>PVIJ01000292.1:158593-320411 GCA_004024925.1 Scalopus aquaticus
CCCGCCCCCCGCAGCCATCCACCCCTCTCCCCCTCCCTCGCCCCATCCTTCCCTCCCTCCCTCCCTCTCTCCCTCCCTCCTCCCCTCTGGGGTGCTCCTGAGAGCCCAGCCCGGCACTGAAGCGGCTCCTGCTCAAGAACGGGAGAAGCAGCTCGGGGTCTCTCTGCTGCCCCTTGGCCATGGCCGCGGTGCCGAAGGCGCCCGCTCCCCTGCGCTCCCCGGGCCGCCGCCGCTGCCGCCGCAGCCGCCGCAACCTCTGAGCCCACCGGGCCGCCACGGCAGCCCGCCGGTCCGGATCCTACCCGCGGCCGCGGCGCACCATGCTACCTGCGGCCACTCTGGCGAGGCCGCTCGCTGCTCCTGAATCCCTCGCTCGCGGCGTTGACAGCCACCCTTACGGAGCCGCAGCAGCTCAGGGCTCGGACAATTTGAAAATACAGTAGTTGTTTTCCCAGGTCACCCGACCCGCTTCGTTTGCCATCCCAGCAAGCCTATCGGATTTAAGTGGAGAAGTCCGCTGCTTGTGTTTCTCTTGCTCGCTCGCTCTATAAACGCCTAACACTACATATATTTCTAAAACATTCAATATTATTAACAATCAAAAGAAAAAGGAGAAAAGGAAGGGAAATATTACTGGGTTACTATGCACTTGCGACTGATTCCTTGGTTTTTTATCATTTTGAACTCTATGGAATACATCGGCAGCCAAAACGCCTCCCGGGGAAGGCGCCAGCGAAGAAGTAAGTGCAGGTTTTTTTTTTTTTACGCATTTCCTCCCTCCCGCCGCGTTCACCTGTCGGGTCGCTTTGCCTGTCCTGAGTCAGCTCCCACGGCGTGGTCCCCCCGCCCTCACCCCACGCCTCCAAGAGGAGGTAACAGGTTTAGCTCCGGTGTTCACCGCGTCTTTCACGCCTTGGTCTCGGCGTTCCTCTCTTCCTCGGCATCCTCAAGCGTGCCAGAGTCGGGAGGACCCGGCGCTCGTGTGGCTCCCGCCCCCTTAACTTCAGAGCGCCACAAAGTTCGGTCCTTCCTTAGACTAGTTCAATGGATTTGTGTTTCCCTTCCAAGGTTCAGATGGGGTTTCGAGCCTCAAACAGCCGGGTAGCCTAGCCGGTGGGGTGCCCCTGAACGCTGAGAAAACCCTGGGGGAGGCACGGCCACAGCGTGCGCTCACCTAACCTGGATGCCTCGCGTGGACAGACAACTCCGGGTCCTCCCGCTGCGCCGGGCTCACGGAAAGCTAGCCCGTGGGTCCCGGAGTCCGTGAGCCAGCGCCTGCGCGGCCTGTGCCCCCGGCCACTCACTAGTGGATCAGAAGCGCGAGCGAAGCGCTGTTCCCGTTTGGCGTGTGTGCGCCTTGCAGACCCGCTAGCAGTCCCATTCCCGGGGGAGAGCACGGCTGAGCTCAGCCAGAGGGTGGGAGCCGGAGGTGCCGGGTTTCCAGTTACAGCCTTGCTTGTCACGCGTGAGCGCTTCTACCATCTCAGACTCTTTCAGGTGGGTCCCCTGGGGTAGACACATACAGAGGGTGTGATCCCCCTAAAGACTCACGCGTGCATCCTACGCGCCCCTTACCCTGACTCTTGTCACTTGGAAGGTTAATTTGTGAAGGTTTCTTAAGACAGTGCTTCTGCACTCCTCCAAAGACACCCTCAATTCAGGTTTGTGTGTCTGAAAGGTGGTGTCTTCCAGAGAAGGGTGTGTAGAAGCTAGGATGACTCCCGGTAGCTCTGCGCACTAGCCACTTTGGCGTCTGTTCCTGGTAGGGAGTTCTATTGCAATTTGGGGGACGACCCAGGCTTCATCGTGTGGGGCGCTGGTGCGGACAAGGAGGGAGAAATCTAACTTTGCGGGGCTGGAGAGTGTGGCTATTGCCTTGACTCTTCGGACCTAGGCGAGGAGGGAGCTGGAGGCTGTTGGTGGCCTTTTGTCCCGCGTCTGAGCCCTCTCTGAGAGCCAGCGGCGAAAGCCCTCGGGGCAACCGCGGGTGCGGCACGAAGAGCACAGCACCAGCTTGTGTGAATGGAGATTTAGCAATTGCTTCTCCGTTGCTGTTTGTCACTGCCCTGTCCCTGGACTCGAGGGTCCCCTGAAAGCTACCTTTGTGTCGCTCTCCTAAGGTACATAAGGTTTGATTCACCTGAAAATTTCCTTTGAACGTGGCTGAGCCTGCTCGCCAGGGGCTCTGGCCTGGCCTCCCGGCCTCTTGAATCCCGTAGCCGGGGGCAGGAGGGCGTCAGGGCATCCGATTTATTATTCTTGGACTCTGAATGGTTTGTATTCGTCGTAACTCCTCCACCAACCCTTTCACTCACACTGTGGGGCCGCTCAGAGGGGTCGCCTGTGACTCGAACCATGCCCCGATCCTGGTGGTCCCCGCCTCCTCTCCGTACAGGGTCCCACGGTGAAACTGAGTACTGTGGGTGGGGAAAGGGATGCCCGGCACGAGCTCAGCCTCTTGCTTTCCATCACTTTTTCAGCTCGTGCCCGTCCAGTGCCCACAACCCACTCCCTCTTTCACACCAGTAAGGACCCCGAACTCTAAAATTACTGGGGCGGGACATGGTCCTGGGAGTTAGAGGAGTCTGCGACGGCAGTGTTGGGACCCCAGTTTCTGTAGGAAGACACAGGGAAATCTGCCGTCCGTTCGTTCTCACCTCCCTCAGAGAGTACGACTGTGCGGGAAGCTGCCGGCTGACACTACCCGGAGACTGCGGGGAGCCAAGGGATGTTGCACCCTTAGACTTGGACTAAAGAGAAATCGCGGAGTCAAAAGACATAACAGCTTGCGATCTGCCTTACTCGTCTGAAGGCCAAGTCAAAGGCGCCCCCTGGTTGTGTAAAGATGATGAGAGAGGGAGTGGGTGGGATTGAGTTGAAATTCCAGTTATTCTGGGGGAGTGGGGTTGGGAGAGAGCTCTCGTAGTAGGGGACTCGTCTTCTACGCCTTCGCACTTGATTTTGCCTTTGCGGCTGGATTTGCTGGTGCAATTCTGGGAGAGGGGCGACCCCTTGCGTCCTCTGAGGAGACAGACCAGACTATTGGCAGGTGCAATATGGTTTTTAGAATTGGCAAGGATGGTGGATACTGAGAGATCCTGGTTAAATATCCAGAAACTCAAGGTCAAATTGCATGTGTTCATACTCGTTTCTTTGGTGGTCTGAAAGAAACATATATAAAGGAGACTTTTCTCAGATAGGAGCTAGGAATAGGTTTTTAAAATGAAAAAATAAGATTGTTGTCAAAGTTTTTATGCAAAGTCTTTCTTATTTCTCCTTCAAGGGACAATAAATAGAATGACCATTAAAGAATATTCTTTCTGGCTTGTAACTAAATAGCTTCACTTTCCTAAACTTTTAAAATCATAACAAAAATATGAGAGAAAGAAAATTAAGGGGTAAGTAATGTCTATTTTTCAGTTATTAAAATGGTTTTTTGACTGTTTTAGTAAAGTTTACCCAAAAAAGAGTTTCATTTGAAGTGTTAAATATAGTCAGCCTGGGGAGTCATGGTTAATCCTGGGGTGTAACAGTTAAAATCATACCAATATTCTCTGGTTTCGCTAGAACAATTTCTGTAAGATTTGTCTCTACATTGTAGCAAACTAGAGATTTTTTTTATTACAAAAACCACTTTAAACAAGATTTCTGTAATTTAGAAAATAACTATTGAGTCATAAGTGAATATAGACACAGTAACTTTTTTTTTTTTACCTGTGAGGAAAGCTCCTAGATAAACTAAGTTAAATTTACTCCAAAAAAAAAATGTAATACAATCCTTATTCAAAATTCCCCAGACAGCAATGTTTTCAAAGGTAAGCTTTAACTGTATGGATTGCAAAATCAAGAATCCCAAACCAAGTTTTCAACTCATTTCCAGCTCAGCTTTTGCAACTTGGTACAGTCAGCTTCTGAATACCTAACTATCTACTAGTAAAGCTAAGGCTGTATTTACCATACCAATAATCACAATACCTTTATAGTACACTAATTTTTATTTGAACTACTCACTTGGACCCCTAAGAAGTATGTTGATATATAGAGGTGGTATTAATATTCCCGTTTTACAGAAAAGGAACCTGAGAACCTGAAGTGAAGTAACATACACAAAACCATACAGGTAGTAAGTGGAACTTAGCTCCTGCTATTTATAATACATGTTGATCCAGGTCATAGAGAAGAAGTACAAAATATGAATTATTTCATATTATTGTATCTAGATCATTATTTATTTGATATGTTTAAAGAATAAGCTGTTTTGGTTGACTGAGAATTTTTGAATTGCTGTCTTTGTGTATTTTGTGACATTCATTAGTGATGAATGTCATAGAGTTAAGGACCTAGTAGTAATAGTGATACATGCTAAAAATAATACATTATTTGGTTATTCAGAAGACACTGTAGAATCATATTTTGCCAGAAGACTATTGTTAGAAATATCAGATATGATTGTAGTATGCTTTTAATTTGATGTCATCAATTAATTGGGTTTTAATTGCAAACAATTCCAGATAAATGGAAGTTTTGAAAAGCAATTATACACATAATAATTACAAAGCACACAGTGCATAATCTACAAAACTTTTAAGTCTTTCATAAAGATGTCTGAAAAAAGGAGTAAAATAAAAGGGAAAGAATTTTAATGCTGATAGATACTAATTTATTGGAATATACTATTCATTAGTCAGGGCATTGTTTCAGGTGTTGAGTCATCTTGGAGATTCTGATATACTCTTGGTGATTATACTGTAAACCCTGGAAAATATAAAGTTAGGTATAAGATGGCAAAATCTTTGTGTTTTATCATATAGGAGGTAAATAACTTGGGAGTAAAAAGATATTTAAAAATTATCATTCTTAATGTTAGTAAAATCCTTCTATTAAAGTAATAAACAGAGAATCAAAATTGTATAATAAAGGAATATTTTAGGTAACAACTCTGATAGTATAATGCTGATAAAATTAGAACCCCCCCAAAGCCTTTTGCTTGTCCTTAGATGTTAGTATTACTGCCTAAGAGTATTAATTTTAAATTGAAGTGTAGTGTAAATATTGAGTACAATGCAACTTTCTTACCTATCTACTTTTCTCACCACTCTCTTTTTAAGAGAAACAATTTAATAGCTGGAGATGAGTAAAACTGCTGAAGAACGTATACTTTGCAGCAGATATACCATGTGATATCTCTATGAATCAGAACATATATTCAAACACTTAGTCAGTAATGCTAACATCTAAGGACAAGCAAAAGGCTTGGGGGGGGGGTTCTAATTTATCAGCATTATATTATCAGAGTTGTTACCTAAAATATTCCTTTATTATACAATTTTGATTCTCTGTTTATTACTTTAATAGAAGGATTTTACTAACATTAAGAATGATATTTTTTAAATATCTTCTTACTCCCAAGTTATTCTATGGAAAATAACTGATAATATGAATGTGAAATTAACTTAATGTCATCATTTCAATATTTGTTTAAGTATGAAATATGAACAGTATTTCAAATTGTAAGGAGATCATTTTGCTAAATCATTTATCCATTAAATATTTCCCTGGCACTTAATATTCTACAAATTAGGTCCCCAGAAAGCGATGAATGGAAATTACAACATGTAGTTAAATTTGATTTTCAGGTTATTATGGGGGAACCCTGGCCACACTACTCTAAAATGAATTTATTAGTCATCTGATCATCTTAGACTATTGGAATCTGGACAAAGATCTCCAGATTGCTACTAAATGTGTAAAATATTTTCTAGGTAAATGATTAACCTTTTTAAAAATCTAATAGTTCTTTTAAATCCTATGTATTGTGATAGAACCAATGACGCCTCTCTACCATTAAAAGAATGAACTATCAAAAAAAAATAAAACTGTTCTATGTAGTGATTTGCTAAAAGTCTTTCTCCCCTGTATCTCTATCTAAATGTTTCATTTTGGACATAGTCCTAACCTCTCTTCTGATTTCCTCAGTATTCATTCACCCCATCCCCCCCAAAATCCTTTTCCAAGTAGTGAATTCTTGAAATGCCATCAGAGTGGGTATTATGTTTCATGAAATGTAAGAATCAACTTTGGTTACCATTAGGAAAACATCATTCAGTTTTGAGAGCATGGTAAGGATCATGCAAGACAGTGTGTTGAAATTATGTTTTACTTGGTTAGGCCTATTTCTTCTCCTAACAGCGCATTCTACTCTGGCATTCTTTTGTGAATGACTATTTGGAAAAAATGTTGCATCATAAATTATATATATTCTTTTGTTTTGATTTTGAGGTAAAATGTGGATTGCTCTTGGTTGTGAATTTTTTCTTAACATTTAAAATGATTAATTTTTCCTAAAATTTACCATGTCTGAACAACCCATTAAGTCTGAAGTGCTTTGCCATTATATCTTAACAAAATATATAAAATACAAAATATACATATGTTAAAGATGCTACCCATTTTGGCTGTTTATTTAATTCCAACTCCTATGTCTTTCCATTTAGGAATATTACTGGCTTTCTGATTACTCAGCTAGCAATACTTTAAAAAATGGAGTGTTCCATTCTTAAGGATTGTGGGGGTAGTGAAAATGTGTACTAAGTGCCATTCAGTACTAAGAAATTCCATTTTCTGCAACAACATGAAATATTTGAGAATATATGTCAATTCTCTTCACATGTGAAAATGTTCATAATTTCATATTTTAACAATATGATTGCAGCTGCCTCATTTCTGATAAGAGCATTTCTACCGTATTTGTATTCTTGGGAAGGGACCTAGTTATCATTTACTGTAACTAAAATTCTTCTGGGATTTATATTTTTTTAAAAAAAGTTTATTTATTTATGCATACAAGAACTGGGGTACAGGCCAGAGGTGGAGGGGGCTTGAAAGAATTCACCAGAGACAGTGAAAAGCAGAACAGGCAGACTGACTGAAATACACTGCTTAGGGGAGCAGGAGGTGAGATAGGAGAGGTCTGCTGCGCCATGTGAGTTAGCTCCCTGGCCAGGGATCGAACTTGCGCTGCAGTTGCTGCTGATAGCTTCATAGTGTTGAGACTTAACCTCTTGCACCACCAGGGAGCCCTTCTTCTGGGATTTTTTAAAGGAAAAAATTCAATAGTACTAAAGAATTTAATTCCCCAATTAAATATATATTTAACAACTTTTAACTGTCTTGATGCTTATGTAAGAATATAACCCAGTCTTTATTAGGGTTTCATCTGACCTTTAGGAACTTGATGAATAGCTAGCATTACAAGTTCGTGGTAGAGAGTGGGGATAAGAAGCCACTGAAGAAGAATACCCTGTGTTGAGAAAGTAGACTGAGAAGTAGAAGGTCTGAGTTCTAGGTCCAGTACTGGATATCCCAGACAAGTCCCTTTATCATACTAGGCTACAATGAAATTAGATAATTTCATCTGTGAAATTAAGTGACTGGTTAGAAATTTATTTATTTTTTTATATAATATATATTTTTATTGTTATTTATGTCTTTTACATTTTGCATTCCCCTTGGGTAGCCCACCACCAATTCACCCGTGATCCATCTCCATGGTCCCTTGTGTTCTTTTCTATTCCATTTCTAAGTGATTTCCATAGTCTCTTCAACTTTTAATCTTTTGTTATGAGTAAAATGTAAGTCATGACCAGGGAGTTATAGTTTTTCTAAACTTAATAGTTTTATTCAACTAAGTGTAGTGGACGAAGATTAAGAATGCAAACAAAGATAAGCATTCACTCATTATAGGGTGTTCGTCATATAAAGGTTAAACAGCAAGCTGTCAACGTTGAGAATGAATAAATTATGATAATACCCATTCTTCACAATTTCTAGTGCCTGAAAGCAATAGTCACAGCATCAGTCAGCATTCTCAATCTCCAGCAAGTCCATCTGGTCCTTGGCCTTTGAGTCACGGAAGTTGATTTGGAAAACCAACCAGAGAGATGCATCAGAGCTCCTGTAGCACATCAGGCTTTCAGAAGTAGCCTTTACTGTATGGAAGTGGCAATTACAGTGACCCAGGTTTAGAGTAATAAGACCATGTACTGAAACAATGATTGAGCTAGAGAGTACATACAGTAGTAATTTATATTGCTCAAATCTACAGATTTTGGTAACTAATTGGATATGAAAAGAAAATAGGAGAAGAACACTGCTAGTTACTAATCCTTGGAGTGTAAGGACTCAATGTGGGTGAATGGAAACATGATGGAGATAAATAGACAAAAAAGCAAAGCAGGAGAAGCAAAGTTGGTTAGAAACTTATTTTTCTTTACTTTAAGGGCCAGTAGGGCATTTAGTTATTCAGAATCAACATTTCAGAGAGTGGTTGCAGCTGTAATAAGTATCTTAGAGTCACTCACATAAAGGGAACAGTTGAATGCTTGAGATAAAATCTAGTGGCACCTGCTTATTGCTATTAAAAATGTTTGCAGCACTGACATGGAGACTCACTCTTACTGGTGTTATCAAAATAACATTAATTACATTAAGGCACTTCGTGTATTTTAAGAGTCTAGTATATCATCCTCAACTGTGGATTCTCATTTTTATAGTACTCAAGATATAAAAGAATATTCACTAGAATAGTAAACTACAACCTTAAATTACCACATCTCCCAATTGAAGATCATACTTAGAAGTCTCATCTCCTATGGGAATGTTTCTTTGCAGCAGATTGCAGGAGACTTGAAAATTTTTATTGTAATGAAATTGAAAGATAAGGTTCCTTAAGGTGAAGAGATCATTTTAAAAAATATAATTTAATTTTAAATATTATTGTATTCATACTAGTAGATCTAGCATCTACTCAAAACAGTGGCATTCAACTTACACACTGACTTCTCTACAAAGTTTGCTCTCTTAAAACAAGAGGATATTAGGATTGGCTGAAACTTGAAGGAATCCAGTCCACCAACACAGTGTGTGGTTACCACTGCAGAATCCCCCCTGAGTAATTGTCCAGTTTCAGTAACAGACAGGCCCAGGCCCTTTTTCCCTTCTATTCAATTTTAACCTCTGTGGCAGAAACAGGTTATATTTTTCTAGTGTGTTTATTTTCTTCCTATTTCCTTTTGAGTACTTGGCATAAGCATGAGGTTAAATTTAGTTACCTTAATACATTTTTCAAAACTGAAGACACAATATTGAAATGTACTATATTCACTCCCAAAAAATTGTCCTTGGGAAACTAACTGGTAAGCATATTTATAATTATACCCAATACAAAGCACATTCCTGAGAGTAAGTGGTAAAGCAGCCCCCATTTTGTAACCACAAAATACAAACCACCACCACATAATATAAAATAACAGAATTTGTGAACTGCTTATTTTAGAATACTGTTTTCTTAACATATGCATGATAAGCCAGTAAGAATAAGAGTAACTAGTTTCTTATTGTTATATTTTCCTCTCATACCAAAGGACCTCAGATTTAACACAGTCATCTCAACAAAGACTGCCACATAAGTAGAGTAAATATCAGTCACCTATTATTGATAAGAAAGAGGTAAAATGTTTTGCCAAAATATCTGTAAATATCTTATGGCAAACTACAACTCCATCATCTCAGAACCACTGTAATATTCACATATATTTTGTCTTAATCTACATTTATATGTATTTGTTAAAGTGAGTGTTCTGACAATAATCAGTATTAAATAGCTCCCATTGAGGTTGAGGGCCTGACCCTCAGCCTGGTGTTCTTGTGAGTATTATTTCATTTAGTCCTCACAACCACCAGAGAAGGAAGGTGCCAATTGCTAGTTATTTGAGATCAATAGTAACTCCAGGAAGATATGGCAGCACTAGGAGTCCAGCCCAGGTCTGACTCCCAAACTCCTGTCCTGTCTTGATTTCCTGACATCACCTCCACTATGGAGATTGATCCTTCAGGCACCTGTGGGGACATTTTCTTTAACACCACCTTACATTTTTCTTTCCCTTTCTCTTTGCTCATTATCTCTTTCTTCTCATTTAACAAACCATAGTCATTTTCAAATATGTGCTATAAAAGTTGCTTATATTCTAGTTCTCTCCCCACAGTTAGTTTTTTTCTCTATCCTTTATCCTCTTTCTTAACCCTGCCCTATTGATGATTTTTAAACATAAAAAATTGCTTTATTTTGCCATTGGAACAATAGACCAGCACAGTTTATATGCAGTACTCCAAGATTATTCTTTCCATCTATGGTGTGTACGTCCAAGAGAAGATTATCGTAGACATGAGGATACAGGCAAAGTCTATAATTTTGCAGTTAAATATCAAAATCCTTCTATGTAATTTACAACCACAGTAGATATTTCACTGGCTCATTTTTGTTATCCAGAAAAGTTATCTTTATGGTGGTGCTTCATAAAATCTGCTATTTATATTACTTTTACCATGAGCATTAACAGTAACCTTCACTCAGAATTCTTGCTTTATGGGCCTTTATACAATGATTTTTCAAACTTAAGTTCAAATTAGAATCACCTGGGAAACTTTAAAAAGCAAAGAGAGAAAAAGTCGATGTTGGATTCTACCTGAGTCTAAAGGGAACAATCTTTGGAGATGGAGCCTGGACATCTGTATTTTCAAAAGTAACCCTGTCGACTTTTATGTGTAGGCAAGACTTAGAACGCTTATTGGAACTTTAATTCAAGAATAACTAGTTCAGTTGAGCTGCTGTTGAAAACAATGTCAGTTTCACGAGGGTCAGATGATAAATTAGACTTGTGTGGAGATAAGAGATATGCCATTTAAACAGATAGTTTAAAATATAAAGCAATTGATTGCCCAATATTGCTTATCAGCAGAGTATTGTTAAGCTTGTAGAACTAAGTAGTGCAGACAAGACTATCTGATAGAGAATTGTCTCAGCCAAAAGTCTAAGAAAAGAGAGCAAAGTGCATACAGTAGGACACATAGTGAGTTTAGCAAATATTGGCTTCGCAGAATAAGATCACTGCTGCAAGGAGAGGAGTGGTCAAGGGCACTTGGCTTGCTGCTGCACTCACATGGTGGGGCTAGACACTCCACTGGAAACTGTGGAACTTAGGGTGTCAGCCACACCAAAGTTTTTTCAGAGCTACTTAATAATAAACAACTCGTCATGTCTTAGCAGATAATTGGTAATATGCCCTAGAGTTCACTTTACTTTTAGGGGAAAATGTAGTGGCAATGAACTGCCTAACAAGACTTAAACATCCTTTTTTAAAATTTTTTTAGTTTCTGCAATTCTTGACTAGCTCTACATTGACTACTGGTGATCAGTAAAACTGCTATAAATATAAATCACATGATTTTAATTCTGTCCTAATAGGTTAAGTTTTGTGGTAGGTTGTTTATTCATGAACTTACTGTTTTTACTTCATTCTTAATGTACTCTTCTTTGAATGGTTATCTCCATTAAATCTTGTTTATTATTCTTTTCTAGTCCATGAAACGTTTTCAAACCTTGTCATAAATGAGGGAAAAGCTGCATGTAGAAGCGAGGTGGAAGTCTGGGCTTCCTGTCAGACCTAATTCTGCTTGTTAAAGGGGGCTCTTTGGGAGAATTTGGGTTCTAGTGAGTCACTAGACCAAATCCCAATAACCACAATTGCCAAAAGTAATTAGGCTGAGGAAAGCCAGACTCCTCGGGAGGAGGGTCATCGCAGCACGCTTGAGCCATGGCTCCGTGGTCAGACCTCGTTACTTGTCCCAAAGGATTGGGAGCAATCTTGAGTTACAGAGAGCAGGAAATCCACCAGAAAACAATGCTTTCCACCAATTTTTTTTTCCCCTCAATAGGTTATTCACCCTAAGCACGCAGGAGATAGAAGCGTGTGGCCAGAGTACGTGCACAGTTCGTGTTAACCATCATCTTGTAAACCACCGTTGTCTGCCTGGCCAGTGCAGATGCACGCATGGGTCTGCTGTCATCGCTGCAAACTCTCCTCCTCCCTTCCTGAGTAGATAAAAGAACCCAAGGAATGTAGTCTGAGTCTTTGTGAAAGAGGTGTCTGATTAAGATGGAAAAGGAAGGGGTGAGATCCTTGTAAACATCTTAAGGTCAATTTAGATGCAATATTATTGAAGTCGTATTTGGAAATAAGAGAATAGTAGTGTTTTGCACCAGGAGTTCTAAAACCTCCAGATTTAGGAAAAGACCAAGAGCAAAAGTGTGATTTCTTGCACTGAAAAGAATATCTTTTAGAAGTGTGGTGCTGTCAGTAGCTAAGCCAAATTCTCAATAGCTAAGTGTTGCTCAAAGTTTAAACTTCCATGATGTAGAAATCAGAAGATTGTCAAATCTAACTGCGGAAAGATGCAAGAAACACAAATATATTTGTAATAACCTAAGAGAAGTTTGCCTTTGAAACTATTGGCCTGTCCTCAAATATCCACAAAGTATACTCTGTCACTCACTCCATGTGCTGGATCACTAATCAAACAAAAAGACAGAGCTTCCACTGATCACTATCCTAAACAAGGAGAACTTCAGAGCCCTACATGATTCAGAAAAACTTCAGTGTATTTCAATATTCCTATGACATTACACTGCTAATTCTCTTTGTTTAAACATGTGGATGGATGACACTATTTCAAATCTATGGAGAAACATGCAGTTAGATTCTTTTTCTGGCCAGTCTTTTCTGACTACTGGGAATATCCAGGCAACATTTGGCTAATGAGCCTTGACGTTGTGCAGTAATCACACCTAATAGTTATAATAATCTGCTATAAATAGCACCAGTTTATTGAAGCTATTTATTTGGTTTTCATTGGTCTTGAATTTGACAATGAGATAATCTAAGAATAGAATCAGTCTAACATTTGGAAGCGTAACAGCAAAATTGTGACCTGTTTTCATTTGTATCTTAATGACATGTAATTTCTGCCTGGAAATATAAAAGATACAGACAAGTTAACCATAAACTAAATGAGAACATGTTCAGCATCTCAATATTTGTTTCTTAAAGAGTTTAAGAGTCTTGTTTCCAGTTTATGACCAATTTGTTGATATACAGTCTAAAAGTTCCTTCATTACTTGTTGACAAGAAGCAAAGTCCAAAGGTGGTGGCTTTAGTCCTCCTGGCTTACTCACTCATTTAATTTCATTCTCAGCATGGTAACCCTTAGTCCCCTTCACACGGTCTAGTATCATTTAAACGGTGCTGTCTATCTTTCCTAGAGCACATTTCTAAGACATCCATCCAGCTTTCCATTCTCGTGCACAGCTTGATGTAGATCCAAGCTTTAACAGGAAAGCCCTGGAAGGCCAGTTAGGCTTGCCGGATCCCGTGGATGTATCCCTGGCCTAGAATAGTAATAGGTAAAGCAGTAAAGCAGTAATAGGTGCCATTCTACTCAGCACTGAACCTCAAATCCTGGTCCTCTTTCATGTGTGTTTTCAGACCTATGAGCTCGATGTGACCTTACTTTAAATTTTTATTTCTAATAAAATAAGGGAAAATTACAGTAAAAGGAAATCCAAACCAGTTCAGTCTGCAGCTGCCATCTTTAACACCCATGTAGACATCTCACTGACATTCCAGGAATTCATTGTAAACTGCTCTCCTCTGAACTTAATATATTGCCCCTACTTAAAATGGAGAGCTTCCAGTTCCAGAAACCTTTATGTAATAGTTTGTAACCACAGGCTGCAGGGCAGAAGTGCTATTGTTCATCAGATAAGCCCAAGTTTCAAATGAAAATTGCTAAGATTTTCCAGTGCAGGATATTTTCTCCACCCTACCTAGCCCAAATTCACTTCCTCATCCACTCCCCAAATCCTAAACCACTACTAATATGCGTTGAACTATATTAATTTTAGAATCTTCCAAAGAAAAAATAAATACACAGACAGCCGAGTTAACTTATAAAACACTGCTGCATTTATCTTGGCAGATTTCACTTTTCCCCAGATTTCAGTCTGACTCTTACACGCTGACTCTCACTCAGCAACTTGTGCAAGGAACAAGTCCTTCCTGTACATTAAGCACTGTGAGAGCCATTGCACTGATTAAGTTTGCTGTTCCTTCACACTTCTTGTTTAAGTTTCTTTCTGCTTAGACAATTTATTTACTGGCTCTTTGAAATCCAAATAATCCCTTTACTTAAACCCTAAAGCAAATGGGGAGTCATTTTTACAAGAGCAATAAATGAAAGTGGTTGTTCGGATACTTTACTTGTATTGGTCTGCACTCTAAAGTACCTTTTTCTTAATGCAAACCCGTCGTGTTCTAGCCAGCAGCTCCCTGAAATTCTGGGGCTGCTTAAAATTATATGACCAGCATCAGAAATCTCCCCTCCCCCACACAACAGCTCCCTGCTTCTGGGAGTATGCCAGCTATTTTGCAGGATTCATTCTGACAACTGTTCTGTGTAAATATTTAGAGAAATCCTTTCCATTAGAGATTAAACAAAGTGTAAGTAACTGTTCCTAAATGATAGATCTTATTAATGTTTGCAACAGCAGGCCTTATGCTGTCTGATGCACATTCAGATACTGGACGCTGGAGAAAAGGCTAAGGGGAAAAGAATCAAGACAGGATTTAGATTGAGCTGTATATAGTATGAACTGCAAAATATTAAGATTTCACAGAGATGACATATTTTAATGTGCACAGAATGTAGGGGACATGAGTTAATTTAGATTGAAAATAACAAAAACTTGCTATTGGTGTCTTAATGGTTTAAAAAAGGTGTACACTAAGAGCCTGGTGGTAGGGGTGGTATGATAACATACATCTAAAGAGATGTGATCCTCTCCTACCCTCTGCTTCATACAGAGTAGTAAACCAATGTTATCCAATGAAAAATCTTTCAAAGGAGGGGTTCAATTATAGATCTTTTTATCACCAATCCAATTCCTAGCTATTTCTCCATCTTCACAACAAAATGAAGTAATGAATCTGAGATTGTCTCTGGTACAAGTTCTAGTTTCCACATTAATATTCAGGAACTACTAAAGGGGTAGTGGCTGGGCTTTATTGCTCATATTAAATATCACTTGTTAAAACGAGGTGTCCCCTAGGCAAGCTAGCCTCAAGGGATGGAAGCTTACCAGTGTTCCACTTCTGTGTTTTCCTGTTTGCATGTCATTTTCAAGTGTTTGTTATATACGAGGGGATTATGCAGCTAAGTAAAGTATCAGAAATTTCATTTACTGAATTTCAAGTGAATTCTATGACTATGATTAACTCTACTGTGTATTAATTATTACTGTGATGTTTGACTAGAAGGAGGTGTACATTCTTCAGACTAACTTTGTTTTCCTGCTTTCTCTGGATGACCAAAACCTACTTAAAGTATAAAAAGTTATGTTAATTCAGTTTATTTATTGATGTTACAATCTAAGATTTTTCATTAGTATCTGCATTTTTTTCTTGTTTACAGGAGTAGGATTTTGTTTTAACTTTACATTTGGGCCTCACACCCTCACACACCCATGGAAAAGCATTTTAGAAGGAAGCCGCTATGTAAATAATATTGTTAAAATATCTACAATGGGATTTCACTCCTCCTGTTTTACTTCAGACATATAATGACAATCATTCACTGTTGAATCTCCAACTGAACCCCACTTGAATCCTGTATTTGTTCAAGATTTAGCGAAGAAAATAAGAAAAAGAGATTTAAGGGAGATAAGATGGAAACATAAACTTTATTGCAGGAGAATGACATGTTTCTAAATGTCTTCCTTGGGATCTAGAGCTTCAGTTTTGACTATACAGAATCCAAAATGAGAGGTCAAGCCAACATTAGAGGTTTGTATTTATACAAATCATTTAGTCTGAGAGTTAGTTGCATCCACTATAAAGTGGGACTCATAACCTTTCATTTATCTGAAAGCAGGAGACAGATCTGAAGTCCTTCCAACAGTAAGATCAAAGGGCTTTCCTTCTGGTAGCATGCTCTAACCTCAGATAGCTGTCTGTCAAAATTTCGAGAATGTGGAATTTAGAACTTGAATTCAGAAGCATGATTTTCTTTTTGTACTTTTACTGAGGTTTTTTAGACCATATTTTCAAAAAGTTACGAAGTAAAAACAAAGTTCTGTTGAGGAAAAAAGTATGGGAAATGTTGCAATTATACTTAGCCTTAATTAAAACAACATGACTTCAGGTATTAATTCAACAGCTATTTATGAACTAGGTGTATAAATTGGGTTTACCAAAGTGAGCAAAAGACATTAAGAAACGATACTTGTAGTATATCATAGTGGTTAAGGAAAGGAAATATAAAGCCAGAATTAAACAATTACAGTTTAACATAAATTAGAACTGTTAGAACCTCTAAGCTGTGTAACATTCTTTTTAAAACTTGTTTAAATAGGATATTAAAATCAATTAGATAGTTTACTAATGAGCCCAATGCACACCCATATTTTTCTCTGAAAAACAAAGATACTAGATATCACGTGGGGTTGAAGCAGGAAGGTGGAAGAAAGATCAACTAAAAACTCTGGAATTTATTAGGCCTCCCAAGCATTTCCTTGCCTGAAAATTTATGACTGATGAATAGGAGTCATCATTTGTCATGACATGTGTGACAATCATAGGAAGTATGCTATGTGCTCTATAAACGTAGATGGCATTGTTAGGTAAAGTTTATAATAGAGTGGCATAGTTTGACTGAGTGAATTTCCATTTTTGGCACATTGGCTAATATCTATAGTTGAACTTTCACACTAGTTCATTAACTGGAATTACTTTTACCAAACAAACATTAAAATATCATATGTTTAAAAATAGTGCATTTTTGTCCATATCTGGGAGGCATTTCTCAAACCTTTTATGGTAACCCCTTAACTACTACACGGGACATACAATCCAATCTACTTAAAGCACCAGTTTGGCAAACACATATCAAGAAGTTATTTGGATTTCTTACATAAGTTTGTTGATGACCTTTCTTACTATTAATTGATAGCTTTAAAGAGGTAAATTGCCAGAATGTAGTCTTAGGAATAACTTGATTCAGTTCTTTTCTTGCATATTGTGATTAACTTGTGAAAGATTTTGAGTAAAGAAATTCAGGTATTTGTATATGTGTTATCTCTTGTAACCCTCACAACAACTTCATGATATATTATTAGCTATTTTATAAGTAAAGAATTTGAGGCTCAAAACAATTAAGAAAAAATTAAGACCCAAAATGACAGAAGCACAGAGGTGGAAATGGTAGAGCCAAGTGTATACCAGCTCTTCTGACCTAATGCACAGGTTTCCCCTGTACATCCAGCTTTTCATTGAGCTGGTGAAAGGGGAATGTCAAAGGAGGCTTCAGTGCAAGAGTGCTCACTCTGCATCTGACATGAAACTTCTATTACTTCATTGGAGGAAAAGTTGAGTACAAGAGATTAAACCGGGTTAATTGACAGAAGTGGTTCCTTGGAAAGTGCAATTAGAAGAGTTTAAACTGTTTTTAAAGCAGGAGACTGATAAGATCATAACTATTGTTCTTAAAAGATCACTAATTGCTGAATGGTAGCAGAACTGGTGGTAGGAAATGGAAAGATTGTGAACTCTCTTATTTAAAAAGGCAGAAACCAGAGGAAAGGGTCATGGGACCTGGTTTTATATTTCTGGTTTTAGTAACGACTGCCATTTACTGAAATAGAAAACACAGGAAAAAGAGTACTTGTGGATCAGGTGTACAACATGTTTTGATAAGTAACAAGATTTTTGGAAATGATGTATGCAGCATAATCCCCTCATTACTGAAGAGGAAGAGAGGCCAGAGACATAATGGACTTGACCGAAATCTCTTAGCAGTGTAGCCAAGAATGGAAACAACCCCCATAGCTGTCTCAAACACCAAACACCACACACCCATGCCTCCCAGGTTTGACATTCCAGAGAAGTGCTCTGTGGATCTTCTACAATCTGATTTCTTACTTGCTTAATGAATGGTCTTTTCAAAGAGAATCATCTGTTTATTGGCTGAAAATTTATTTCTCTTTGGTTCTTTATTCCTTGATATCCCACTCTTAAAACATTGCTATAACCTTTTTCTCTAATCTAACATGATGGTGGAGCTCAACTTAAAAAAAAAAAAAAACCTATTACACACATCCTCATTAAATGTTGTTACTTTTCTCATCTTTTTCTACTTCTGGGGATGGTTGGTAAACTGTCATTATGCTTGTTATTAAGAATAATATGTCTATATACTTTTTTATGGCTTATAAAACATCTCATCGTTATCTTATTTGATCTTTTCACTGCCCTTGCAAAATGGGCAGAACAGATTTTAACATTGTCATTTTACAGACAAAACTCAAAGTTGTAAAGCAATTTTTATAGTATCACAAAGCAAGTAAGTGGCAGAACTAAGTCTTAAATTTTTCTTCTGGGGAGATATTTTGTTTGATTATAAGTCCATGGCCTTCCCTGCTTTGCCACAGTATCCAAGTAACTACTGTGAAGTTCCTACCATTAGTATAAATTCTTCTTCAGATTTTACCAGAAAGGCATGTAAATCAGGGGACCGATAACTGTCAAGGTAAATTTGTGGATCTTTAAGGTCCTTTCCCATTTGAATACCCATGTGGGACACCCTCCTGGAATAGGGATAAGAGATACCACTGAGGGAAAAGTTGCCAAATAAGCTATTTTAAAGACTGAACATACTTGTTTTCAAGTCTAAGGATAAAATTCTCAGTCTATAGCTCCCCTCATAGTCTTAAAAGCTAAAAAAAATTAAAAATAGAGACTGTGATATTTTACAACATGATTAAGAAAAACAACTTTCCCATTTTGCTTTTCACTGTCTGGTAATTATTTTTGGTAGATATGGGGTTGTGAATTAGGATCCTGAGAGTATGCCCAAGTTAAAATTGATGAGTGAGCTTTTTTTTTTTTTTTTTTTTTGGTTTAAGAAAGAGTATTGAGTTTATTAGGAAAAAAGGACAGAAAGTAAAGACTCCCAGTGTTGGGGGGAAAAAAGGACGTCTGCAACAAACTCCACAGGAAGGTTTATGGACCCAGTGAGCCTTCTCATGAGAGAGAGTATCTAAATCAACATGCCTATTTGGGGTATGACAGAAAATTAGCCATATTGGGATCTCTTTTGTAATAAAAGGTTTGGGCTCTGTAGTCTCAAGGTAGAGTGATCATTCATGGTGGTTCCCAGTAACATTTGTTTTGGTGAGTGGGGAGGTGGGAAGGTCAGAGGAATAAATGTCAGGTGTCTTTATCTGCTCCTACTCTGGACAATTTTCATGAGTAACTTTCCAGGACCCATCTCCACAATGATTACTAACATAAAACTGAACAAAAATGAATGATCTCAAATACTGGAAAGTGTAAGGGAATATTGATGCTTTAAGAAATTATGCTTCGTTTGGCATTTTAGCAGTCCTTGACTTTGGAAGCTATTAATTAAATTCATGCCTTAACTCATGCATACTCAGGTGCAATGTTTGAATTGCTTGGTTGGAAGTATCCCCCAACTTTGTCTTCTGAGCTCAAATAATGCATTCACGACTTTTCCTAAAACTCCATCACCATTCAAAACCATGATGTCTCCTTGTTATCTCCCATGTAAACTTCTTCGCTGCTATGATACTCACCAACTTCAGACATTTATGGTTTAACTTAATTTGTTCTCTCCTATACTTCTTTCTATAAATTTTAATTTTCAGTCAAACCAAAAAATCTTCAAGAGTGCCACCAATAAGTGATCCAAATCAAAGCATCAAATCTCCATTAAGTGTCAGGGTTCTTTTGTTTTAAGTGAGGTATGTGTGTTTTATAAAATGAAGGAGTTTATTATTTACTATGCACCTGTTACTATACTGAGTCCTGGCTATACAAAGGGAATATAAAAGGATAGTAAGACAAGTCCAACTCAAGATCTCATAATAACCATTTTACCTGCTTTTCTCTCTCTTCATCTATCTCTGCTTTGGGATCTGAGTACAAAATGTCATACATCTGATTTTTAATGAGTTCTGGGTGCTTATATATCATCAACTTAATCCCACCCCACCCCACCCCAGTATCTGTCAAGTAGGGGTTCACATGTCAAAGATCAGGAAACTCAGGCTTAAAGACATTAAACAATGTTTCTCTAAGTAAATAATCAGACCTTGAATTCCATGACACATATTGGCTTTGTTCATCTTTGGATTCTCACTAACTAGCCCAGTGCCTGGATGTTGTATAATTTCTTTAAATGAATAGCTGGATGAAAATGTGTGTTGATGATTGGTCTAGGAAATACCAGAACTCTGTGAGTCCACACCAGTCCTCCACCATTCACTCCCATGTTCCTCAGGGCTTCTTTCTGAAAGAGGTAGCAATCAGCAAGCTGTGCACATAAGTACAAAAATGTATCCTACTCAAAAAGGTGCATGTCAACACCTTCTGTTCTGTCAGCAATTTGGTGAATCTAGTAGAAAAATCAATGCATTTTCTCTGCTCAAGATTTTAGGCATGATATATAAAGCTGCATTTATTTAATGGTATACCCACTATTTGCACATCTTCTTGTGCCTGTTAAAATACCACAAGTCCCTCGCCTGCTGTTTGCTTATGCTAAGGCTTCAGCCAGCAGATATGCTACTTTAGTACGCTATGTGGCAAGAAGATCCAAGTTTGTTCATAATATAACAAAGTGGAGTTTGTTTTAGCACAAACTGAATTTTGTTTCACTCAAGAATGTGAAGTTAGTAGTTATGGAATCACACCCATGTAGATGCATTACCATTAAACTATCACATTTTCTGTTTATGTTGATTCTAATTAGTTCTCTCCTAAAAAAATGGAGGGGGGTAACTCTCTCAGCCAGCCCAGCACACATAATGATGCCCACTGTTGGATGAACAGTGTTGGATCTGTCTAATGAAAAATGCTGTTATTACCACCCACTAACTCATCAACAGATCCTGGCTCTCTATGGAATCTGGGTCTTCGTTACCCCCATCCACACCCTCTTGTCCTCTCTTCACCTCCACTTGGGCTCATGGCCACTTGGAGAAGGGGAAGCTTTCCCGTCCTTAGCAAAATCTAGAGGTGCTGTGTCACTATCTTAACTTTATACCCATAGCTGCGTGCATTAACTTTATACCCATAGCTGAGAGCATTCACTTTATGATAGATTTTTTTTTTACTTGTGATTAGAAGAAAGCAACTTACTTGTGCTTTTTGTTGCATTTTCAGCAACAAAATCAACTCTTACCTGTTTAGTACCTCACAGGAAAACTAATAAGGTTTTCATTAGTTTTGAAGAATTAACTTTGGAGTTAGCCTACAGGTTGTGAATTTATTTAATGAAAAAAGCATAATAATTGAGATTCTAAAGGAAAGATTATATTAGAAGTGAAAAGATTTGTATTGTTGCCCTAAATTAGACTATGTATATACGCAAATGGCAAGATTTCAAAATGATACAAAAAAAGATTATATGCAAGATTGCAAAAATCTTACTTTTTCTTCTTTTTTTGTTCTTATGACCTCTTATATATTTCATAGCTTGTCTGTTTCTCCTCACCACCCCTGCCCCATCTACACTCTGGTAAATGAAAATGAAAATTTAAAACCCCAAGGAAAACTAAAACTACTGCTAGAAGGAGATGGAAGGAACAAAGGGCAAATGAAGTGTTTCCAGGAGCAAAGAACAGTAGCTGGATGCAGTCTCCTCAGAATGTGGAACATGAATGTAAACTCCCAAGTTGTAACTAATTAAAACATTCTCTTTTAATATTCAAAATTAACAAGAGAACATCTTTTACAAGATGCTGGTTCTACTCCATTACCCAAAAAATTAAGAAAAATTAAAGCAAATAACTATCAGGTAAAATGTGCTCTGTTCTTTCCTTCTGATGTTTACTTAGCAACGCAGAGTCTAAACACACTTGACATATCTTCTCTGCAATTTACTTTAGTCCTCAAGGGTCCCTAGGGCCTGGCTCTAGCTTCATCTGGCGCCACTCACAGTGTTGCAGCCTTATCCGTTCGCTGTGGGCTTCTCCTCATGCCCTGTGCTTTCTCAGAACCTTAAAATCTTTGCACTGCTGATGCTGCACCTGGAATACTCCCCCTCAGGTTTTTATGGCTGACGACTCCTCATTCTCCAGGTCTCAGGTCTTCCTTTCCATAAGGGGCCTGCCCTGACCTCTGTGCTTAAAGAGTTAACCTGTCTCAACCACCTGTTTGTTTCCTTCAGAACCCTCATCCCAACCTTTAATCATTTAATTATATTTACTTGCTTGTTAACAGATTAAGGTCACCAAGTCAGTAACTGGATGTCTTGTTCACTGCTCCATTTTCTGCACAATGTTTAGCATTGGGCATAGAGTGAGGTCTCAGAAATGAATGCTGAGAATCTTGATCACAGTCTCCCTCATCTTCTATAATGCAGCCCACTTATGTCTAGCTTTCATTTCTGGTCCTGATTCTGGCACCTCTGGATAGACAAAGCACAGCCCTTGGCCACCAAGTTGGCATCTGGCTACAATAGTCATTGTATCTTAGATTTCAGGATTTCTACATCTGCCATCAGATGTAGCCATTTTCTTAATATTTTGAGCTGGCTTGATTTTAGTGGAAAGTCTAGCTAATTGCTACTTAATGTTAGGTCTGTTTTATTACTGTGGTTTTATTTCAAAGTATTTATAGAATATAAATATTAGACTCCCTTCAGGAAATTATTATTCAGTAAGAGAAAAAGAAAGATTTTCCAAGTTCTCAAAGAAATAGTTTCCATTAAAAACAGTATGTTTCTCCACATAATAATGGTGGAGCCCTGACTGGGCTATGTTCAGCAGCTGGTGAACACATTCCTTTCTGAGACAGTTAGGAATTTGGTGAACCCATTGGTATGGGAACAAACTTTCAAATTATTCAAGGTTGATTCACTGAGACCAAAGATACAACAGACTCTTCCTCACTACTGTAAGTCAACTAATGCAACTAATGTGTGTGCTATTGACTTTGCTAAGAGACCAAATCGAGTACGTGTGTTATGTGTCTATATATGTATATTTATACACATATACATATGGACACATTTATGCGTATTAAAATACATAGGTGAATTTTAATCCATGACAAAAAAACTGGCTTATAAAACTATCAAATGATAGAGTATTTTCAAAAAAGCAGGATCTGTATATATTTATTTATAAATTGCTCTTTCAACAAATTATTAGTCAAGATAATCATGGAGGACAATGAATAGACCTCTGCCCACCCAGATAACATCATGTGAGAGTGTAGAGGAGTTTTATCTTTTTTTATTTATATATATATATATATATATATATATATAGTTATATATATAGTTATATATAGCTATATATATATATATATATATAGTTATTTATATCTTTTACATTTTGTATTCCCCTTGGGTAACCCACCACCAATTCACCCGTGATCCATCTCCATGGTCACTTGTGTTCTTTTCTACGCCATTTTGTGCCCTTATCCTCCCCCTCCCCCCACCCCCCAAGTGTCTCTCCTATTTGGTTTCCTTATAGTCCTGTTATAAGTGAAACCATTTGGTATTTTTCTCTTTCTTTCTGACTTATTTCACTGAGTATGATCCCCTCTAATTCCATCCATGTCGCTGCAAATTGCATGTGTTTATCTTCTTTGAATGCTGAATAGTATTCCATTGTGTATATGTACCACGTCTTCTTGATCCAATCATCTATTTTTGGACATCTGGGTTGCTTCCATACCTTTGCTATTGTGAACAGTGCCACAATGAACATACGGGTGCATGTATCCTTTCGGATTAGTGTTTTTGTGTCCTTTGGGTAGATTCCCAAAAGTGGTATTGCTGGGTCGTATGGAAGCTCCATGTTTAGTAGTTTGAGGAATCACCATACAGCTTTCCATAGTGGTTAGACCAATTCACATTCCCACCAGCACTGTAGAAGAGTTCCTTTTTCTCCACATCCTTTCCAGCATTTGTTGTTGCCTGTGTTTTTAATGTGTGCCCTCCTCACAGGTGTGAGGTGGTATCTCATAATGGTTTTGATTTACATTTCTGTAGAGGAGTTTTATATGCCAGTAAGTAATTATATTCATTCAAAATTCAAAATAGTTTTGTATGTAGTTTGTTATCTAAGTCTAACACCTTCAGATTGTTCAAATGGCTATTCATGTAGTCATTATCAATTTTGTTTTATGGTTTTTGTTTTAAGATTTATTTTATTTATGCATTCAAGTTGGGGTGTAGGCCAGAGGTGTGGGGTGGTGAGAGGGTTCACCAGAGACAGAGTGGGGAGCAGAACAGGCAGATTGACTGAAATACACCCCTGAGGGGAGCAGTGGGTGAGGCAGGAGAGGCCTGGAGTGTCATGTGGGAACCTCCCTGGCCTGGATGGGATTGAACTCGTGCTGCAGTGACTGCTGATAGCTTCATAGTGCTGAGACTTAACTCTTGCACCACCAGGGAGGTCCTGTTTTATAAGTTTTAACTTATGAACAAACAAGAAGCATTTGCTCCTAATATTTTCTTGGGTTGATTCAAGGGAATTTGAAAAAGATTGCCAAGCAATTCAAACTTTTAGCATTAGATTTTTCTTGAAGTGCCTATGGCCAACCATTCCAGAGAAATCATGAAATATGTCTTTTTGTGAATATAACACTAGTCTAAACTTAAATAGGATTCTGTAACAATCAAATCTCAAGATATAATAGAAATGTGCTGTCTTAAACAAGAAGAACATCTACTTTTTCTCTAAGTGAGTGCATTATTGATGTACATAGCACATAAAAAGCTTTTGTTGTTTTAAGTGTTCTATTTCATTATTAAACATTCTCAAAATGCATATGATTTAAAACTTAATTTCTTGACCAGAGGTTTGTAAGCACAGCCCACTTAAAAACAATTACTAATTTTAAAACATAGTTTAAATTTTATATTTATTGCCTTCATCCATTCAATAATCAAAAAATATTTTTGAAAAACTATTCAGTAAATAGTTTCTCTGTGTAGAAACTGAATTATCAAGAAAATAATGAAGAAATTAAGACCAACCAGAATCCTATTTTCAAGAAGCTTCCAGTCAACATGAGTGTCCCTATAAAAGAAAAGTGGAGAAAAGGATGTATGTAAAAATAAATTTGATTATAGAATTCACTGGACTTTTTTCCTTCACCTGTCTTTTAAGCTTACTCCACAGAAAAGAACAGGCAGTGAATATTGTGAAGGCAAGAATTCATTAGGGAAAATCTGTGTAAAGATTGTGGGTTAAAATAACTTTTACCAAATTTGCAAATTTTATTAATTTTTTTGTTATCTGAATTATAAAACTAATATATTACTTCCAGGTATTTAACACTTCCCTTGAACATAGTCAAACCTGTTTTATAAATCTAAAATCTATTCAGTTTTGTATTTCTAGCAATACTTTAGCCACAAGTAAATAAATGGCCATCAAAGGTAATTGGCAGTATGCAATAATGGATTTCTTCTGCATAGCAATTTACAATAGATGTTTGTACATTTGCAGTTGGGTTTTAGAAGGGGATTAAAAGCAAATCCTTGAAGCTTGGACTTCTGAGAAACAACTCAGTTTCCAATGTTGCAATAGATTGGATATATCATAAAGTTTGAACAAAACTATTCAAAGATTATGCATTTACCAAATGTTTGAGCACTGTTTAAAACTCTATGACCTGGATGTTTTAACAAAAGGGGGAAAAAGTTGAGTTAACTTTCAAATAGCTCTTATGAAAGCTCATTTATGCACCTTGAAATTATCAAGTAGAGAGGAACTAGTAGGAAGGCTTGTCTTATTAGCGAATCTGACTTCACTTAGGGAGCATTGACAGTACAGACATTGAAATTTGGTTTAAATTATACATTATTATAAACTTTTATGATACTAAATCTTCATGTACATGTCAAGAAAAAGTACTTTCGTCTTTACTACTTTTAGGGAAAGACATACTAATTTCACCATGCAATTGACACATTTATTTTGTCTTGTTTTTTTTTTAAAGATTTATTTATTTATACATACAAGCTGGGGTACAGGCCAGAGGCGTGGGGCAGCGAGAGGGTTCACCAGAGACAGAGCGGGGAGCAGAACAGGTGGATCAGAAATACACTGCTGAGGGGAGCAGCGGTCGAGGCAGGAGAGGTCTGCTGCACCGTGTGGGATTCTCCCTGGCCGGGCATCGAACTCGCACCGCGCGCTGCCGACAGCTCCACAGCGCAGCGCTCAACTGCTGCGCCACCAGGGAGGCCCTATTTTGTCTTGTTTTTGAGAACTCAAACATGCTACAGAATGAACAACGATGTAAAATATATGTAAAAATAAATATTAAAAGTTGACACATTTGACATCAGAAGTTCCCAATTTAAAGTTTCCATAAATTCTGCCCTTTTTCACTCATATCTACTCACATTACACACCTGAAGTTCATATATATATATATATATATATATATATATATATATATATATAGTATATACAGAGAGAGAGAGAGAGAGAGAAATTGGTATCAGAGAGCAAAGATCTTGGTTCTAATCTTTGATATAAACTCACTATTTTACAATCTTTCCTTGAGTCCTAGTTTGGGATTTCAAAAAAATCGTGTGACAGATTCTCCTCTTAAACAGATGCCAGTTAGTATGCTTAATTTGACGTTTTATGAGATGCATGCTTTGAAAGCCAACATGGTATAGAAAGTGCAAAGTATTATTAGAATCAGCTGATTTTTTTTTCTTTTATCAAATGTCTCTTACTTTGAACTATGCTTTTCTTTGGTGGTAAATAGTTAACCATCAGACTCACATGCACATAACTTAACAACCATCGCAATATTAACCTCTATTTATTAAACATTACTTTATGTATATTTCATAAAATCTGAAAAATCAATTATCCCAAAACATGATTACATTTTAGACCTTTTTATTCTATCTACTTTTCCCCAATCTTCAGACTATAGCTTCCCTCTATCTTCAACCCACTTCCCTGTTGACCCTCTTCTATTTGCTAGCTGGATTAGAAATACACCTTCTCAAGTCCTCTTTTTTGTTCAGTTCATATTCAGTTGTTTACCATATTTGATTGATTCTACCTCCTAAATATCCCTGGAATATGCACCTCCTTCTCATTGTGTTACACCCCCACACTATATGTTATCACCAGTCTTTTCCCCTTACCATTTATGAGTCGTCACCTTGTTTCCATGCCTGCCATCCTGCTAAGGAAATTACCTTTGTAATACAATTGTAATCATATTCATCACTCTGAAATCTCTCTTTTCTACAGAATAATTTCCTTGGTACAACCCAAGGAATAATTTCCATCTACCTTATGTTTATATTCTCTTGCTATTTCACACATCTTTGTTAACCACTACTTATGCATTACTTGCATCTAATTCATGCCAGTCTCTTGATATGGTGTCCCTTCCTCTTCTTCACCATGAACACATGCAAACTGATAGCTTCAACTGATTTTCTAAGATAAAGTTCCACAGTAGCTATTCTATGAAACTTCCCTCTAACTACCTCCTTTGCTTGTAAGAAATAAGAGTACAAAAATAGTATTTGAAAAAAGTGATCCAGAAATACAAAGTGAAGTTATTATTAGAATCAAACAAAAGAAGTGTGACAAAGTAGAATTCTATTTTTTATTTCAGTGTCATAAGATTTTAAGACTGAATGGATTGTTTCAGTCAACCCAGACCAAAGTTTTCTCTGGTTTTCATATAAAAAGTAGAAGTTCTTGTCTTAAAATGAAGTCTGGAAAATTTGTATGTAGTTGTATAATTGACTGTATAATTTGAGTGATCCTTATACATGATTCAAAAAAGTAATCATTACACTGTTCAACTGCAAAAAAAAATCTAGAATTCTGGAACATAAAATTTAGAATCTCAAATTTTCTCACTTCCCACAGCATAGTATTTAAACCTTCCTGAAGAAATTAAGTTTGTCATCACTTGCACATGCCCATATAAAAATTCCCTGATGAAAAACAGATAAAGAGGAATTTTCATTCCCAGCTTAGACAATTGTGTCTTCTTTGCTTTTCACAAGTCTATTTTGTCAAAAACTTTTGATTATGAAGGTAAAATATGAAAAAAACAAGCAAAAAGAATTTTTGTAACACGATGTGTGAATTGTCTGTTCCACGGTTAACCAGTAAAAATTTTAAAAAGGGAGTTGAGAAATGTACTTTAGTTTATTTTGTAATTTTGGTGGAAACTGTTACCAATTATGCATGGGACACATACAGAACTCTCCGCCAGAGAAGTTTCTAGACATCTAAAACCTACTTTTTAAATGAAATTTAAAAATATATCTATTGAAGATATATTGGTTTTTGAGGCTTTAAACATATGAATTATGTTCATATTTTCACATCTGACCTAGCTAAAGTTATATCATATTTAACAAAAGTGTCAGGTGCTTAAAATCTTAGTTGTGTGTTTCCATCGAGCAACTGCCTTTCAGAGGATAGAAGGGGCTTGGCATAGACCAATCCAGTCCACCTTCATTTAAACCCAGAGTTATTTAATGTTCTGAGCTTGGAGTGATTTTCTTTCAAATTGAGGCCCACTTTTCCATGGACAGTTCTTATGAAAATGTTTTACACATTTTTACCTTCTTCATTTGGGTCAGTCAGAGTCTGAACAACACATGGAGCTAGCTGTCTTCGCCTCTTTCCTTCCTAGCGTCTTTCCCTGCGTAAAATACGCACACATTTTTTGTAAGTCTCCAGTGCTGAGTTCCTAACATGAAAAAAATGACCCTGTAACTTGGAAAGTTTTCCCTTCCAAGCCCCCAAGGCTCTATAACGTTTAAACCTGCTGTGCCACTTTCCACAGCCGCCCCACCCCGCAGAGGTGCATGGACAGGAAAAGCAAAATTCCCTTCCCCCACACATTTCCTCAGTTTATTTTCAAAACGTCTTGGAATGAGAATGAGCTATTTGTGGTTCCTGTGCCTGATCCAGGGATGGCTTCTTCTAGGCAAAAGATGCTGGTCAACCGAATGACCTCTCTGTAGCTAACCCATGAAACCCTGTGGTAAGGCTTTTTGGGCTTATGGGTACCCCTCTAACTAAGACTGATGGGTTTTGTTTTTGTAGTAGAGAACTTACCAATGACCCAAATTTACTGTGAAGAGAGCTTTAATAATGGCAAGCTCCATCACATCCTATCCCTTTCACCACCAACAAAAGATGTCAGAAATTCACTGGGATGCCTTTACACTCCTGTGCATCAACTTTTGCTTCTCATAAAGATCAGGATTTCTTCCCTATGGATGCCTGAAAGAATAACCAAACTATTAGCATGGTTTTTGAGTAGAGAGCACATTTAGACATCATCCCAAACACCAACAACATGAGAGCTGTACCTTAGCCATTTTCTACCAATTCACACATAGGTGTTAATGATTGGTTGATAGTCATAAGAAATTTTAGAGTTGCAAAGATCTCAAGTAAACATGAATTTTCCAAATAATTGCTTAAATTTGTACATACTTCCTGATGAAAAGTCTCATCATCTCCCCATATATATTGGTGATTCTTGGAAATCTTGGACTTCTCAGGAATTTGTGCAATATTCCATAGAGTAGACCAGTCACATCCTCACCAAATAGACATTTCACTGGAGTAAGTGGAAATGAAGGCACAAAAACTGTAATGATTCTCTCTCAAAAGGTAAAATGTTAAACATGAATTATTTTATATACTCATATAATCCACATGGATATGCTGGTTACATAAATGTCATATTGTCATCACTGTATCAGTTTGAACTGAAAATACTAAACTCATATGAGAAGAAATACTTCAGGGAAGCAACGTAGGTATATGTGAATAACTACATAATTTCAGAATCAATTTGCATTGGGTCAAAGAGCAAAATTGTGTTCTCTAGTAGACCATAGTTGAAAAAAGATATCCTAGAACACAGTGTCCTTACTGGAGTTAAGCCCCAGTCTATGGTGTCATCCTTGCTGAATTAGAGACATGGAGACATGCACTTATCCTCTACCACAGAAATGAAAAAAAAAAGTCAATACTAATGTGTACTGTTTTCAATGAATGAGCACAGAATTACCTAGTCTCCAGTCTGTCTGGGTGCTGGTTCCATGAGGTGTGTGTGTGTGATTTATAAATAATTGGAGCCAATATATTTTTTTATTTTTCAGATGTTCAAATTCAAATAACTTTAAAATTAAAAACTATAATATGTATATATTAATGATCACAGAAAAGGGGGGGGAGGAAATCACAACTCATACAACCATACAACCAAATTAAAAGCTAATGAAAGAAAATGTAAATCCTGGCCAGAAAGTGACATTGAAATTGTGTATCCATGATTTCACTTTCGTTTTTGTCTTTCCACATTTGTCCCCCCAGTGCATCCTAATGTCAGTCAAGGCTGCCAAGGAGGCTGTGCTACGTGTTCAGATTACAACGGATGTTTGTCATGTAAGCCCAGACTATTTTTTGTTCTGGAAAGAATTGGCATGAAGCAGATTGGAGTGTGTCTCTCTTCATGTCCAAGTGGATACTATGGAACTCGATATCCAGATATAAATAAGTGTACAAGTAAGTGTCTACACAAAATTATGTTTTATCTCACCCATGGGGACTTTCCAGATTAAAGATGATCCCTAGCATTTTTGGAATATTCAATGTTAGGTAAATAATGACATTTACCTGATAAGGAGTATAAAACATACTTAGCTGTCAGAGCAGGAAAATTTTCACCACTTGGAAAAAACACTCAAGTTTTATGATTTTTCCATTGTTAAAGCAAACACTGAAAACATAGTTAGTACTCATTGAACCTATAGAAAAATACTGAAAGTATTAATGCCTTCTGAGTTCCCAGTAGGATCACAAGATTCAGGCATATAATGACTTAAAGAATATCCATCAATTTTGGCTTCAGGATAGATTCCAGTAGAGCAACTGAAACATCAGTTGCAAATCAATGTTGGAAGCAACCTCAAATCACCTCTTATCCAGACCCTGAAAGTCTACTCCTCACACTGTAGACCAAGTAACCTTTCAAAACTTTAAATTAGGAAACACCAACTCCTCTGAGTTGCACAGAGAGCCCTGCCTATCTCTCCAGCCTCACCTCCTATGACTGCCTCTGGGCAATGCTTTGCACTAATCTCACTGGCCTTAGATGATCCCACCTCAACACATTTGCCATTATTGCTCTACACTATAGAGCAATATAGTGACTCACTGTTTTGGAAGCTTGGAATACTTTTTGCCCACTCTTACTTCTCTGTATCTCTCTTTTTTGTAATTTAAGATACTGCACATCTGTCACCTTCTCAGAGAAACATTTCATGATGATCTTAACCAAAATAATCTCTCCTCCTTACAAGACATTTTCTGGATCTTTTTTCTACCTTTTTACTGTTGTTGTTAATTATTTTTTCCATCACACTTATCACCCTGGAGCCTGACTGCTCTGTGGTCCTGGCTGGTAACATGACCTCCAAGTGTTAGTTGACACAAGTATTGTATGTGTCTGTGTTGGAAGGATCCAGAACTGCACCCACGCAGTTTCCTGAAGACAATTGAAGGCATGTTTCTATTTTCTTTTCTGTCTTTCAGAATGCAAAGCTGACTGTGATACCTGTTTCAACAAAAATTTCTGCACAAAGTGTAAAAGTGGGTTTTACTTACACCTTGGAAAGTGCCTTGAAAATTGCCCAGAAGGGTTGGAAACCAACAACCATACCATGGAGTGCATCAGTATTGGTGAGTGAGGAATTCTAAGATTTAGAATGGAACGAGAAAGACCTCAGATGACAATGTCAGGCTCACTGGGCATGCTTCTCAAAGTCCTACTTCTCAAGAAGCTGAGGGACTGGCTCTAAGGTTTTTTCCATCTTTCTTTACAAAGATGTCATCTTAATAGTGTTCCTGTAGCCTTGCCCACAATGTACAGTTTAACTCCTCTGTGCATTCTATTATTTCTTAGGGGTTATCAATAATTATTTCAATTATTCTGACGATTATGGGCTTATTTTGTATCATTATTTAATGAAGTTTTACTTGTAGAGATGACTTACATGTATTTGCATGCATTTTTTTTTCTGGATTTGAACTAAATATCCACTTTAGGGCAAGAATTTAACAAAGCACATAGGTTTAATGTCAATCAGGGACCAAAATTATTTTCCAGGGGCAAGGGAGACATGTTATCTTCATAAATCCAGTAATGCCCAGTAGATGGAACAGACACTTAGGAAACTAGAACTGGTATAGTTAAAAATCTCACTTTTTTTTTCTCTCATAATGCTTTGCTGAAATGTCCTGCTTACATAGGTTTTCAGATGTAAGGAGAAGATTTTGGACTTAAACTGACAGGACACAGTCTCAGAATCTGATTAATTGTAGACTGAGTTTCCTGGAGGGCAGGTCCCTCAGACAAGTTGTTTGTCTAAATAACAGATCACTGTCAGGCTATATTTTCCCTCTTTTAAATGTTGTGCAGCTACTACAACTACGAGTTTGATGAACACTTGGGGAGCAGATGCTAAGCCAAATGGGAAAACAGCATACTAAATCTCTATGTCCCCTGGCAAGGTCTGCAAGAACCTTTGATGCTGCACTGGTGCTGGCATATGCACACAAATGTCCTTCTGATCCAGTACAAGATAGTCTCCAGGGCTCCCCTGGGGTTCTACATACAGATCCATGAGAATCTAAAGGGTTGGGTAATAACTCTAAAATGGTGCTTTAGCCATTTCAGGTCCACCACAGAACCTTTACTTCTAAATGAAGTTTTTTGGAGAATAAAAGAAATAGATGCCATTTCAAAGATAATTCCAGAAGCATCTGGAAAGCAATCCTGAATCAGTTCATGGATAATTTTGTTTAGTCATTTTTGTTTTTGCTAGTCAATAAAAACACAGAAAAACAGCTTAGAAACAGAGTAAAAGATACCTAAGAAAGCACTTTGAATTGATCTCTTTGCAGGTCCTAAGGGCTAATAAGTAGAGATCACAATTTCCAAACTTTAGAAAAATCATTCTGTGGAATATTCAAGTCAGAATGAGTTATAGAAACTTTGCAGTATTTCTCTACCCAAGGCAAAGGGCACATGTTTAGTTTTTCTTAACTGTTGAAGTTGCAACATTCAGGTTATTTATGTCTTAAATATGTTATTACTTTCCTGTGGGAGAAAGTATTTAACACCTGATTCTGTTGGATTAGCTATCAAAGATTTTTGGTATTCTATACCACCGTTAAAGCAATTAAATTTAAGAACAGTATGTGTTTTAGAACAGGGGTTAGCAGTCTAATGGACATTTACTGAATCTGACTCATTAAAGAGGTCCTAAAACAGAATAGCGCTAATCAGCACTTTTGTTCAGAGCTGGTTCTTGTTGCATGCTTCGTAAGGAACATCTCCCATTAGGCAGTGGATCACGTACAAGCATTATGTGGGTCGTGCCCATGGGCTTGCCCCAAGGGTTTCAGGAAAAATGATGACCTACTTGATTATCACAAAGGAACAATAAAGCCTATTCCTTTAACAAATATTGAAATGAAGACCCAGATGACCGGAATGATCCCAAGGACACATTGTGAGTGATTGTCAGTGCTATAATTAGTACCTTTGCTCTAAGCTCCCCTGTGCTCACCCAAGAGGTTGAAGAATGTGTCACTCCCTTCGCTAAAATCTACACTGTATGATTTGTGTCTTACCCAGATTTTAAATTGAGAGGAAAGTTCATAACCAGGAAATCCATCCTGGGGTAAAAACTGGGGTAAAAAACATATACTTATCTACTCCCCATAGTTTGCAGGTTAAACATAACTGTCAACTGAACCAATTTTTACAGAACATATCCAGCCCCTTTTGTGCTCCAAATATTTGCCTTTCTATTGTGTCATGCCCTCATCCTCTTGCTCGTCTTGGAGATCTGACCTTGTTCAAGTGGTCGCAGGAGGAAGATACTGAGCTCCAAACCCTGAGTTGCAAGGAACATGCCCTTGCTGTGTTCTCTGTGGAACCGTGCAGCTAGTCAACGAAAAGGAGGCAAATGAGAAATGGTGTGATAAGGCCCTGAGTGGGGGAATATCCAGTTCAACTTTCCCGATTCAAGAATCCCTTTTACAACATTCCAGACTGATGATTAACCACAGCATAATCACTTCCAGGGAAAGATAGCTAGTTACTTTCTTGAGGCACTTACTTTGTTAGTGAATATGTGGTTAAAGATTTCCAGTGTTAAGATGGTTCTTAATATGGAAAATAGAATACAGAAGCTGAATAGTTCTGTTTTTTCTTAATTACCTCTTAACCAAATAATGCCCCAGTTCTACATTGTTCATTTAATGAAGTAAATAATACTTAATTCATCCTTTGTACTGTTTTTTACATGTTTTTCAAAGTTTTCATTTTTTTCCCAAAAATATATTTTGGGCACCAAATTTACAGGTTTGGTTCTACAGACTTTCTCTAGGAAAAACTCTCTACCACTCAAGGCTTTTTAACTCTTCCATCTTATTAGAGCATTTTACACCCTGAACTTATAAGTTTTTAATATTTTCCCCCTTCCTCAATGAAATTATCTAAGATTGTTATTAAAATTTCATTTTTAGCACCATTCATCACCTCAGTGAGGACCCATTGCTACCTATGCAATAATTTTTTTTACTGTTTTTCTAAAGTCTAGGTATACTTTTGCCTAGACCACCTTTGATATTGTGATAAAGCACCACGCGAAGTTTTAGTAACTTCCACGTGTTTTCTAAAATAGTTCTCTGAGTTCTGGCATTATGAATAGAAGACAGTGATAGACCACACTAGTTTAATTTTCCTAATTGAATTACCAGACATGTTTTATTTGTATGTGCTAAACGTATACTGGTTTTTATTAGTGACTAACATAAGATTGGGAGATACAGCTTTAATTGGCAAGAAGTTTACTATTAAGTGACTTGGTTGGTCTGTTCTTTAACCAGAATTATAATACTATAACTGAGCATGAAGACAGTTTTGAAAGTGGTTGAATTAATTTCATTTAATAGAAGCTTAAATTCACTTATCTAATCATTTCTATCTAACTGTGTTGCATTCAGATACCTGAAAGTAAATGAAAAAACTTGTGAAAAAGATAGAGTAAATAAGTCTAAATTTCTAAAACATTTAGGTCATTATTTCCTGAGATTGAATGAGGGATAGCATACTCAAAAGGATTTTTCAAGTTAGCAGGCAGCAAGAGTTATCAGAGACTTGTTTTATTTTTTTTTTTTAAGATTTATTAATTTATGCATACAAGCTGGGGTACAGGCCAGAGGCATGGGCAGTGAGAGGGTTCACCAGAGACAGAGTGGGGAGCAGAACACGCAGAGTGATGGAAATACACTGCTGAGGGGAGCAGCAGGCGAGGCAGGAGAGGTCTGCAGCGCCATGTGGGAATCTCCCTGGCCAGGCGTCGAACTCACGTCACCGCTGCCGACAGCTCCATAGCGCAGGGCTTAACCGCTGTGCCACCAGGGAGGCCCCCAGAGACTTGTTTTAATGGAAAGTCACATTATTTTAAAGAGTTAACAGTTGCAAGCTGTTTCATTTGTTGTAAGCTAGGCTGTTTTATTGATATAATGTAAGGATAACACCTTGCAGATATTTCTTTCATTAGAAGTACAAATATGTGTTTTAAGAACTTGGAAACACATGGTTGAAAAGAAGAGATTTGTACACACAGTAAAAAAAAATTCTTTATAAAAAGCTTTATAAAAGATCCATCAGGTCATCTTAGAAATCACTCAGTCCAGTTAATGCTAGGAGCAGAATTGACTTAAAATAAGAGTTCCAACTATGCCTGAACCATATTCATTAGTAAGTGACAATATTTAAGTACATGATAGCAGAAGAAGTAGAAAAGGCAGTGGGCTGCAGGCTAAGGACCTGGATTTAAGTTTTGCTTAGCCATTCTTAATACACAAGTTCTCAAAGTGTGTTCTCACTACCTACAAGTCAGCATCATTGTATTGTTAGAAATGCAAATTCTTAGATACTGCTGTGTTCAACTGAAGTGCAAACTCTGAGTGTTAGCAATCCCTCCAGGTGATTCTGTTGCACAGTACAGTTTGAGAATCAATTATTTAGCACATAATAATTACTACTTTATCAACTTATGATCAGTATTGGTCAGTGATTTTAGCAGTGTTCTAGAAATTTAAAGTATTGGTTAGTTCTGAGTAGTTATCTTAGTGCCTGGAAAAATCAAATCAAGAGTGAAAAATGAACCTAATACAAGAATGAGTATGTCTGATAATATGAGCACTAAAAATCTGAAATCATTCTGTACCTGCCTTTCTATATCTCTTTGGTTTATTTTTAATTCATCTTACACAACGTGGTTCTTTAGGATACCAGCTTAGAATTTGGGCAAATATCAGTGGAAGCGAAGCTTTCTGTTTATTTAATAATCATGGCAAAGCTTGTGAGCCAGCTAAGACTGTTCCTGCTGCTGTGTTTCAGTGCACTGTGAGGCCAGTGAATGGAGTCCTTGGAGTTCATGCATGAAGAAAGGAAAAACATGTGGCTTCAAAAGAGGAACTGAAACCCGGGTCCGAGAAATCACACAACATCCATCAGCAAAGGGCAACTTGTGTCCCCCCACCAGTGAGACAAGAAAGTGTACAGTGCAAAGAAAGAAGTGTCAAAAGGGAGAACGAGGTACAGTTGTACTAGCAAAATGTTTTTGTTGGAATCCTCATAATTTGATGTCAATTTCACTTTATTTCTTAGGAACTATTTCCTCTTTTTACTCATATCTAAAATTCTAGAATACATACCAAACCATGAATCTGTTAGCTATAAGGAACAGAATAGAGATGTGGTAATTTCTTTAAATGAAGACTGATATCAGAACTTCTCTATAAATGTATGCTCACTGAACCCTGACCAAAAAAAGAGGCTGCATTACAGGTATTTGGTCCTATATCTTTCTTGGGCCATATTCTTTTTCCATCCGCCTCCCTAATGCCTTGACATCTTTTGGAGAGCCTCATAAACACAAGACCTAATACCGTTTGGTACAAGAGCATGAGCAACTGTCATCAACTTACTCCTTTCTTCATTGCCCACAAACCAAAGTCTTGCAAGAACGTGGTAAGCTTTTGTGGCTAAATATATATGTAGCTAAAGGTTACTTAGGATTTTTTAAATATTTTATGACGTAGCATTAATCCCTTCCAGCTCTATCAGTGTTGTAGTATAATCCCTTCCAGCTCTATCAATGTTGCCTCAAATGGCATCCGTTTGTCTTTTTTGATCACTGAGTAGTATTCTATAATGTATATAAATCACATCTTCTTGGTCCACATCTGTTATTAAGCAAAATAAGTCAGAAGGCGAAAGACAAACACAGGATGGTGTCACTTATAGGTAAAAAATAGAAAAACCAAATGAAGGATCAGATAAGGTCAAACTTAAAAACTAACCCTTGAAGGTAGACTTAGAACTGACAGACCCAGAGAGGGAGGGTTGGGGATGGGGTGAGAACAAAGTGCGGAAGGAGCAATGGATGGTGGTGGTGGATTACAGGTACTTTGGTGGTGGGTGCACTCTAATAACAGTACCTGAGAGGGTGGGGAGGGGGGTGGACAGGGAATCATATATTCTCAAAATACAAACATGATCTAAATCAACATTATCTCAGTAAAAAAATTAAATGAAATATTTAAACAGATGTGTTTTTAATATTGATGTTACATTTGAGGTAAATGACCAAGGTCATATTTTATGACTAAAATACAAGCTATTAATGGCATTTTGTTCCTAGATATTTTTCATTTTATTTGAATTTTATATACCAGATTACAGAACCCATAATTAATATTTAAAAACTCCATAAATATTAAATAATTTTTCAGGGCTTGTTCTAAAGTCTTATGATTTCCAAAAAGAAATATACTGTATAATATGATGCTTTAGGGTCATTAAATTTCTACTTAAAAAGTCTTTAGCTGTTGACCTTTAAAATATAATTTTTCCATCTTTCTCACCACTGTCCTTAGTACCATTGCCTACTAATAGGTTTTGCACCTTTATGTAACTATTGATAGCTGGTGAGTCAATAAATAATCCTTTCAACTAATCGTAGCTTGAAAGGAGCTTGGCTGCGTATGTAGTTGAACTTCCTTTGCTTCTTTTATTTATTCGTTCATTCATTTGTCATCATTTTAAGTCTTGCTAAATGGTCACAAATCATGCTAAGTCCTGAGGATTCAGCACTGAATAAGATACTTGTTTTTTTGTTCTCAGAGATCAATGGAGTGTTGAGATGTTCAAGAAAATAATTATAATTTCATGTGGTAAGGGAGATTATAGGTGTGTGAGCAAAGTTCGGTGGGGACAGAGGAGAGTGTTGTGCAAAAGTGAACATTGCTCATAGAAGAAAAAACTTGGGTCACCTGTATTTTGCAAACTGTGTTTCCTAAACCAAGAGAATCGACCGTCTTCAGAATGCATAAAGCTTGTTGTTTCTATTAGCAATCAAGCAGTTGATGAGATAAAATTCTTGAAGAGATGGGTTAATTTAAAGGAGTTTTTGTAAGTTTGTAAGAGGTTTGATTAAAATTACATTTAAAGAATAAAAGTTGGCAAGTGAAAAAGTTCTTTTTGGCATTTGTTACCAATTAATTTAAAACATCTTAGATTTTAAAAGTTGGATTTAGAAATCAAATATTTCATCACTCTACTTGCTGGTAAGCTCCCCTAGCCGTACATTTACTTATGTTTACTAAGTTTTCTTGAGATTTAATGACTTGCAGGTGGTCTTCACTGATATTATTCTTTCCATAGATTCTACATTACTAATTAGCATTCGATACAGTTTGCTTTTAAAATATAAGTGAATAAAACCCAATAGAAAATTATGTCACTCATTAAGTTTATTTCTTTTACTTGAGAATGTAGTCTTCTAATATATTTTGTTAGCACTTGAGTTATACATTAACATTTAAAATGCCGGTTTTTGAAAGTAGCAAAAAGAAGATAAATAATACCACAAGAAGATTAATATAGTAACCTGAGACACAAGCTTGGTTTAAAAGTTTCTTTATGGTATTTTTTTCTACTACTCTGAGTAAAAAAACAGTGACATTTTGCATTTACAAGAAAAAAATTTATACACTAGAAAATGTAGGTGCTTTATTATTTTTTAAATTTGATAATATGTAGACTTGCCAAGTAGGAAATATGGATCATATTTATAATCAAAATCAGATTTAGTTCCACTTTTATTTAATATTCTTTCAACATTTTATATGGTTGACAAAAATTTTTCTCAATTGCCTACAAATTTAAGATAGGAAAGAAATAATTTCTCCCTTAATTCTCTACTTCTCTAACCTAATAGCTACATTAATGGTAGCTTATCAAAAATCTCATTTTAAACACTAAGAAACCAAATGGAAAATGTTTTTAAAAAGTGACTGGACATGGCACTATGTCAAATATAATATCAAAATAATAACATTACCCAGAGTACCTTCATTGAAGTTTTGAAATATATTCATGAAGATAAATATAATAAGGCAATAAAGATATGATTTCTCCATAGTCTTATACTCCACTTGAATAGTTACATCAAGAGTTACTCTTAAATACTTATAGATTCATAAAATAAGATATTTCAAGTTCATGACTTGATCATTTCTAGATGAGTGTGAGTTTTTAAAAAAGAAACAGCCTAAAAATCTTGAATTTAAACTTGCATCTATCATCCCTGCCTGAAAGATTAACAATAGACAGAAGTAGATAGCTCATATTTGGAAAAGGTATAGAGCATGTGTTCAGAATTTTTTTTTTCTTTCTTTCCTTTTTTTTTCCTTTCCTTTTTTTTTTTTTTTTTTTTCTGTGTTGTAATTGCCAAAGGCAAAGTCTCTGGGGGAAGAATGATAAGATCCAGAAATGACTTTCCAAAATGTTCACAAAGAAGTTGAATAGAAGGAAATAGTTTTTAGTAACATAATGCATTATTCTATTTGTGAGGTGCTTTTTAATAGGTATAAGTTGGAAAATTCAGTTGTAAAATTTTACACACGTTTTGCTTTACTGACATTCTTCTCATACTTAGAATAGTTATAGGAAATGATTCTGAGGATATAAATGTAAATTTTCCCCAAATCTAAATTTTTATCTAATGTGCTATTTGTTCACAACACTTAGGATTATTTTACTTGATCTGTCTTATTTATTAGTCTTCAATTCTCTATCCATTTCTAGCCTTATTAAGAAGTTACTGCTATTGCAATAATTTCTACCTTGAGCCTATCATAATTGATTTGTGATGTCAAAGGTATATATTACATATTTTAAGTAATTATAAATGTCTACGCATAAACTATTATCCACAACTTGTTAAAAATATATTGCTATAGAAGTAAACAAAGAGAAAATGCACCTCAATGATTGCTAACATATTTATTGACTTTTTTGATATACTGCGTGTAACCATTTTAGATAAGCACAAGTGAAAAACAACAGAGAAATATACATATATTATATTACATGTATAGATTTATTTACCTGGATTTGAGGCAAATGGGCGATTTTGGGGGAGGGAGAGAGGGAAGACAGCGAAAAGAGGATCACTAAATGTGTTTCTCATTCATTTGTGTAATAATTTATGAAAAGAATTTCCTGTAGATATTGGGTTTAAAGAAAAATCATAAAGAATGAGAGAATTTTATTCTTTGTCTCACTGCATGAAGAAGACTCTGATTAATTATATGTAATGTTTATTTTTGAAATAAAGAGGAGAGAAAAGAGCAGAATCATGGAAGAAATGGGACAGGATCTGCTTTCTTGGTAGAAGGAAGAAATAGCATTCTTCCTAGCAGAGAAAGAGAAAGGGAATCCATTAAAATATAAATAAATAAAAGACAGTTCTAGGAAAGAAACAAGTGTGGGAATTAATTCATTATTTGATACATACTTTAGGTCACTTCCCCAATTTAGGTAAAAAATAAACATTTCCTTCTGTCTATATAGCTTCAAAAATAAAAGTAAAGTAGTAAGAAATCTATTAGGTTTCATATCAAGAAAAAGTGTTATATTTTAACTTATAAATTACTATTAATCCTGCCCTGAAAGACCAGTATTATAAATATGCATTATGCTTATAATGAGCACAATATTTAAAATTACAGCAAGCTCAGTTTTTAAAATCAAGGATATAAAAGGACACTGCTTTGTTCCTAGATTTGCTCCCCTGAGTTCTAGTTGCTCTCTAAAATCTTTGTGACAACTATTCCTGTGATGAATAGCTACATTTTCTACAGGAAGGATTTATATTAAATATTGTTTCAGATTCAACACAAAACATTTAGCCAAGATTTCCAAAACAGTTCGTTAAAATCCAAGTAGATGGATACATTAACTCAAAACTGTAGGATGCTAACTGGCTCACAGCAGTTTGATAGTATCCTCTCCCCACCTTCAACACGTAGAGGCAGGCCAGCTGGCCTACAGATGCCCATCCTGTTTAAGTACTAGAGGATGTGCACTTTCTGCCCTCTCTCTACACCCAATCAGTAGACTAGCTATTTGACATAGGTCAGAGAAAATTCAACAAAGTACAGAACTAAGATAGTAAAGGCATTAGACACTGGCTTTCAACCAGGCATGATTTTGCTCCCCAGGGGACATTTCAGAGTATCAGAACTTAGGGAAGATGAGTGCTACAGGCACCTACTGGGTGATACTCCTAAATATCCTATCATACACAGTACAGCCCTTCATAACAAAAATTATCTACTAATAGTGCAAAGAATGAGACACCCTGGATAAACTCAAGTGTCTCTTTGTTATTCCTTCCTGGTGAATGTTCAGCTCCTAACCAAATGAATAGTTTGTTCAGTTTCTAGGAAGGACCAGTCGAAATGAAAAATTACATGTGACACAAAGCTTTGGTAACAAGGACAAGAGGGTGGAACACAGAGGGAGATTTGTTCCCTAATATAAAGGTAGTAATCAGTTTTATTAACAATTAATATTCCTTTAATTTAAAATAGCTCAATACCAGGTAAAAACATTCAACACAGTTTAAAACCTTTGAGAAAGGTAATCCTTTGCAGTAAGTAAAACCCTTCACTCTCAGAGGAATGTTCCTTAATGTAAATGTATTTATTTTCTCTTAAAGGCTAAGCCCAATTTTTCATGAATGTCCTCGGTGGAGAGACCTGCCAGTTGTTTAATCACTGTATTTCTTTCTTATCATCAAGACTAACTGTGTTGCTACAACGTTCTCTTGTTTCTAATGATCTCCTATCTTTTTAGGTTGAACCAAATGGAACTGTCATTTTTAGGTCATAAAAAGCCAAATATTAGCAGTTTATGTGGTTCAACCTAATAGTTCAAAAGTGTTTCCTTTGAGTTCTATAAATAGTAAACCAGATCTAAATACAGCTATTACTGACTAAAAAATTACAGTTTTTAGATATCACATCTTAATTTAAATATTAGGCTTTTAGTAATCAAACAAATGTATTACTGTTTTTGGTGGATGTAAGATCCACTAGTATCTAATGACCCCCATAAAAACACGGTTCATCTTCAGATCATTTTCAGTCATGTTCACTCGTGGCCTACTTGCTGACTTTATTTACTTAGTCTCCTTAGCTAGATTGCTCAGTTATTACTCTTTCTGCTTCATTCCCATTAACTCCAGTTTATTTCTTTTTTTTTTTCAAAGATTTATTATTTACACATACAAGAACTGGTGTGTAGGACAGAGGTGTGGGGTGGTTAGAGGATTCACCAGAAACAGAGTGGGGAGCAGAACAGGCAGACTAACTGAAATACACTGCTGAGGGGAGCAAGGGGCGAGGCAGGAGAGGTCTGCTGCGCCATGTGGGAAGCTCCGTGGCCAGGGATCTAACTCATGCTGCAGTGACTGCAGATAGCTTCATTGGCTGAGACTTAATCCATTGTGCCACCAAGGTGGCCCTCCAGGTTATTTCTTAAAACATAAAATCAGCTTACAAATTCGATGAATATATTGTCTTAGAGATAAAAGAGTAGTACACTCTCTGTGACAGAGCCTAGACTCACTCATTGTTACCTCTGACAATGACTTTACAATGGCAGAATCTTCGTGAGGGTTCGCTGTTGCCTAGGTTTGTAGGTTGTAGATTTGTCAAGACCCTTTTTATATAAAATTTACTCAGCAATAATGGAGCAGGATTATAATCAGCACCTAGATAGTTTTGAAAAAAGTGAAATGACAGTAATTAGGTTTCTTGCCTCTAGCACATTTTCAATCCCACTGTATGTTCTTGAATGTTAAAGAAAAATCCCTGCATAAAATATATTTTTTAATTCATGCGTTGCAATCAGTGGTACAGGCATTTAAATAATAATTTAACCAGCAGGTATTGTTTCTATTATTAATACCAAGTTAATATCATGCAATTCTTATAGACTCTAAGATTTTGAGGACATTATTCATGATAGTCATAATTCATGATGTACATTATTCATGGTGAAAAATACTGTTATCTAAATAGTCCCTTGTTATGGTGGTAGAAAAATTATGTTTAATGTTTTCTAACTATGTCGGTGTGTTGTTAAGTATACCTCAGCATTCCATTCTAAAGCAATACTTGCAACAAATTATCTTTGCAAATGTCTATATTTCCTGAGGTTTTATGGATTTTTTTTTTATGTTTATGAATCTAATGCTTTCAACTCATTAGTATGTGTAATACAACACAATCTCATCAGCTTATTGAATAGAGTAGTGGCTTTAGTATACAAATCATTCTCAGCCCCTCAATAATGATGTTGCCAGTTTTTGGATCATGTACATGAGGTCAAAGTTATTTCAGTTATTTCTGACTGCATAACAAATGACCCCTAAACATGGAAACTTAAGGCAACAATCATTTATTTAACAATAAAGTAAGTAAACAATTTGGACTGAGATTCACTGTACAATTCTACAAGGCTACCTTGTGTGGTTGGCTGACTGAGTACTGAAAGTGTGCTGTTTCAATCATCACCAGGATGACTAGGTGTTCTGAGAGGGAGAGAACAGTTCCTTCTGTGACTCAGCTCAGAACTGACACAAATTTATGTTCACCTCGTTTTGCTAGCGTATGGAAGTCACAACGCCAGTCCTGATTCAGGGGTTGAAGAAACAGATTATACCTCTTAAAGAGAGAAGAGCCAAAGTTACTGTATAAGTGGCATGCATAGACAGGGATGAGTGGAGAATTATAACCATTTTTACAATCTACCACAGAAGTCCTTCTATTGTTTGTCATTGGCTGAGTGTCATTAATCATTCAATATTCTCTTACTGTCTAGGGTACTGTCTCTTCCTTTGTAAAAACGTATTCAATGAGTAACACAGGAGATGTTGTGTAAATTATATCTATTATACTTGTTGAATTGTAGAGAGAGGGGTAAGAAAAAGAAATCAAAGGCCAGGTCAAGATACTGTCATACATTCAATAAATATTATTAAAGAACTTCTATGTGCTGGGTATACTCTTAGAAGCTAAGGATATAGTAATGAACCTGAAAGACCAAAGTTCCTTTCATCACATATCTTATATTCTAGATGTTGGCATCATGGTTTTCTTTGGTCCTCAAGGTAATGACCATTGTAGTGTACACTTGTGCAAACACATTTTTCTTTAATGTTTGGTCTTTCAGTAATTGCAGTCTTCATTAGAGTTTTCTAAACACATGCAAAGACCTTTGTTTCCCATCTATTTTTGTTTTGATGTCAAATACATTGACATATTGCCTTGAAATCATATACATATACACATACATACATACATACATGTATTTTTTTCCATGCCACCATGTTGATATGCTAATATGTGTTTATAAGATGCCTAAGTAGGGTTAAAGGTACAACTTGTGGCTCTGGAACAGAGCTGAATTAACGGGTTTTTTAGAGAAATGATCCAAAGACCTTGGCTTCATTTAGAGCTTGTTCTAGCCAACTGAGATCCCTGCCAATTAGGAGGGTTCCCTAGAGAGAGACTCAGAGAGCATCAGCATAAATTTAAATTCTGGACCCCCAAATATAGTTTCCAAAAAAGGCCTTCTTGTCCTTTGCTAATTACAAAGTAAACATTTCTCCAGCAAAAAGATACTTCCTTCTTTAGAGCTCCTGTCCTCTTTCCCACCTCCCTAACACAGTCACTCCTTGAAATAGCTGGTGTTGCTGAAACCTCTTTGGCAGAGAAGACACCCACATTTGAAGGTACAAAAGAATTATTCTTTTCATAGATTGTTATCCTGTTCTCTTTTTATCTACTCCAGCTACTTCTTCATAGAAGCATTACAGGCTAACTTTGTAGATTGTTCTAGCCTTACAGAAAGGACTGGATACCTTGTCCTTAGGCCTCTCAAGACTAAGCAGTTCTGATCAGGTTACAATTAAGTGCTGTGACATCATTAAAACAAAAACATTTTCAGGCTTCTTTTTTTTTTTTCCACATTAGAATCATGTCATTTTTAACATGAATGCAATGCACCACTCAAAAGTTTTAATTCTTGTGTATTGCTCTCAAACCAGATCTTGAGTAGAATGAAGTATACATGTATATGTTTTTCTGTTTATTGGCCTTGTTGTCCCTTGCTGCAATCTTTTCCACTCAGGGGAAGAGCTGGGTCTGGGTAGTTCTTCCTTTATATCTACATTGCTCCTGATGCAAAAATATGGTTGCTGTCTCTCAGTGTCCATTCATCCAATTTGAGGAAAGGACTCAAATTGACCCTGCATGAGTCACATATCCACCCCTTAAACCAATCACTATCACAGGGGAACTCTGATCGGTCTAAGTCACATATCCACTGTTGAAGCCAAGAAACATGGGCCATTTTGATTGACACCTAAAAATAGGAGTGCTGGGGTGATAAAACCATACATAAATGACCGCCTTCTGAAACAAAAAAAGGGGGGGCTCAAAATTTACAAACTTTAGTTTATCCACTTTTATGTGGGTAATCCCTGTCTGATATTACTTTCAGGAAAAAAAATTAAGTGAGGAAGAGTAACAAAAATGTTCCTACATTATACTAGGGAGACATGTCCAGCATAATGCTAACATTATTTTAATTTAACTAATTTTTTTTTCTGCTTTGTCAGAAACATTTTTATGTGGCTAAACTGGCTTTGAAATGAATAACAAAAGAATCCACTACTCATATGAATGGTTTCTGGGATTGATTTGTATGAACTTAAGTAAAGACATGTCCATTTCCATTTCTAACTGTTGAGTGTTCTGTGTGAAATGTCCAGTGTGGGTAATGACCTTTTGCTTGATTAAGCATCAGGCCACTGAAACTTTAAAATTAACTCAAACCTAATTACTGGATTTTTGTGTTTATACTGTGTATACACCACCCGGTCATAACTCCAGCCTCTGTGAGCCTATGCTGCCGTAGTTGAGAAATAAGCATTGTAAAGGGTTGTTTTGTTTATTTGTTATTTCTGCTCAAAAAGCCTGTTTTTCCTATTTTTGCAAAGTATCAGATATAAGAGTTTCTGGACAGAGCACAATTAACTTTCTATATTTCAATGCAAAACGTATACATTTTTCAGAGAGCTATTCCTTTTACTTTTGCATTACAGAATCTAATGTTCTGAAAGAACAATGACACTTTTTCACTGACGTTTTGAATAACATCACATTTTAGGCAAGGCAATGTCAACACAGCAAACTAACTCTTGGGAAATATGAAAAATTGCTAATTCCAAAAATAAAACATATGGAGATGTATGTATACGTAAAATCAGCCGTTAATATCTAAAATATTGTAGACTGAACAAAAATCATCCAATAGAAACAATAACCAATTTTTCATAATATAATTAGCAGAATCTTGTTTAGACAGAATTATTTTTATGGACCATGGACTTATGATAGTGAAATCCCCTTTAGAATAATATAAATATCTAATGTGATACTCATCTGATTTTTGAACCAGCATCAAAATCATAAAGGAATTTTTTTTCAAATTTGATTTGTTTTTAATTGCAAAGACAATTTATTAAAGTATTTCACAGGCAAACTTGTGATGGAGATTTACACTTGTCTTGTTGTCAATTTAGTTTTGAAACATGTAGAAGAAAGGGAGTTTTTCTATTTAATTTCTCTGGGCCTGCCTTTTTGCCTCCCACTGTGTTTTATGCCCAGAGACCCCTTCCTCCTACTTTCTATCCAGCCTTGTCATCCTTCTCTCCCATCCCTACAAGTTTCCTCCATTTTCAAAGAATTATCTGCTTATAGAATCACTGGTTCTTTTCTTGCTCACAATCTTTAAGATATGATGTTAAGTATTTGTGTCAGCTTAATAAAGTAAGAAAGTACTGGATAGTTTGTAAGGCAAAACCATCTCAATTTAATTCTATATTTGCTGTTTATATCTTGTTTAGTCTTCAAAAAAGCATTAATTTTAATTTTCAAGTATGGCCTACATACTATGTACATATGAATACCTTAATGGTGCACACATATGGTGCACCATAATGGTATACAGGGAAAATCAACATTGGTCCCTATTTTTTACTTTCACTGCTGTGATAAAAATCTCTATAATATTCATAAACTAACACACTAAATTTCTGTCAAGAGTAAAAGAGGAGATACATCAAAGTATTTAGAATACAGACTCTGGAGACGTAGTACCTAACTTCAAATTTCAGTTGTGCTTTTAACTAGCTATATGATTTTAAGCAAATTACTTAGCCTTTGTGTGCTCTGTTTTCTCATCGGTAAAATGGGGATGTACCAGAGTTAATAGTGAGGACTTATGTACTGAGAAGTCAAAACTCAGATTTATGGTTGGCGCACGATAAGCATTCAATAATTATGAGATCTAGTGTAAAATGGAGTCCCATTTTGGCTGGATAAATCAAAGTATATGAATTTTTAAATATGAATGCATTCTGCCAGATTACTTTTCAAAAAGGTTATAATGGTTCATATTATAAATGGCAAGTTCCTTATGTGTGTGCGTTAACAGATGTTAACTTTAAACTTTTACCAAGCTGATGGGTTAACAATGGCATTCCATTGTTTTATTATTGATATTTTTCTAATTACTAGTAAGGCAAATTACCTATATAGGATACTTACCTATTTACATGTTTTCCCTATTATTAGCAATTTCTATTCTGAATCAGTTGTAGGAGCTTTTTATATAGGAGGGCTATTAATCTTTTGCCATGTGTTTAGTAGATAATTTTCTTATTTTTTTTTATGTTTTTAGTGGTTTTTTTCTATCTTTTAAATAACCACAATTTTTCCTTCTTGGTTGATGATTTTTTAAAAATTGTTAGATATAGTAATCTTATATGTGCAACAAATATGTATTGAACAGCAATTGCTGCCTGACATATTGATAGCTGAGCACACTAGCATAATTGTATTTGTGTGTACATATGATGATCAATACTCTATATCTATATCCATCTATCTAAGCTATCTTGCCCTATATCCCTTAGAAATTCACTCCTGCTTTTGCATATGTTATTATGAGGACATGTGTGTTAGGGTTAATCGTAGCCCTTTTGTATAGTTAAATAGCAAAATGTGAATCATCGCAATGAGAAAAGCCAAAATGATCTCAGAGATGTGTAGTTCTTCACTTTATCTCATCAGTCCTTCTTTGGCAATAAATAACACCAAGACCTAAACAAATTAAGTGATTTTTGCCTACAAGTGACCATATCATGAGATAAATGATGACAAAAAGGAGAATCCTGGTGCATTACAGTTCCCATTATATCATGCTTGCTTTATAAACACAATATTTTCTGTATTCTTGTTTTAATCATCTCCATTAATACCTGCCTGTTATTAATTAAGTTTGTGGAATTACACAAATATTTAATAATATTACACTATACAAACTTTACCCCTATTTGACTCACTTCTCATCAAACCCTATATTTAAACATAAAAGGGAGCCACCCATGTGAGCTACCCTTGGTTGCACCAATAGAAAAACAACAGCATCTCTCCAATAAAATGGATCTTTCTCAGTGAATTTGGTCATTCTGCAGGAGCAGGGAGGGGGGATTGGGGCCAGATATTCTGGAAAGTAGATTTGAACTTTATGTGAAGAGAGTTCTCCCTGAAAAGATATTCTAAGAAGGAGCACTAAAAAAGTGGACTAAAAATGGAAAAGGAACAAAAATGCAAGCAAGAAGAATCTTATAGGGAGAAAGTTGACTTTTGATGGCACTTTAACTGAATCTTGCTTTGCTACTGATAACATATTGCAGGATTATCTACAGATGCTTACAAAAAGAGGAAAAAGAATTAGCAAAGTTGTTCTAAAATGGGTTTTAGTAATAGAACCATCTACATTAATGGAATCTTATGCAGAGTCCAATATATATAATAGGCAAAATCAGATGTGCTTATTGTTAGTGAGGATATGAATAATTAGAAATTTAGTACACTGTTGGTGGACATGTGTAATGGCCGAACCATGACAGGGAATAATATGGTGGCTTGTGAAAAATTTAAAATAGAATTGCCATGTGATCCAGCAATTCCATATCTAGATGTCTATCCAGCAGAATTGAAAACAGAGTGTGGGAAAGACATTAATATAACCATGTTAATAGCAGTCCCATTAGCAATAGCCAAAAAGCAGAAGCAACTCAAGTGCCCATTAAAAGATGAACAGATGAACAATATGTGTTATGTACATACAATGGAACATTATTCATCATTAAAAAAGGAAAAGGATTCTGATTGTGCTGCAACATGGATGAATCATTAAAATATAATGCTAAGTGGAATACACCAGTCATAAATAGATAAATATGGTATGATTCCACTTAGAAATTATTTACAGTGGTCAGATTCATAAAGAAAATAGAAGGTGGTTTCCAGGTGGGGGATTATGGAAAGGAATGGAGAATTGTTATTTAATGGACACAGAATTTCAGTTTTGCAAGACAAAAGATTTCTGGAGATGGATGATAATAGTGATTGCACAACAATGTGAGTGTACTTAATGTCACTGATCTGTGTACTTAAACATGGCTACAGTGATAAATTTGATATGTATTTTACCACAGTTTAAAATAATAAAAATATATAGAAGTGCTTGTATTGATGGGCTAACCAACTAAGAGTTCTGTGCTAGAGTACTACATATGAAAACTATCAAGCAAGATGGTTTCTAAAATCTCTTTTATGTGTTTCAGTTATATTCATGATAAAACCTGCACTTTAGAAAATCATATTTTTTGCTAGAAAAATTTCTTGAAACTCAGAAGGGAAAAATAGGTTGGTGTGCCCCACCCCCCAAGGTATCATGCAAAGGTTAATGTCAGGTATCTTAATGTAATATTATGCTGTAGCTGTAGAATGTAAGATGACAAGAAATAAGTACTTGTGGACAGTAACTCTCTCAGGATATATTAACATGCTGCACTCTGTATTTGTTTCCCTTATTTTTCCCCTTAAATTTATGGAAATGTCCCACATTTGTCATCAAAAGTAGTAAGATTATGGAAAAGATTCCGAAATTTTGTAACATTCCTAACTTATAAGACTGTACACATCATCTTTAGCTCATAGTAATGGTAAACGTATGGCCCTGTGTCATTTTGAACATTGCTTCTTGTTATTTGTCCCACCTAATCCCCTAGCACAATGCTGTATTCAGGGTTTCTGTGATTTATCTCTCCTTTCTGATTGCTAAATGCATAATCTAAAACACCAGGTTGCAAACTGGCCTTAAATTGGCTACAGCTTAGGGGAACTATTCTGAACACTTTTTATATAAACTCTAAAGAGGTCAGATTTAGAAAAATCTCAGCTGCTGTACTTGGATCCCATGAGCCACTGACCATTTATAATTAATATTAATAAATGGCAGATGACAGATGTTTATTGCTTAACTAAAAATGTGTGTGCAATACTAAATTTAAAAAAAATAAGTTAAAGACCCAATGGACTTGAATATATGTATTTGGAATTGTGAAAGGATAAAACTACCAACATGTGACCCAGAATCCTCTAATGGCAAACACCTAAGCTCTGAGGGATGCATAAAAGTGTTTTTAATTCATCATATTAAATATTTGATTGCCATTAAACTCTACTCCTTTAAACTAAAATGCCTATTTCACAAACATTCTCTGGAAAGGAGATTTAGAAATCTTCAACATTCCCTTAACTGTTGATCTCACATGTACACATGTGAGATCTCAGAATTGCTTACTTTTGTCATCAACAACAAAAAAATACACACATAGGGCCTCCCTGGTGTCGCAACAGGTTAAGCGCAGCACTATGAAGCTATCCAGAGCCACTGCAGCATGACTTCAATACCTGGCCAGGGAGATTCCCACATGGCGCAGCAGACCTCTCCTGCATCGCCCGCTGCTCCCCTCAGCAGTGTACTTCAGTTGATCTACCTGTTCTGCTCCCTACTCTGTCTCTGGTGAATCCTCTTACCACCCCACACTTCAGGCCTACACCTCAGCTTGTATGCATAAATAAATAAATCTTTTAAAAAAAAATTTTTTTAAATACACACATATACACACAGATCTCTCCAAATACTGGGTTAGTTAAATCCCAATGTTAGACCCACTAACTATAACAGGCAGGGAATTTAGTCATCTCTGGACACTAAGGAGTTAGGACATAATAATTTAGTTACCTACTTAAATTAGTCTGAGAACTGGTTAAGATGGATAAAATAGAGATGAGACTTGTAGTTACTGAAGAGGAAAAAATAATGGTTTTCTAGGGGGACAACAAAGAGCCCCAAATGATCATACAAAAGGCCAACATACAGGAATATAATTTGCTTGGGTTGTATGTTCTCCTTACTCAAATCTAATAACCATACCCATTGACATATTTTTTTTCAGTTGGCTGTGATTTAATAATATGATTTGTCTAAATATGGCAGTTTTATATAATTATATCATGTAGTTCTTTAAATATTCTGGCCATATGTGCATTGTGGTTATTAACTCCATTAAAGATAAAGAAATTAAGATTTTGAGTGTGAGTAGTTGACTCGAAAGCACACACAGGAAGTGGTAGACCCAGCTCTAAGCCAGCCCTGACTCCAAATCTTGTGAGATTTCAAGTCACTGAGACTAAATAGTTTATAACTGTGTTTGCTTGTAAATAAGTGTATCAGGATAAGAACCTGTACCTTGGTCTATTAATCCAGTCTCCATTCCATATTGTCTCTTTCAACACTTTGCCACATGTTCAAGATGAGCATTTATTTCTATTTATCTGACCTTTTCTAATTATGCCTACCATACATGTGGTTGGCATTAGCCATTATTTCTCATTAATGTCATCATTGCTGATAAAATTGAGAAGATTCTGTTTCTACCACCAAATTCACTAAATCTTTCTGGTTTACACCCATTCTGTTGTTTAAAGAACACACTTGAACATATTAGACAATGATTCCCCCTTTTCTGCAAATCACAGGGGTGTTTTAAAGCAAAATGGTTTTCAGAACTTGCTGTAAATTTGAATGCAGTAAATGATTATGTTTGTGGCATCATGTTGCTTAAACAAAGATACTGTCAGCGAATAGAGTCTGTGACCTTCAGGTCTGCTTTATGCAGTTTTCACAAAGTTATTTTTAAATATGAATCCTTGTTAGACTGCTTTAAACTTATGAAAATTAATTCCCCATTCAGCAATTATAAAATAACAATGAAGACATAAAACTCATTTTGAAATATATTTCAAAAGGTCAGAACTTCAACTCAATTTATCAAGTATATATGGTCTCCCGGTGTCGTGTGAATCAGTATGCCAGACGTAAAGCAAAGCTCCCACCCCGGGAGGCTTCCAAGCCTGAAGCAAGCTGTAAGTGGAGAGAGTTCCAAGAGAGAACACAATGTGCATGTGCGAATAAAGCAGATGCAGCATGATTCTTGGTTTGTTCTTTGGGAACTCACGACTGTATGAAAAAATCACATGTTGCTCTCAATTGCTGTAGACATCTGTTGAAGGCACGTGAGATTGACGCTAAGGCAATGATGCAAAATTCCTCCTAGAATATAGTGGCTTAACTTAGGAAACAAGAGAATCTGGCTCTTAGCAGAGTAATAGTTTCGCTCTAACATAAATGTACAACATGCTCATCCAAATAGGCAAACAGAAGGCAGTAAGCTAGTTGTTTGCAGAAAGAAGTGAGACTTTGTTTTTCTAGTGGTGTTATTAGATATCTACTCACAGCCTTCACTTTGGGCTGTCAAAGACCAGCCCATTTCTAACAGCGTGTGTGTTTGTGATACCTTGCTCTTGGCAAAGGTTTAAAAATTTAAATAGGCTTTTAAATATTTTTTAGACCTGAAATTAAACTCACAAAATGAGCTTAATGGCAAGTTAGTCAGAAACACATGGATATGTTTCCTTTAAATTATATACAGATTTTCAGAATTAAGATGTGGTAAAACCTACTAGTGGTCTATTAAAACTTCTAAAGCACTTAAAGCATAATTAGAGATTTTCAAATTCAAGGAAGGCTTAATGGAAATAAGAACAAATTGGTGGTTGCCATTTTGGCATTGCCAGTGTATTTTTACAAACACTTCATTTAGCCTAGTTTTGAAATAGTGGATATGTTCCCATTAAGAAAAGATCAAGAGGTGTGAGAAGAGCAAAGGAAACTTGGGATGTTAAGAAATCCGGATTATAGATATATTATGAAACTGCTCCTATGCAGGACTTTGTTGTGCTGTCCTATGGGAAGATGAGGGTCTGTGGTTTCTCAGGTTGACCTCGCTGCCACCAAAGTCCTGGAACCATCAGAATGGGATTAGTCTTACTTCATTTCCCTCAAAGTTTAAGTGTGTGTGTGCTACACAGTAATTAAAAATAATACTTATAGAGTCAGAGAACTGGACACATAGTCACCAACACATTATTTAACAAAATTTATTTTATGATCTATTTGTATTTATCCTCAGCCATAGAATAGATTTCCGCTTGAAGAACTCAGTAAGTCATGGATATGTCAGTTTGCAAGGATGTCTGACAGAAATAGCGTTTGGCTTATGGAGAAGCTTTCTGCCTTTGGGCATCTTTATCTTACGTGTTTGAACTAGCCATGGTATCATACCAGCAAGGAACTCTTACTAAACTTCTTTTGTTTCGATCCTTGCCGTCAGGCACAGATGTATGAAAATGTGTTCCATTTGAAAACTGTTTTAGTGAATAGGTTTTATAGCATATTTGAGAGTGCAAAAGAAATGATTTTCCCAGCTATGAAAAATTACTCAATGTTCATCTCAGTCTCTTTACATTCTATAATTCTTGTCCACTAAACGTGTGTGAAATTACAGAATATTTTTTAAATAAATATTTTATTTACTTTGTTATTCATATCTTTTACATTATTGTGTGTTCCCCATAGGTAACCCATCACCTGTTCACCCATGAAGCCATCACCATAGTCCCCCGTGCTCCCCTCTTCCCCCCTCTTGAGCCCTTGCCCTCCCCTCCTCCCCTGCTGAATGTCGCATTCTTATTTGGTTCCCCTATATTCTTGTTAAAAGTGAAACCATTCAATATTTTTCTCTTTCTTTTACAGAATATTTTTGAAAGACATAATTGTGTTACTTTCCTCAATTGCATAAGGTTAATCTATTGGTGCCAGGTGGAAGGAAATTAGTTAAGTGACTTCAGTTATCAAATAATAATACTTAATAACTTTTTTTCATGAGTACAAAATATTGGAAAACTTTACAATTTTGGAATTTAGGTGCCTCAAGAACTACTGTTTAATATCAACTTGCTTCACAAATCCTTTTTCTCCCTGATAATTATTGCAAGTGTCAATTTTAGCACACTTATCACAGTCTGTTCTAAATCATAGATTCCAAATCCACAGACTAAAGCTGATTTATTTTTTTCTTATTCAGTCTGAGTTCTGTATTTTCTTACTGGTCTTGGTCTGGAAATTAGTAAGAACATATCTGATATCAACCTGGCTATTCTTTAAGATATTTCTGAAGACTGGCTCACCAACCCGTGAGGGCACATTGTATGACGGTATTGTTAGCCATGTTCTCGCTAAGTTTTATCTAAGTATAAACTTTGGGTATTTATAAAAATTCACTATTTTAAAACACTTATAAAGTGCCCATCTGAAAATGATATGCTGTTGGATGCTTTGTAATGTTAAACAGATGCAGACATAAAGACAAAAGCAAATTCCAGAGTATTTTTGCAGCCATGAAACCATCATAAAAAGAGGTTTGTGACCCTAAAGTTACCTTAACATTGTCTTCAGCATTTCATATTTAATTATAGTAGATGACTCACCATTATAATAAATATAGATTTATGAGATACTTTAATGTTCTTAAAACAAATGAAAACCACCCAAGAGGAGCCTCACCAACCCTGAGGTTGTCCAGATTGCATTGGCCAAGATTAAGTGGGAGATCATTCATCTCCAAAGGTCATGCAATTAATCTCAGAGTGGGAGTTAAAGCAATGACTAAGCAGAAAAGGAAGCTGAAGTACAAGTCTGTAACAAAAAGGGTTCGAGCTCCAACCTCAGGGAAATTGTTATTTCCTTTTTTGTGAATAGACCTGCAATACTCACTCTTTACCATCAGCTTCTTTAGGTCCTAAAATCCCACTTGTTTAGTTCAGCAGTTAATCATGATTTTTAATCATAATATAGCCAAGCAGACAATAAGAATATGCCTTTTAAAGGGAACAACAATGTGTTTTCATGTCTAAGGAGGAAAAAAAAAACACTATTTTAGGAGTCACAAGAAAGAAATGTAGAATGAATTTGTGATATTCCAGGATTTAGAAGATGAAGACGCACAAAGCATACTTTAAAGAAGAAATACTCTACTCCAGGGTTTATGTACTTAAATAATATTAAATAAAAGTCAAAGTCCATCTTCATGTAGCTCAAGTGACACCTATTGCAAAATATGGGTTCCTTGTAGCTGAGTTTATACATACTTTGTAATTCTTATGAGTCCCTGTGGCAGCAAATTCTTATTTCAGATAAACACTACCTGTACTTCTCTCTGCTATAGTGAGATTCTCAAACCTTTTATTTTAAACCAAGAATTCTTTTGATCTTGTTCCTTCCTTAATGACGGTCTCCTAACTGGGGAGAATTCTAGCCCAAGTTTGGCCTGCCTTTGGGGTTTCTAATGTGATGTACCACGGCTGACAGCCCCTGAAAGTGACAGTGGATTCTATTGCTCACATCAGTGTTCCCACTGGATATTTTGCTCATTCCTTGGGAATTTAAAAGAATAACAAATAACCAACAAATCATCAAAAACTATAACATGTTGCCCAATTCTTGGGAATAAGCCAAAAAGATTGAGATCTGCTCAAATATCACAGATGTGAAGTCTAAGCCTTTCAAGCTACCAAATTGCATCAATACTCACCAACAACAATCCCTTGTCTTAGCTGAACAGAAGGCACACTTTGAGGTTTCACTACTTCTTAAACCTAGCAGGCCATACCACAGGCAGGTGCTCATGATGGTCCATGCCAAAAAGAAGATGGGGATGCAAATGTAATCTGGAATCAATCTGAGGTTGACATGGAATTTTTCCTGCCAATAGAGAGTGCTGGTTACAGGAACTTTATTCAAATGACTGATAAGGTGCGAAAATAGTACGTCACAAATTGTAGTAACAAATAATAGAGCTGGGTGAAAAAATAGCGTAAATATCAAGTAATGTAAACATTAGGTAAAGCAAGAACTGAAAAGAAGTTTTTGAAATGTAGATCGAAATGATTTGTATCTACTTTCTCTCCTTTTTATAACGAGTAAATGAGATGAAAGACAAGGGAGAAAGGACTCATAAGCCAAACTTTTTTACAAATGTTTCCTCAAAAGTCAGTTGTTAGTACTATCTAGGGAAAGGGCCAGAGAGAGCCAAACAGTGGTCTTAAAGTTTTGTTTCTGTTATTGGGTGGTGGTTGTTTTGTTGTTTTCAAAAATAGAACAGTGAAATAAATTTTATGACACTATTAGTCTCATAATCTCTGGGATACAATTCTTCTTTTGCTCATTTCTGAAATAGAAATGAAATATGAAATAGACCTAGCATTCATTGAATGTCAGTAGATACTTAGCTGCTTCTGTAGGGCTGTGCATACTATCAGAGGGTCCTTCTACTTATCTTGAAATCAAATATCAAAAAGTTAATTGTTAGATTTTTGAACAGTAGGATATATCCTAGTTGATAAGCAGAATCATTTTGTAGAATTGGACTGGACACTATTGGCACTATAAATGCCACAGTCAGACAAATCCTTGAGATTCTCTAAGATAGGCATACAAGAGTCTTAATTACCAAACTCATAACAGAATGTTAAAGCAGATTTAATTTGAACCGTATTTTTTCACATAATCAAAAACAAAGCATAAGTAAAATCATTTAATTTGGGGCAATTTAGTTTTATCTGCTTCTTCAAAGATTTTCCTGAAATAAATAGAGGTCTGATAAATAAAAATACTCTCCATGCTATAAAAAGTGTTCATTTATAAGTCAGAACAAGTAGTAGGATATCAGTTTCCTATCAGTTTTTGAAGAAAAATACAGTGGGCTAGAGCAACGTCAACATGATATAACATTTAATGCCTTAAATTATATATTGCATGTAATATAATCATATTATATTTATTGTATATGTATATGATCTTAGGTATTTCCAAAGGATGTTTATGTTTTGTGAGCTTCTATAAATGAAATGAAATATATCTGTGGATGTAAAAAATACCTATTGTTCTAGACTTTAGCTAGATTTTTTTCATACTAAGCTTCAAAAGTATGAAAATATTGCTCAGAAAGGCGCATCTGTGTCTTTTCACCTATAACTTTTCCTAATTATTTCTAGGAAGGCAGACTAAACATGCAGTTCTGACATAATGCAGCATCCCATTTTGATTTCTGGTTAGCTCAGGAGCCTTTACCAGCTGAAAAAAGTCTCTGAAAAGGACAAAACTCTCTGACCTCAGAAGTTCTGATAGGAAGAAATGAAGCAGTGAACACAGAGTAGAGAAAACACTGGAATAAATTCCCCTAAGTTCCTAACCACATTGGTGTGGGTGCAAGGAGGAAGGCATAATTTCATTCTTTAAGAATCTTCTTGTTTTCATGTTCTTTTTTTTCTTAAAGCTGATTTGCAGATGATATAGTCCAGATGAAATTCTGCTTAATAGTAAATCCTTGTTCACAAATTGACACTAAAAATGTTTCCAGCATATATATAAAAGTAAGATGAGGAGGACCCAAGCACACTACAATACCATGTTTCACAACTTGGTTAATAATCACATCTATTTTAGCAAAAGCAAATTTTGGTTCTCATAGAAATTGGATAAGTAATAGAGGCATGAACTTCTAAAATAATTAAAATGTGATTTCTTTCTCATACTAGGCTGTCTTTGATCTATCATTTTGCAATTGGCAATCAATAAATTTGATTTCTCCACATTTCTTGGAAAAATATTTCCAGAAAGGAAATTAAGTTATTTATGTTCAAACATCTATATAGATTAGGTAAGTGCCATTCATAACTAAGATCAGAATATTTGAATAATGGGATAGTGGTTTTCAAAACTGTTTTTAGCATAAGTTTTTGGACTGAGCTGTAAGAAAACCACAGTACACAGTTGGAGTTTGTGATGGTTTTCTAATGCTGCCATAAATTACAAAAAATTTAGTGTATTAACTCAAATTTATCATCTTACAGATCGATAGGTCAGAAGACAAGCACAAGTCTTTTTAGGCTAAAGTCAATTTATTAACAAAGCCATATTCCTTTCAGGAGAAAAGCCACCTTCTTGCATTGTACAACTTGTAGAGTCCTGAATTCCCTGACTCTTGGCCTCTTCCTTGTCTTCAAAGCCACCAATGGCACTCATTTCTGCTGCTTCCACTTTTAAGGACCCATGTAATCAGATTAACTCTCCTATGTAATCTCAGATAATCTCTCCTTTTCAAGGTCATCTGATTAGCAATCTTCACTCCATTGGCAACCTTAATTCCCTTTTACCATGTGGAGTAACTCATTCACAGTTTCCAGGATTAGGACCTGGTCATCTTTGGGAAGTTGTTATTCTGCTTACCATAGTGCTGTTCTAGAAAAACGGTTCATACTTCTTGGAAATTTGAAGGACACCCAATTTACTAATAGTCTCTTAATGGACCCTAAGTAAATGGTCACCAAGCCAAGGACAAACACTGACTAGCACTACTCATTTTTGTGAAGTGGATACTCATGGGGATTATTTTTTTCTATGAGAAATTGTTGACAGATTCAGCTAAGTCTGTCCAGTTCCTTCATTAATTTCTCTGTTTCCCCTTTAACTATCTTCACTGATTTAAAAAGTTAATGCTTCTCATAAACAGACTGTAGAAAAATATGACTAAGTCTATCATCCCCACCTCATGCATGCATGTGTTGTGCATATTAATCAGAGGAAAGGCTGAAGCCTAGAAATTGGAAGCTGGATGTGATGGTACCGTGAGTAGGACTTGTATCTTTACTGCTCCCAGCTGGGGTGATGTAATGATGCCATGCCTCATATAGAACAATTTTATTTACTGCATCACATCATTGCCAAAAACAAAAATTCCTTTACTAAGAACAGTGTAAAGAAACTGACAAAGCATTACAGTTGTGACAAAGAAAAAGTAAGTCTAAAAAAAATTACTTGATGTCCTTCTAGAAAATTTGTTTTTCTGAATAGATTAAATAGTTGTTTAAACTTTGTGGTGCTATCACTCGTCTATGTTGTGTGATTCTGGCATTAAGTATTCTGTTTATTCATTCTTTCATTTGACTTTCTATATTGGATAACTACCACAAGCCAAGAACCATGCTGGTTGCTCTAAGTGAAAATGACAAGGAAGGCCTACAAATATGCATGAGATTCATTTGAGAATCATAATTTCGCAGGAGAGGTGGTTGAAAACAATGGCAAAATTGATAAATAGATATAATTTCTATAAACAGAGGAAGCAAATTGTTCTTGATTCTGTAAGCCAAGTAGAATTTTCCAGTTAAGGATACTTTCCACTGAAGAAAAGGCTTGAAGTTCCAAATGCCAGAACAAGATGGGATCAAATAATAGTAAGACAAGTAGCATGGCTGAAGCAAAGGCCAAAGGAAAAGAATAACGCTTTATAAAAGAGGCTGATGTCAGAGTCTGACTCTACTGTGGGATTACAGGCACCAGAGAACTTTTAACAGCAAGAGACCGATAGGAGCAACCATCCAGCCCTGTGCTTTAAAAAAATTAAACAGAGGGCAAGGTGGGGAAAAAGAAAAAAAATATGTGCCTGTTTTTTGCAAAACTACATTCTAGAGTTGATAGAGGCTTGGAAATGATGAGGGAATAACACATTTGATAGACAGAAAAGGGGCAAAATTTTCAAACTTTGACTAAAGCAGATTGACTTGAATGGTTTAATGACGTTCACCACAAAAGTTTTAGAAGAATTAAGCCTCCTAAGGTTTTACCCTAGTCAAATTTAGACTTTTCTATTTTCAAAAGTGACAATTCACACAACTGTTATATTTTCTTAGAAACCATCTCATGATAAGCAGGGAGTGATTGTCAAAATATTTAACAACTAGCACATTAAAATATGTTTATAAATCAAAGACATTAAACAACATACATAAAGATTACAACTGCTTCCTATATGTTGTAAATTATAGTGAAAGTCAGCTATCAGATTATTCAGTTGATCTCTGAAATACTTGTTGATTTTTTCAAGTCATTGGTTTTTGGCTTCTGCTGTTTAGAGCAGATACACAGATGCATGCCCAGACCTTGTCATACTTAAGGAAGTCTGTCCAAAAGACCTTTTGCACTAAATCCTCAAGGCCTCAGTGCCTCTGCAGCTGAAAAGTTCCAACAGAATTTACAGGCCCCAAAACGAGTTTGATTAAGAGTGGTCAAGGTGAGGGCCTGCCTGGTGGCGCAGTGGGTTAAGTCTCAGCACTGTGAAGCTGTCCAGAGGCAGTGCAGCACGAGTTCGATCCCCGACCAGGGAGCTTCTCATATGGTGTAGCAGACATCTCCTGCCTGGCCTGCTGCTCCCCTCAGCAGTGTACTTCAGTAGATCTGCCTGTTCTGCTCCCCACTCTGTCTCTGATAAATCTTCTCACCACCCCACTCCTCTGGCAATACGTATAAATAAATAAATCTTTGGAAAAAAAGAGTGGCTAAGGTGAAATAGAGTAGAGAGGATTCGTCATCCTGTTCTGCCCACCCCAGCATAGAAGAGAAATAAACATTCCAGTCTTATTTCTGATTCCATAAACATTTTTACTTCACAATATTTTTCACCACCTTCTCACTACAACCCAATTTTCCTAAAATTTCCCTCAAGATAAGGAAGGACTTACATACATTGATTACATGTTTCCCTTTCTACTTTAATGTCATCTTCAGACACAAAGGAATGATTCACTTTGCTTAGAAAAACCAAAAACATGGATTGCTGAAAACTATTTATGCTTTTTAATATTTCCCCCATTTAATTTGGCCTTTTTATTTTCAGAATCATCTTACTTGATTTTTAAACACTCAAATAATAAATATTAATTTTCCTAGAGTTTGAATAAGACAGTTCTTTTCTTTAGAAATTGTCCCAATTTCTTTTAATTTTCAGCTCATTTCCTTAAGTCTTTTCCTAGGACTTTTCCCTCCCCATTAATTACATTATACATGTCATCTGCTGCCCTTGTTACACCCTCTTAAATTGGAATTTTCATCATCCTACCCAAAAGCCCTTCATTTGGGTGGAATTCCACTGAACATAAAATTCAATGGATTACAACAAAAGCCACAGTCATTTAAACTCAGAGGGAAATCAAACCTCTGAGACTGTATAGTGCCACTTCAAAAGCTCAAGACTGGGCCGAGATGAGCCAGAGTCATGTTTCATTATTTTTAAAGAAGACTACATCCCAAACCCATCTAACAGGCCATCTTTTAGTCCTGCTATAGAACATAATTTAAGGAAGAAATGATTGTTTTTGCATCTTTTGACTTTTCACAATCATCCAAAGTCCCTTCCTCTCCTGCTCTTTTCCTTTATGTCCCTGACCAACTCTTACTCTTCATTTTCAGAAATGTTTTGTTTAATTCACTTTGTCCTAGCTTCGACTGGGTGATAGACTCTGGTCCATGCTCCCAATCCCAGTAAACCATTAAGCCTCCCAACCACTAAATCCTTGAAACTGCTCTTGAATTTGAATTCTTTCTCAAAACAGAGCAGAGTATAGGACTTTCTGTAACATCTCTGCTGTGAGCCAGGCTTTCTAGGCCCTCTTTTTGAAGCAGCTTTATGGATACTCTAGTACTCATCTTTGGTATTTTCTCAAAGATGATCTAGAGTATGACATTATTTGACAAAAGTATTTCCTTGAGACCATGATATAGCTCTTTGGAGTGGGCTGTAGCCTCTTGAAGTAAGGATCGCAATAGAAATGGCTAAGGACTCCATACTAGTAAGTGGAACTCACTAAGATAGTTGTTCAAGATACTTGGTGATCACAGAATACTTTGTATGTAAGAATAACACCAAAGGCATCTGTATGTCCGTCCTTCCTTACCTTTCCCTCAAATGAATGATGGACATAAAATCAAAGAAAAAAGACCATTATCTATATTTTCATTTAATTTTTTCAGCCAATATTTATTGAGTAGCTACTGTGTACCCTCTCTTCACAAAGAGAAAGGCAGAGTCACCACATTTTAGGAGGGTGGGACAATGATAGCAGTGCTTCCAGTGTACCAAGTATGTGACCTCATACATCTCTAAGCTTCTTGATGCACAAAATTTTGCAAATGAATCAGAAACTCAAATTGCTTGAAATCCCAGATTATCCTCCCACCCCATTCCCATATAACCCACCTTGTGAATTATATTTCCTTTTTAAATATTTATGTTGGAAAGCAAAATTTGGGTTGGGCTTCTGTAAAGACAAGTTCATCATATTTGCATTATTATCACATTGTTCTTCCAAATATTACAAACAATAGACATGTAGTTCAATATCATCATGGCAAATTACAAAAAAGGCTAGAAATATAGATCAAAATTCAGTAGTTGATATATTTAAGAAGCCAATCAAAACAGTTGAAAGAAAGGGAACTGGTAAGAAGGAGGAGAGAAATTGGGTTTCTAATGACAATGTCATGCTGAGAAGGAAAGTTCATGTGTAAAATGTTGAACATTCAGAGCATTAAAGTAATTCTTTTATTTCTTCTGCATTAATCCGATTCTTATTAGAGGATCATAATTTTATTTCCATCACATTTTGAAAATTTCTGGAAAAAAAAAGAAGATGCAAATATGAATTTAACATGGAGAATATATTTGATAAAGAAATATTGAAAGTCATAACTTAGCAAAGTCTCATAACTTTCAACATCAAAGTTTCTGAAGGATCCTTGTAATAGGATATTTTTATTTCAGACTTATTGGAAAACAGGCTCTCAAACTATGGATTGATATTTTTAAATACACTAGAAAAGTAGAACTTTTCCATCTGTGGTGGGGAGAGACCTATAAATAAACACACACACACACACACACACACACACATTCATCCATACATGCACAAACATACAGACACATTTGTCACACATGTGTCTACCCTCCAACTCTCCTCCTCCACCCTAACACGCATCAGTGAAATGACAGATGAAGCATAGTGCAAAGCTCTAAAATCAGATACAGTAAACTCATACTCATTTTGCTTAATTATAAGGTTGAGATATCTACATTAGTGAGGTCTCAACTACCAAAATTTTTTTAAAGAAATAAAATCAGTTGTATTCCACTCAGGTATATGTAACCAGTATTTTTTTAAAGTTTTATTTATTTTTGCATACAAACTGGGGTGTAGGCCAGAAGTGTGGGGGCAGTGAGAGGATTCACCAGAGACAGAGTGGGGAGCAAAACAGGCAGATCAACTGAAATACACTGCTGAGGGGAGCAGCAGGTGAGACAGGAGAGGTCTGCTGGGCCATGTGGGTCAGCTCCCTAGCAGGGGATCAAACTTGCACTGAAGTGGCTGCGGATAGTTTTACAGTGCTGCGACTTAACCCGTTGCGCCACCAAGGAGGCCCCCTGTATGTAACCCGTATTGATGAAGTAATTACAAGGTGATATCTTGCCAGTTATGGAAACAAACATGGAAAGTAATTCTAAATAAGAATAGATATTTTCACCAAGAAATAGAAAAGAATTTGAAATAGCTTTCCTTCTCTACCATAGGTGAACTATGCATTTTATGGTCTTATTACATTACGAATAAAATTTATTTATTGCATATTTTGATATAGTAGAGGCTAAATTAGGTTTTATGTTTTCCAAACTAGTTAAGAAATTAATAATTTGGGGGCCCCCTAGTGGTGAAATGGGTTAAGCACAGCACCATGGAGTTGGGGCAGCAGCTGCAACTCAAGTTCATGCCCTGCCAGGGGCATCCCACATGGCGCAGCAGGCCACTCCTGCCTCGCCCGCTCTTCCCCTCAGCAGTGTATTTCAGTTGATCCACCTGTTCTGCTCCCCACTCTGTTTCTGGTGAACCCTCTCACCACCCCACACCTCTGGCCTGCCCCCCAGCTTGTATGCAAAAATAAGTGGATCTTTAAAAAAAAAAAAAAGAAATTAATAGTTTGGGATAGATCCTCTTACCAAAAGAAAAATATTGAAGCTAAGTGGAAACATTTAAGCATTTATTGAAGGAAAATAAAAATTAACTTTACACTGTAATCAATAAGTAGCTGAAAATATAAAATTATGAAACTGTATATCTTCAGTAAAGCATCATGAACGAGTGTACACTAACGAAGAGACTTGATAGCTGTTCCCTCCTATGATGTGATTGCACATTAGAGTTGTTTTTTTCCCCCATAGAACAGTAAAAAGTTCCAAAGAAAAGAGTAGATTTGTGGGAAAATGAGGATTAGGCAGCATAATCAAGTAGTACATACAATGATGAAAGAAACTAGCATAATATCAACATTTCTTGTATAATCAATCACTGCAAATGTGTCATCAAGTAGGAGGCCATCCCTTTCTGTCGGTACAACCAAGCAGACAATTTGGGTAAGGGAGGAAGTATAGCACAGCCAAACATGGCTATCAACACTTCTTTTTTTGTCTCAGAAGAACTGAATTCTAGACAAGTTCTTGGAGCAAATGGAAATTTATCCAAATGAAAATCAAATAATAAATGCCAAGAGAATATTCTTTCTTTGGAATTATTTCAGTTCTTCAATTTAACCAGCTGGAATGAATTTTCAAGTAGCATTCTGTTCAGCCTTTTGAAATAAAGGACTTTCCTGTTAATTGGAAAGCTATATTTCTTCAAAGATGAAGACAGTGTTCTTGGCCTAGTGAATTTCTCTTTTTCGTTAAAAGAGGCATTTATGGATTTTTACCATACACAGATTCCAGAACGTGTATTTCAACCATGAAAGACTGAACTATGAGCCTATGCACCTAACTAAAGGCAAATGGGGAAAACTCAAATACCAGTTTCAGTATAAACTATATGTTGTGAACTTGCTATTACTGTGCTCCTTCCTAGAGAAATATGTAAGGATGGAAAAATATTTTAAAAAGCAGTATTAGCTTTTAAGTTCAAAGATTGATACAACTGAGGTTTCCGATTTTCTAACATAGACTGAACTGGGTAAATCAACAAATTTAACTGTTCTTTATTGTGTTAGTTAAATATGTTAGTGGAGCTGGGGTAGTGTGATTGCCAACTTAGAAAGATTTTAAAGCAAGAAAATAAAAATACACCAGGGAAAATTTGTTTTTAAGATTCATATTTTCAAAGCAATCTGCACTGTAAACAGTATATTACTGATATATCCAATAAGGTTGCTACATTTAAATTTTAAATTGACACAAAATTAGGCAAACTCATTTATCACAAAAAAGTAAAAAGTTTTCAAAATGAAAAACTGTAATAAAGTACTAAGTAAATAATTTTTCCAGACTGCTTAAAGAATCATTTAATAAACTGTCTAAATGAAAATTGTATATTCTACTTTAAAATAATTTTATAGGAAAATCAATGTGATACTAATTAAATATCTTTGGCAATATATGTATGATAGGAATTCTCAAAGAGGTTATTTCTCTGGTGTTGTAAAAATATTTAAATTGCTCAGAGGAATTTTTTTAAGGGATCATGTGAAAAAAATATTTGACATAAACATTCCATAGACTACACATATTCTCAGACTTGAGGTGTAAGATATTGGTCTGTTGCAGCAGCCTGAACAGGGACAAGCAATGAAGAAGGAAATATGGAGAGTATAAATGTTACCAAAAAAATTAAAAATATAAATTACTTTTTGGAGATACTCATTTATAGTTTGGGAAAACTGTTCCTAACTGAACATTGTAAGTAGAATAGTATAAATGGCACTAGATAAGATTTAATTATTTTTGAAATGTTGCAGTCAGCCGACACCATTGTCTAAATTTCTGACTGTAAGAAATATATACATAAATCTTCCTATTATAAATTCATATACAGTATAAAAAATCAAAATAACATATGCAGAGGCATTTTTTTTCTTCTTAAGAACAGTAATATTTATTTCACCAACTAGTCATCAATTTAATGGCAAAAGTAATGAATAAAATTTGACTAAATTTAGTAGGCACGCCAAAATACCAACACAACCTTTAACAGCAAGGGATCAGAATTAATGCACGTTAATACCATTGACACAATTGTATAAGACCCAAGACCTAGTTCAAAACATGGTATGTAAGCAGGTTTAGATCAAGAAATTGTCAACATGTAAATGAATGGGTATGATTTAGTTTCCAAGACTTTTATGAACTAAACAAGCATGATAGATAGAATTTCAAGGTTAAAAGCTTTTGCATTGAAAAAAAGAAAAACTGACATTACTAATTTTCAATGGTGTGTTAATGAAAAGATAATTGATTCAAGAGAAATATGCCCTACTAAATTCAAAATAGTTATATAATATAAATGGCAAGGCCTTGGTATGTTTTTTAAAAATGTTATCAAATAAAATATTTTTTACTTATATAATGAATAATTTATTCATTTTTATAATGAATAGATTATAAATATTGCAAATAGTAAAAAAAAATATGTGGGTAATTTTTCCTCTCTGTACTTCTAGCAGTTCTTTTAATAATGATTATTTATTATAGGAAGCACCCTAAATAGTAATATTTAATAACTTTAACAGTCCTTTTGGACTCTACCTGATGTCCTCTCTGAATGCAAGGCACTCAGACTACTGATTCTGGGCAGCAAAAGTAGTGAGGTGGAATAGAGATGCTTTGGTTGAAAGGATCAGGGAAGCTTCATCATGACAAACAGCTAAAGTTCAAAGTTTCAAATCCTGAGTCTTCAATGAGTAATGAAATTAAGCAACAGAAGAAAAATATACATAAAGATCTACTAACAATAATCAGCTCACAAGAAAGTATTTGATTTGGCAAAAGAAAATTCATTATGTAATTAGAGCCCCAAAATTATGATTACTGATATTTATGATGCTTGCTATAAAAGAAAATGACTTATAATGACAGCATTCAAACGTCAAAGGATTTTAACATTTAAACCCATAGTTTTCTTCTTCCTTCTTAGTACTAAGTGCAACAAAACATTAAAAAATTCTGGTAATTTTATTGGGATTTCATCGTGGTAATTGAAAGATAAAAGTTCTAAATTAGATATAAATGACATGACTATGAAATATGTAAATAATTTCCCAATTGCATATAAATCATATCCTACTCTGGAGAAGATATAAGCCATCTCCTACCTCTGGGAGAGGGGTGGAAATTTGGAAAGTAGATAGATTTGTCAGACAGTAAAATAAAAGAGAGTAGAAAATAAGGTAACTGGTTCTGACACAAAGCATTCCAAAATGCTACTAGGGTTTCAGGTTCTGATAAACAAGTTGTTGGTTAGCAAACTAAAATTTATAGACTTACATACTCAATTATGTTCTAAGCCTTAATTACTTGTTTTAATAAGTTAGTCCACAGCTGGACACTCTCCTTGTCTTTATAAAAAATTATTCAGTAGCTTACGTATGAAATAAAACAAGATATCATGCCACATTGTACTCAATGGAGAGAAATGTGAAGGCAGAAGTCTCCCACAGTTAAGTGCCCTCTATTCATCATCTATTAAATGGGAATTATAATGAAGTTTATACCTTGTAGTGCTCTTACCTTGTAGTATGCCTAGTACATAGAAATGTATCTTAGTTTTCATTATCATTATCAGAAGGGAGTCTACTTATCATTACTCTTACTATTTTTCAAAAAAGTACCCAAATCATCTTCACCTTGATTATTGCAACAGGTTACTATCTAGGAGTTTACGAAGAAAAGAGGGGAAATACATAAGAACGTAACCTAGAAAAAGGCTAGAAGACTGTCAATTTCCCTTATAAAGGTGACAGGAGAGTCAAATACTAAGTTTGAGTTAAAGCATAGAACAACAGCTACTCCATTCTTGGTAAATGTATCAAATATATGGAACCAGCACATGTCATGGGTTGGGTGAGTGAAGTGTAGGGGTGACTAAAAAGAGAAGTAAGAGGCTATTGAGTGGGTGAGGAAGTGAGAGGCACCAGCTCAGGGAGAACTAGGAACCTGCGTGCCCTCATGTAAGATAACTGGGTTTATCTGCTTTTACCTCCTTAAATGACACTCGGTGTTTTGTAGTCAGGACATGTTTATTTCAGAATTCCCAAAACAATGTGATACAGATTGATTATCTCTCTCAAACTGACCCTTTTCAACTGGTGGCAAATGCTATTTCAGCCTTAATATATATAGTTTTTAAAGATTTATTTTTGCATACAAGCTGGTGTGCAAGCCAGAGGTGTGGGGCGTTCAGAGAGTTCACCAGAGACAGAGTGGGGAGCTGAACAGGCCGATCAACCGAAATACGCTGCTGAGGGGAGCAGTGGGTGATGCAGGAGAGATCTGCTGCGCCATGTGGGAATCTCCCCTCCATGTGGGAATCTCCCTGGCCTGGCTTCCAACTCACACAGCAGCTGCCGACAGCTCCACAGTGCTGTGTTTAACCCGTTGCGCCACCAGGGAAGCCCCTTAATATATTTTAATGATGAGAATTACCTTTGCAAAAATGAATTCAAGGTAATTTCTTAAATTAGCAGCATTTAGCAGAGTTATAATGATATGTCAAATTCTTTTCTTGTGCATAATTAATGAGAAGCATCTTGGAAGTTAAATAGAGATACGGTAGAGTTCATTCATGTATTTGAATACAGAATATATAATTCAGATAGCTTTAAATTTCAATTGGGAGAAGACATCTGCCTATTTACCAAAATAAGCTGTTCAGTTTTTCATATTTTCACTAAATTGGCTATTAATTCCTAGGTTAAAATAAAATCAAGAAAATAAGTGTTTCTATTTTATTAAAACAAAGACAAAAAGGTCTGGATGTATTTCTCAAGTGACTTTTACTTGATAATAATATTGCTGAGAGGAAATTTAGCCTTTCTGACTTTGAGCTGTGTTTTCCACTGCTAGGTGGAGTTGTCCTATTATTTACCTAACCTGCAAATTCAAAGGCCTTAAAATGTGTATCTATACAATAGTTCATAATTGCTGAAGAAGTTATACGGTGGCATTTTCTTCTCCTTTTCAAATTATCTCCAGTGATATCTTTAAATATATATATTTATTTTTATTTATTTATGCATACAAGAACTGGGGTTTAGGTTTAGGCCAGAGGTGTAGGGGTGGTCATGAGGGGGATTAGGCGCAGAACAAGCGGATCTACTGAAGTACACTGCTGAGGGGAGCAGTGGGCAAGGCAGGAGAGGTCTGCTGTGCCATGTGTGTCAGCTTCCTGGCCGGGGACCAAACTCATGCCCCAGTGACTGACTATAGCTTGATAGTGCTGAGACTTTAACCCGTGAGCCACCAGGGAGGCCCTTCAGTGATGTCTTAACTAAAAGGAAAAAAGCTTGGAATTTTCATTCCCTATATATAAAAATCAGTTCCAATTCTAGATTAGAAATCATCAAGTTCACACCATTTGTGCTTTTTTGAAGGTATAAAGGCATGGGTTTCCAACTAAATTTCATTTCACACCCAATAAAGAGAAAAGACCCAGAAATAAATTTTATGTCTTAATTGGATATTTATTTAATTGGTTTGAGTCATAGACTCAGTGGTATTTAGTCCTCAGGCTACAGTGTGAGATACATATTTAGCTTTTTTGAAAATTATAACTCATTTTTTCTTGGAAAGTGGAGTTACTAAAGCTCAATGGCTCCCCTTAGTGGTATCTTTGGAGGAATTCACCAAGAGGCAGTTTTTATAAAGACCTAAGAACAGTTATTTCTAACATGCAAAAAATTGTGAACTTCAAACTTTGAGTCATTTTCAATAAATAAAATATATTTGTAACTTTAAGGAGGACAATATTTTTATTCATATTGCCATTACATTTCGAAGGGTGATTGATCATTTTCTGTAGTTTATATTTCCACCTGTAACTTAAATATGTAATACATAATTAGGAGAAATCAGTATCATTACCTTCTCTCTTTGTGTTTTTACATGTTTATTCTTTTTTAGTTCATATTTATATTTGAATGGATTTTAAAAATACAATCTGCAGCTGATTTTCATTCTGTATCTAGGTATTTATTTCAAATATACCTAATTAAAAATTGATTTAAAAGTTAGTAGCTACAGTAAGACAAAAAACATGCTTTATATCCTTTGGGGAAATAAATTAAAAAACCATGTGATGTGAAATAAATGTTGGGAGTATCTGTTTAAGGGAAGTGGGTCTTCAGTTGATCTACAACTGCACATCAGAATATGCTGAGGGTGAACTTACTGTTAACTGCAGTTTCCTGGGCCCAACATAAGTACAACTGAATTATAAACTCTAAGAGTGGGGTCTTGCAGCTCTATTTCAGTCATTTGTGCTTGGAAACCTGGTCTGCAAAAGGCCCCAGGAAGATCTTATTTAGTAACTATATATTTTTGTGTTTCATAGGAAGTAATTTCAGAATTTCAAAAACGTTAGTCACCTATTCAATTATATTGTACTGGTTTTCAACAAAATCTTAAATAACATGTGACTATATGCACAGCATAGAGATTTTAGCTACTCTTTTAGAACATTAAGTCCAAAAATAAATACGTCACTGCCTACACTCCCTCTATGGATTCTTCTAACTTACAAAAATGTTTCCAAAATAGCAAATAAGGTCACATGTCAGTCTATTCTATTGAATTTTTCTAAACTACTCACAGAAACAGCCAAACTCTGCCCTGCTCGCAGATTCCAATATGCACCCTTCAGTTTTCAGTCCTGCTGGTGCTCAGGACTAATTCCCAACATGGCAATTGAGTCTTGCATATCATTCCAGCTTCTCGGAGTAATATCCTATATATAGACTCTGATCAAACCAAGGAAGTCTACTTTCAGTTCCCCAGATTCACAATGCCCTTGCATGCCTTCATGCCATTAACATATTGTTCACTGCTGGACATGTCCTTCTCCCTCATCAGCCTGGCAAGCCCTCACTCATTCTTTAAGCCTCAGCTCAAACATCACCCCATCTGTGGAGTCTTTTCCAATATCCATCGACAGAGTTCAATGCTTTCCTTGATGTGTGCTCCAGAGGATCCTATGCATAACTTCGCTTATGACTGCAGTTATTATGTCTATCTCCATATCTCACTTGTACCCCAGGTTTTAGCACATTTGGGCATGGAGTAGAGGCTTAATTTATGTTTGTGTGATGAGTTAATAATGCTAGTTTTCATTTTCCTGTGATCATTGTGTGCCAGATATTATGCTGAGTGCTTTACAAGCATCTCATGCAAGCCTTACCAAGTTTGGCAAGTAGTAATGATTACCCACATTTTAAATATCAGACAACTAATCCTAAGAGATACCAACATCTTGCCAAGAGTGTCCCAACTAGATGGTGGCAGACCTGGAAGAATTTGAACACTGTTTTTCTGACCCTAAAGATAATGTTCTTAAATGTTACATCCTAGTGCTTCCCTGCAAGGGCTCAGATTGTACTTGATTGCTAATAGCAAGTTCTCTTTGATAGCTTCTCTCCAAACACCACCCTCTTAGCTGCAACACTGAGGGAAGAAGAGCATTCTTTTAATCATTGGAATGCTCTACAACCCAGTTCTGGCACATGTGTGCACAGGCACACATGCATAATCAATGAATGACAAAACACACACACACACACACACACATACACACATATAAGATCGTGATAACTGGAATGCTTAATTTGCAAAAATACCCTTCAAAATCATAAAAATAACTATTAACCACATCAATGAAAAGTCACTAAGAATTAAAAAAAAGTCCCCTTTAATGAAAACCTTACAAAATTTCCCAAATTGCACGTGATTTTTAATGGGCTACAGCCATTCTTCTGCACTTCTATTTTATTTCTTGAACAAGAGGAAAATATATTATTTATGCAAAAGGGTAGTTAGGATTTCCAACCACTAACACATGGCCTATAAAAAATAATAATCCCATTTTTCTATTGTGCAATAACCCTCTGTTGGGCAATAGCAATGTACAATGTGCTAGTTTCCTGTTACTTTACTAGAGCCTCCCCTTTCACTCACTGCCCAGACTAAATAGTTATCCTTTGGATAATAAAACTATAATACTGAGTTTCAATCTACTTCCAAAAATGTTTCTGCCTGTCTTTAGAAATAATCATATCAGTTTGCTAATAAGCAGAAATACACTGTAAATTGAGTATGCTGTCACATGTGGCTACAAAACATATAAATCTTTCTGTGACCAAGAAAGAAACAATATATTTCTTATGTGTCTAAAACATTATGTGGGATCACAGCTGTAAGATGTTGGACCATCATCAAGAGAACAATGTCAAACACTGAACTTCTGGATAATTTCCATAAAAATAACATTTTGTTTGGGGTCAGTAGTTTTTATGGAACTTTGGAATGATTTCACTGACAATTTTTTAGAGTTGAACTTGAACACCTCCAAAATGCTCCTAAAAATGGAAATATTATATAATCTAACTTTGCAGCCATAACCTTCTGAACATCAAGTATATGTACCATGTATGTAAACCACTACTTCTCTTTCACTTGGTGCAATTTTATAAAAATTAAATTACACTACATATTCAGTAAAGTAAATTTACGTTTCAGTTTTCTCTGCTTAATTACCAAGTTCAAGTGTGAAGTAATTCAAATGTGTAGTAATTAAAGCCAGCATGAAAAAAATAATAAAATAAAAACTCAACCCTGGATTCCTTCCATAGAACTCTTACCAGCCCAACAATATTCTTTAAGTAAAAAGTCAATGTCAGGGCCTCCATTAGTGTACAGCTAGTTCAACCTGCACATGCAAAACAATTTGATTAATATTTGCTTTATATTCTTCTGAATTCTCATTTTTGTTAATTGTCCTTTTTTGTTGCTGTATTTTTTTTTGTTGTTGATGTGACACTGGTTTACAACACAGTATATGATATAGGAATACAGTTTGTACCTCTTCAGATGTATGTCAAACAACAAACCACCACCACAGCACCCATATCCTTCACTATAGTCCATTGGGCCTTTTCTCTCCTTTACTTTCCAGCATCTACTCTAACCCTCCAGCAACCTCGATTCTACAGTCAGAGTAAGCTCAAGAGAGACAAAATAGCAATAATTTCACAAACACATTGAACATAGAGTAACAAAACAAAACCTAAATGAACTCTAGCAATCTGAAAAGTTGTCATTTAATAAACTAGATTTTGGAGATGCATGATTAAAAAAAATTACAAGACAAATTTTTACAAAGCAACTGAAAGTTTTTGTAAATATAGTCTCAGACAAAGCTAGTTGTGGTGTAATCACTAATCCAAGGAGACCGTATTGGCTGAGGATATCTATGCAGTATTAATAATATTGTTCACTAAGATTCTGTAACCCGATCTCAAGAAAAGGAAAGCCAAACCACTGAATTCAATATTTGCAGCCTATTTCAGGATGTGAAAATATTTTGGTTCTCTCATGAAAAAAAAAAAATTCTCTATAACACGTTTTTCCAAACTGACTTTTTGTAGACAGAGACTAATTTCAAATTTTACATGATTCAATATGTGGGGATAGGTATTGTTAGCATTTGTTCTGCATTAAGTTGGTTCCTAGCTTTCATTTACTATGATATGGATTTAAATTAGTATTTTCTCATTGGGATATGTATTCATGGATGTTACTGAAGCCATGCCTTCAGAAACTGTTTTACACTATAGATTGTATATATAAAGTGCTTTGATGGTAATAAAACACCTAGCTAATTCAATATTTAGGAATAAATAAGAACCATCCACCCAACATTGTTCCAACTCATGCACTTCGATCAAATTATTCTTTTCTTCCAAAGCTTTCAGCAGTTCTCCAGTGCCAACAGAAGGAAATTCAGTTCTTCCCAGCTCGTCTACTTTGGCATATGACTTTCTACAGTGAAAGCTTGAAAGTTGTGCTGGTTTGGGCCTTCCTGGTGGCCTAGGGGTTAAGTCTCAACACTGTCACCATAATGGCCTGAATTCTACCTCCTGCCAGGGAGCTAACCCTATGGCGCAGCAGACCTCTCCTGCCTCTCCCTCTGCTCCCCTTAGCAGTGTATTTTAGTAGCTCCCCCTATGCCTGCTCCCCACTTTGTCTCTGGTGAATCCTCTCACTCCCTGCACCTCTGTCCTACACCCCACTTTTTCTATGCAAAAATAAATAAAATCTTTATAAAAAATAAATAAAATTGTGCTGGTTCCACTTTTTAAAATGCATCATAGAGTGAATCTGAATTAAAATTTATGTTTCAAACCCATTTCAATTCCTCCATGGAAATATCCGATGAATATCTATTTAATTTGATTGTCAGAGACATAAAGTCCCTGCTCTTGTAGCTCATAGCATAGAGTTATTGATAAGTTATAGTCACTGTCACACTTGAATGTAGAAAAATTGTAATGGAAAGTAATTTTGACCTTTAAAATATTTGTGTTAAAGTACAGTTATCCTGGCATTCCTCACAAACCATTATTTGCATATCATTATGCAAATTAGTTATCTTCGAATAGATAATATACAATATATTCACAGATTGCAAATATGTAACTGCTAGATGGAAAATCTGAATATAAAATGTTACCTCAGGTAAGAGTCACACAACATATACACATTAATAAATGTCTCATGTCAAAACATCCATCCAAACATTAGAATAAATATCTGTAGTAGCTATCATGTAAAATTATTACCAAACATAACTATAGAAGCCACTAGAGTTCAGAACTATTGCTGTATTATACTTTGTATGTATTTCATGTTTACATTGCTTGAAATATGATACAGACTTAATAAAAATAATTGAGCGAATGATTCAAATAGCACATATTTCATAGCTAAGGGTGTGGTGTGCAACCTGTGAGAAATTTAACTCATTTTTTAAAACTTTGAATAATCAAATAGAATGTGATTTAATTTATTTTTTTAAAGGTGTATCCTTTCATTTCAGGAAAAAAAGGAAGGGAAAGGAAAAGAAAAAAACTTAATAAAGAAGAAAGTAAGGATGCAATACCTGATAACAAGGGTCTGGAACCCAGCAGAGAAACTCCAGAACAACGAGAAAACAAAGATAAACAGCAGCAGAAGAAGCGGAAGGTCCAAGATAAGCAACAGAAATCGGTATCAGTCAGCACTGTACACTAGAGGGTCCTGTGAGATTGTGTAGACTCATGATGCTGCTATCTCAACCAGATGCCCAGGACAAGTGCTCTAGCCATTAGGACCACAAATGGACAACATGTCAGTTATTGCTCAGTCTAAACAACATTCCAAATAGTTGCTATATTCTTCATACAAGCATAGTTAACAACAAAGAGCCAAAAGTTCAAAGAAGGGATGCTTTCAAATGGTTATCGTATGTGCTTCTGTGCATTTTCAAAAGACAAGAAATTTTGTACATAATTATCAATAGGCTATAAGATGTAACAACATAATGATAACATCTAGAGAAGCAACATCTCTTCCCTCTGAAAACATTTTTTCAAGCTATTGTTTTAAGGAGCAAAAGATAATTCTGCCATTTAAGGATTCAGTATCCCTTCAAAACAAGTAAGACATCAAGGGAGAGAAACATCTTTCAAAGGACTGTGTTGTTTTGTCTGGGAGATCTAGAGAGTGCTCAGATATTAGGCCTGGCATTTGGAATCATAGGAATGATCATCATAGAAACAACTATTTTAAGATCGGTTCTATTGCCCTCATCCTGTCTCTCTGCAAGAAGCATGAGAGTGCACACCAGAGTTAAATATACTGTATGGGATTGGAGAAAGGCAAAAAGTGGAAGAAACCATAGAATTGGAGATGACTTTTGTGCTTTACAAAGCTGCGAAGGGTTGTGATTACCTGGAACAGGTCTCCAGTCTATGTCAGCACTGTGTGGTTCAGCCTCTGCTACCCCTTGGGTTATATAAATCTGTAAACATGTACCTGTAACTTACTTCCCCAAAAAATCATACTTATTAGAAAAAAATTCTGATTTCATAGAAAACAAAAACTAGAGCAAAGTGATATAACATGTTTGCAAAGTTGTGTTTTCTTTCACAAGGAGGGAAGAACAATTTTATTACCTGCTTTTGGTCCACCTGGAACTAAAAGGGACACTACTTTCTAACAAGGTGTATCTAGTAGGGGGGAAAGCCACCACAATAAATATATTTGTTGATAGTTTTTAAAGTTTTTTTCATTTCATTTCATTGTTTTATTGGAAAATTGTTACTCTTAGAAACTCATGAATTTCGAAAGAGGATACTGTATGCTGTTATAATTCAGAATTTACTACATTTCTCAGTGTTTGCCTTTTGAAACCATCTTTCTTTAAAGTAGTGGAGATTTACTGAAGGTTATTAGGAGATATTTATTCAACGTTTTTCTTGTTTGACTCAAAAAAGTTCTAGTAATAGATGATTGGGCATCCCTAAAGATTTCACTGCTCCCTCTTCTTTGCTTAGAAATGAGCTTATCTTTTCTTATATGTCGGTTCCTCCTGCATCTTGAACATTTGGCCTTTTCTTCTCCATATTTTCTCAGTCTGTGGATCTCTTTTGGGGAGTGAAGTCACCTTAGCTGAAGGCCTCGCCAGTGTTGCACAGAGGACACAGCCAGCCCAGGGCAGGAGGAGACACCTCCGAGCTTGCAGCACAGAATCTCATGATCTACCTTAACCTTCCTGTTGTACTGGAAGGATGCAAGCCTGCTCTGTCCCCCACGCTTCCTAGCCCTCTAAAGATCACTGCTTTCTGAAGAATTTACATTGAATCTGACTTCTGACTACCTATCTCTGGACACCCTTCCTCCACCAACTGTACTGCTCATGTGGAATACTTGGCTTAATTGGTTTTCCACTTCTCTTTTCCTCTTCCAAGATATAAAATTTTTGAATGATGTATTCTTGTTTCTTATTTTGGTGTTTTCTTTCCTTGTTTGTATGAGATAAGTGTTTCAATTAACTCGGTCTATTCCCAATGTATAAAATAATTCTATCTTTAACTACACCTTTGTCGCCAAGGGGATGTAAACCTTCTCCTATGGAACTATGTTAGGTGAAAGGATAGTCTCATGCTCTAGAAATCTGAGATGATTTTGAGCACCATCTTTTCCCTCAGTCATATCTACAGGAGCATAATGAGCACATTATTTTTTGTACGTTTAGCATGTCTTCATTTTTTCAACGAGTTATTACTGGGAAGGTCTATGCCTACATATGCAGATCTGAGAAAAAAAAAGAATTAAATAAAACAAGACACAGTTATAGCAAATGACTACCATGGCTTCCCATGTATTTTAACTCAGAATGTTTTACCTGGTGGTCCTGCAGACATTCTAAATCCATGATGCAGTACTTAAATAAAATGTAGAATCATTCCAAGGGAAATAGAAATTAAAGCTAGATTTACTAATATTCATGCATTAGGTGAAATATGAATGAAGACAAAGATAACATCAACTTTAATTGCAATTTTTAATCCACCTGTAATAGATCTTTAGGCACATGGAATCATTATGATATTCAATAAGCAGTCTTTTCAACTTTGAGCAAAAACTCTATGATCAACTTCTGATAAATTTCCTGCAGTAGTTACGACATTAATTTTTTGCTCTGATTCTGTCTCTAAGATCTGTTAAACTGTTGATGGTAACAGATTTTGGCAAGTTCTTGATTCAAAGAGAATAAGAGGAAGTGCAGCAACATAAATCTGTCTATGTCTGGTTATACTCCGGTGACCAAATTCTGCTTTATAACCGAGGAGAGGTATCTGTTCTATGGACAGCTTTAGCTCCCAGTCCCAGGTGTGTTTTGACTGGCAAGTCTAACTACTCTCCCAGTTTCTCATGTGCAACCTGAGAGTGATGGGCTGGGATGATCACTGTATTTCCCTGCAGGGGAGCGTGTACCACTTCTATTAGTTCAGGCTGGTGCCCCTAATGAGTCTTCATTATGACACTGTCCTTTGTGTTCCCCAGTCCTGCATTTTCCAAGAGTGGAAATATATAGACCCTTTGAGGACACAGATTGAACTCTGCTGCTCTGATGTTATTGACTGTAAAGTTGTTCACGTTAATAGTTATTAAAATATTGAAATGAATAACATTGAGAAGGGCAGATAGAATATGTATTATAACTAATGCCAGGATTCAAAGCTGACCCCCACCAACGGAGGGAGCACCATAACTGAAGTCAGAACCATAGATTACAGCACTGCAGCTGGGTGAACAGCCTGTGTCACCTTGGGCAAATTGTGTGATCTCTCAGAGATTCCACTCTTTATCAGCAAATCAAGGCAGCAACATCTGTCTTGTTATGAGATTTAAAATGTTCTTCACTTAATAAAATAATAATCAAATAAATATCAAGTCATAGATATTAATTCCATTTCTTGAACAACAATATGGTAATATCTATATAAAAGTACACATGTCATAATCTCAAGGGAAAAGTGGATATGTGAGAATCATAGAAATAAATAATGGCAACTAAAATGTAAATACCGGTTTGTCTCAGATCCTCTTAAAATAAGAAAATAGTTCTTTAAAGTATCATTTTTTATAAATGGGCATAAATAAAGACATTCTGCTTTAACAGCAGAGAAACTTATTAGATTCTTTCTCAAGACACTCTATCTGGGAAAATAAAGGCGAGAAAGACCTTTTTCTAAGGTTAATTTGTTAGAAAAAAGGGGTTACTTCTTGTAATCCCCAGAGACAGTTTCTCTGCATGTCAATGCAAGTCCACCCTCTGTTGAAAGAAAAGTAAATAAAACAAGTGAAAATATCAGTTGAGACTTTACCTATTACAAGCAATGACACTTCACCTCATTAACTTAGTAAAATGTGTTATTATTTTTATTATATTTCTAAATTTATGAGAAAAATAAACAAAAAATTGTCCATACCTCCATTATGCTGGCCACCCTAAATTATGTTATGTAATTATGCCAAAAGCTCTTTGAGGGAATTAATTTTGTCAGTGAGAGTCGTTTTATAAATGAAGAATTGAAGCACAAAGAAGTGTCGAAAGACACTACTGGCAGCCAGGGAACCTGGAAGTCACAGCCAACTCTGGCTGGCACTAGAGCCCACACTCTTTCCCATACAGCAAGTCATTTAACATCTTATTTACTATTAGTTCCAAGAACGTCCATGGCTCACATTTTCCCTGACCTGAACCAACACCTCATGAAAAAAAAAGTTTGAAAACCCAGATCTCTGAAGCATCAATCCAGGATAAGACTCAACTCTGACCTGATCTCAAATGTGACTAAGCATATGAGTGTGTGTGTGTGAATGTGTGTGTGCGTGTGTGTGTGTGTGTGTGTGTGTGTGTGTGTGTGTGAGAGAGAGAGAGAGAGAGAGAGAGAGAGCCTGTGAACTGCAAGGTAGGTCAGTGGAGGTAAAGAGGAAAGTGTTATTGGAGGGAAAAGGAGAAATGAGAGTTACATGCCATCAGAAAAAAACCAAAGTTTGGACAGAAATGGATTAGCAAAATGGCTCCTTGGGAAAGTACTGGATTGCTATATCCCTTTAGGACTGTGAACTCTGAACTCCGGTCTCTCAGTATAAGTAGTATTCCAACACTATCATCTTTTCTTATTCAGAATTGCAGTAATACAAAATACAAAATAAAACACCAACAGATCCTCCTTACTGCCAGGGCTGCTGAAACAACTTTCTTTAGATGATGCTGAGTTTCTCAATGTCTTTATTTCTTCAGACTTTCAAAATCAATGCACCTTTGCTTGCCCCTCCTGTCTTTCAGATAATTCAGAGAGCAATGTGTCCAGCATATAAACAAATTGAAGAAGAAAGGATTTAATACCTGCAACAAGGACATATGTAGAAGAAACATTAATGATACATTCCATGACATCAAGAGTAAAAATGTTTTTGTTAATAGAACCTTATGGCAAGGGAAATAAAAACAAAAATAAACAATTAGAACTACCTCAACTTAAAAAGCTTTTACATGGCAAAAGAAAGTACAAGAAGATTAAAGACACCCTATTGAATGGGAGAAAATATTCACACAATTATATAATTGACAAAGGGTTAATATCTCAGACATTCAAAAATCTCACACAAGTCCACAATAAAAAAGCAAATAACACAATTAATAAATGAGCACCAGATAGGAAAAGATAATTTACCAAAGATAATATCTAGAAGGTCAGTAGTCCTGTGAAAAATCTTCTTCCAATAAAAGAGATGCAGGTTAAAATCACAATGAGATACCATCCCACTCCCATGAGAACGGCACATATTTAAAAGGTCTCCAGCCAGTGCTGGAGAGGATATGGAGGCAGAGGAGCCCTGTTAAACTGTTGGTGGGACTATAAACAATCATTACAGAAAAAAAAATCTAAAAATGGAAATATCATATGACCCAGCCATGCCACTCTTGGCCATCCATTCCCAAAATATGAAGCCATCAATGTGAAAAAAAAGTGTCCTCCTATGTGGTCTCAACTATCCAAGATGTAGACCATTCTGCAATAGCTCAGTCAACCATCTGGCCATGGCAATCTCAAAGCTAAAAAAAAAACAGAAAAAAAATTTCTGATCTCTCCCAAAATGGGAGTCCTTTAATCCTTACAGCTACTCAGAGACAATCAATCAATCAATTCAAGGCCTCTCACCCAAAAAGCTGCGCTAAAAAAAAAATTCATGCTCTTAACCTTGGGGCATTGGTTCTCCTTGGTAGTAATGTCTATCATCTGACTTTTGGCCTCTTTCTCCATCACTTTTGTCCTGCATTTTGTTTATTTACAGCTTTTGTTTGGTTAATTTGAGAAATCATTACTACTGAATGATTCAAAAGTTGATCTAAGAATAAATTGGAAATAAGATAATTTAGTAAGTTCCTCTATTTTCAATACAAAACTAAGGGAAAATATCACTTATACTTTATTAAGCAGTAGTCTAATAAAACATAAAGAAGTAAGAAAAACAGACATAAAAACATGGTATTTAAGAGTCAAGGGATTTTCCTCATGTGGTAACCGTAGAAACAGGTTCTATTTAACACTAAGTTTGCCACTACTGATCTTTTTCCCATAGTAAAAAATGGTAATGACTCACTTTAGGAATACATGCAATGCTACAGAAAAATAGATTTCAATTTTATCCAAACTAGCAGTGAGAATTTTATTCCAAAAAGACTAAAACAAGCAGAGTCCATTTAGGAAAATGAGTAATTTTGATGCAAATGAATTCTAGCTTCTCTGATGGCCATCCTAGTCTCCATTTAAAAGTTGGAGTTTCGGGGGTGGGAGAAGGGAAGAATGCATTATTGTGATAAACCAGAATTTCCACTTGAGACTGTGGAATACTTAAAGCACAGATTAATGTGAAAGGTCAAGAGAATCGGGCTTAATTTGTATACCCATAAGATCCAAAATGGTATTATTTATAGAAAGGAAGAGACCGGGCCTCCCTGGTGGCGCAGTGGTTGAGCGCTGCGCTGCGGAGCTGTTGGCAGCTCGAGATGCAAGTTCGACGCCCAGCAGGGGAGAATCCCACATGGTGCGGCAGACCTCTCCTGCCTCGCCCGCTGCTCCCCTCAGCAGTGGATTTCTGATCTGCCTGTTCTGCTCCCCACTCTGTCTCTGGTAAACCCTCTTGCCGCCCCACGCCTCTGGCCTGTATCCCAGCTGTATGTATAAATAAATACATCTTTAAAAAAAAAAAAAAAAGGAAGAGACCATTAGAATTTTCTGTTCTAGGGTCTCCAGATTTTTCAAATTTATTATGAAAATTATTCTTTTCCAATTCATCAAAGTAGATTGTTTGGTCATAGACATTCCTGTGGGTCTAAGCAATCTGAAACTTAGGGCCAGTATCAGTTTCCACGTCTTCATCCTTTCTACCCACTCAAAACTACACACAATTAGATAATAAATTAAAACTAAATTGACAAAAGCAATAAAAAGCATGTTGAAAGCATCATTTGTTTCAGGTTTAGTACAGTCACTTTGGAACATGAATATAAAAGAAGTCAGTAGAGTCATTATAGAATGCTTTGGTTCACTGAGGCTGCTATACAAAATACCAGAGACTAGGTTACTTATAGCAACAGTTCTGGCGGCTGGTAGCCCAAGACCAAGATGCTAGCAGATTTGTTATCTAAGGGAGCCCATATTTTTTTGGCTCATAGATAACATCCTGTCACAGTGTCCTCACATGGTGGAAGGGGTGAGGGAACTTTCTGTAGCCTCTTTTGTAAGCACCAATGCCAATCAAGAGGGCTCCAGGCTCGTGATCTAAGACCTCCCAATAGCCCTACTTCCTAATACAATCATATCAAGCGTTAGGATTTTAATATGTAAATTGAGAGACAGGAGGGGTAGAACATATTCAGACCATAGCAACATTATAAATCCATTAATGAAGTATCACTTAAGTGAATATATAATCAAGCTATAGATTCTGCATCCTTTTTGCATAGCCAATTAGCACCAGGTCTTGGTCTTGAAGGAGGCCAGTAGAGCTACCCACACGGACCTAGTGTTTTCATACATAGAGGCTACATAAATATTCTTCCCAAATTTTCTATTAGGTCTCCAGGTAGAGGCTAAAACTTGAGAATTATTTTGTAATAATTACTCTACTAATAATGACTTCCATAGTACATTTAATGTTTTCCAGTTTATAAAAATGACATGAAAACGTATTATTGCTTTTGTGATTATATAACTATAAGTTTTGATACCAAAGAATAAAAAAGAAAATGCAAAAATACAGATGCCTAACTTTAGAAAGAGTTAACAAGGAGGTTATTTATAAATTTGAAGGGAAACATCTCTATCTTAAAAAGCAATCATGACTAAACTAGCCAGCAAAATGAAAGTTTTGATCTGCTACCCAAGGAGTGCTGCAAAAGATTGAAAAACATAAAATACATCTTTGAGTAGCATTTCAATCAGAGAAGTAGTCAGAGGTAAGATTATTCTAGAAACTCAAAGAAATAGCAGCTTATTGTCTTGCTTTTCCTGTGTCACTTAGAACACTTAATAAAGCCCAATCAATAAAAATGAATTGAGGGAAATACTTTAGAAAACAAATCAATTCACACATTTCTAATTAAGTCTCGGAAAGAAAGATAAGGTAAGTTCAGCAAAATAATTAAAAGTGGAGTACCCTATAAATTCTAATTCACAAGAGGAAGGTTTGGTCTCACTGCAAAGTGTTGATTATAGTTGTAAAGACATCATACCAGCCCTTTCCCAAAACATCGCACTCTCTTCACTGGATAACCCTTCCCAGCTTGTGTTTTGCAACACCCTCAGAATGCGCTTACAAACTAAGTTCTGGATCTCCCAAAAGAGAGACCAAGCACACTCTGAGGAACTCAGCAGACCAGGGGTAAGGAAAAACAAAGTGGGGCGGGGGTGGGGGGATGGATTATTATTTTATATTACACAACAATTTTTGAAAAGAAAAAAAAAAACTCCTATTCAATATTACCAAAGTAGCAATTCCAAATTGGAAATCTTGATTAAGATGTGAAAAATTAGAACTGTGTTGAACTTTCTCATACTGGTTTTACAGTTTCATATTGCTTTATATTTCGACACTTAAAAGGAAAGGGTAACAGAATCTTTGATCCCACGGGGTTGCCTCCACAACCTTGGGGGAACCCTTGGCACCAACCACCAGCCTGCCCCACCTGCCCATGCCCACTCGGCACTTCTGAACCTGGTTTGAGAAGCACCAGTAATTCCATCACAACAGAGCAAACTGTTCTCTATCCTGGGTGCCATAGGAAAGAACACTTCCAGCTTTTCCAGTTTCACCTTTGACAGGAGCCAGGCTTGTAGCAAGTGTGCCAAGGCCTAGTCTCCCACGCTGCCTTATGTTTCTTTCATTTCCTGTGCAGGGTAACAGCTCTAGGAGCTCCCAGCTTTTGCACAGGGTATATCATGTAAAACTGCACAGAATTTAAAGAAAGGAGAAAAAAAGGAAAGAAAACAGAGTCTTCATCAGGAAAGAAAGTGAAAGAGAGATGAAGAACACACTGGAGGCTGTCAGCCTCACCCACGTCTTTCTCTGCTGTGTAGTTTACCCCACACCCAAAGAAAATTGTCTTCACTTCAAGAAGCTGTCTCTCTATAAATAAACTGACCGATGCATTGTTAAAACATAAACGATCAGACTGTCATAATAAACACTGCAAAATAAATACCAAATAACATCTGGAGGCAAGGGCTGCATGGGTGGGGTGAGGGAGAATACTAACTTTGCTTAGTTTTGATGACAGAGTATGGATTTCATTTTTTTTTTAATTTGGGAAATGATTTTCAATTATTAACCAAACACAGACCAAACACAAACTGATTTTATTTTAAAATAAAAATAAACATAATACTGTCTTACATAATGTCTTTTCACAAGTTGGGCTGATCTCCCTAGTGATATTTTTATTTCTTGTTTTCTACTATTTGAAACTGGGATAATAAGTGTGCAGTTGCCAGTCCAGTTCATCTGGATATGAAAATAGTTCATACTTAACTCTAATTATTATTGGTACTTGTAGACAAGAAAACTATCCTTTTTGCCTTGGAGAACCAAAATCTCTAATGTAACATACTAGGAAAAAGCAACATTGCCATTGTGAAAGAATATTATAGCAATTATTACATTTCATTGTTTGTCATTGAAATGACAATGACCAAGCCCATGTTTCATGTGTTTCTCATGTGCTTTCAACTGGTGTGTAGCAATCACATTCAATTAATATTGATTAATATTTATACCAAGCCTTTGACCATTAGTCAGATGCTTTTCCTGAATAAAATAATTACATGGAATGCCTGAGTCTCTCCTAGTAAGTTTCAAGAATGACATGTAGTCACTTTTCATATTTTATGTAATGTTATGATAAATTTTTGTAGATAATGTAGTACATACCGTATGTCCAGTGCCAAAGAAACAAAAGCATTAGAAGCTTATGTTACTTGTTACTAAATTTTGCTATGTTACTAAATTTTATTATCTCCTTAAAAAAGTCTAATTTATAGCAAATGATAATATCAGTAATTATTATAAAATTATATACCCTCAGTTATTCCTTGTTCTCAGTTCATAAATCTTATTTTTTAATGAAATAAACCCATTAACTACTAGTGGGATGTATATTTTTCATTAGTGAAACAATATGTAAGGATATTTATATTCATGTAATTGTTTTTTAAAAGTGTACTTGTTTCTCTTTCATAGGGAGTGGAACATAGGAAAACTATTGAGATAAGGTCTCATCTGCTAACAGTCTGCTCCTGATGACACATGTTTACTTTAGTTCTCTCTTATGATCTAAACTACACCAGCAAAACAGAGAACTCTGTTTTCCTTAAAAAAAAAAAAAAAACCAAATGCCATTTATGTGTTTTACCTAAATATATACCTAGTGGTATGGGGTCCAAGAGGAATTAACCCTTATTCTGCTTTGGGAGCAGGGACTGGAGAGGGCCAGTAGTCAGTAACCTCATCTAATTTCTTAAGGATGAGTGGGTCTTTGCCAGTGAAACCAGGTGGAAGAGGACTGATGGCATCACAGGCCTTGAGAAGAGTCTGGCATAAAAGAGCATATGCTGTTTGGAGAACTGGAAGTAGCTTTTGTGTTCTCTGGCAAGGGATATGGGAGGTGTGTGGGTAGGCAACAGATGACAATTGGTGTTACATGCTATGCGAAAGACTTTGGACTTCTATTGCCTTACAGAGGTGCCTTCAGTGTCAATGAAGGGATGAATATTTCAAAAGAATGCAGAAAACAAGACCCAGATGTGCAGCAGTTTTAAGTTTAGGAGTATAAAATTATATTACTCATCTCCAGAATAAGCAAAGCCTGAATTAATGCAAAGAGAAAGGTAAATATTGGAGATAGAGGTCAGGCATTATTTGGTACAGTGTAGGGTAAATGAAAGAATGATCAGGATTTTCTGCCCTATCGCCATTAGTATTAATGATGGACCCCTGCAGTCCTGAATGCATGCCTGATGATGGGCACCTGAAGTGCAGTGTGGTGTGTGCATAAGTGGGCACACCTGAGCCCAGAGACTGAGCATATAAGGGCGGCGTCACAGGGCGCAGCAGCAGAAGAGAACAGAGTGTGGCGGTAGAAGGCTGTGCAGCAGAGATCACAAGGGAACCCCGGAGAGCCCAGAAAGAGTGAGATTTGCCCAGGGCTGGGAGGCCTGACGACCTCCTGGCCCCTTGGGTCTCCCGTCTACCCTGTTCCTGGTTGCCTCTCTACAAATAATGCAGAAAGATAATTAAAAACCTGAAAAAGCCACCGAAGGCTCCAGGACTCCTCCTTTACCCACCTGCCCTCATCATGGAGAACCTGCTCCACACCTTGTTGGCGCTACACACAAGCAGACACAAAATGTGACCACTAGGAAGGAGGTGAGTGGGGAGAATTCTACTTTTCTGTCTGATGAGGGTGGTGTAACTACTCAGAGAATAGAACACAGGCAACAGTGGATTGCTTTTTGATGTGTTGATCTTGAGACTTGTGACATATTCAACGGAGATAAACTTATGGGAGTCTGAAATATAGCTGTCTCTGATTAAACTGTATGAAATGTAGAGACATAGATCTAAGACCTAATAAGTAATTCAGAGGGCAAGTGTGAGTGGGACTGAAAAAAATACAGTAAAATAGAAGAAAAAGGATTCAATACGAATAACATTGTTTAAAGAATGAATAGAAGAAAAGGAAGTTGTGAAGGAAAATGGAAAAGTCAGAGTGAAAGGTAAACAGATAAAGAACAAAAAAGTGATAACAAATGTTGGGGGTGAGAATTCAAAGCTGTAGATTTTACCATATGCAAAATGAAATCAATCGATCTGAAGACCCTCTGTTCCCAGCATTCGCCAATCTGCTAATCGTTCAGAACTTGCCTCAGCAAAGTTGTGAGAATAGAATTTAGATCTCAATGTGCTGAGAATGAAAAGGTGGTGGGGAATTGCAGGTATGAGATGTAAACAGTGTAACAGAGCTCTTCTATTAGCAAATGAGAAAGGAAACTTAAAGTAGGGTTAGACAAAGTCAATGACGATCTATTTGTCTGCTTTATGAAGAAGACATTAGAGTATGTTAACCTGCTAAAGCAAAGGAGGAAAAGAATCTTCTTGCTTAACAAAGATTATGTTAACATTATGCTAACTTGTAGTAAAATGTACAAATAAAAAATATTGTACTGTCCAATACTGATTTTTTTTTGAAGATTTATTTATTTATGCATACAAGCTGGGGTACAGGCCAGAGGTGTGGGGTGGCGAGAGGGTTCACCAAAGACAGAGTGGGGAGCAGAACAGGCAGATCAGAAGTACACTGCTGAGGGGAGCAGCGGGTAAATCAGGAGAGGTCTGCCGCACCACGTGAGAATCTCCCCATCCGGACAGACGTTGAGCTTGCGTTGTTGCTGCCAATAGCTCCACAGCGCAGCACCCAACCGCTGCACCACCAGGGAGGCACTCTAATACTGATTTAAATTGTGTTTCTATTCTAACCTGTTTCTCTCAACACATCTTCCAAATGACTCTCAAATACCCTATCACTTCATAATTCTCAACGATTTTTTTTTGCCTTCTATTTGTCTCCTTTTCCATAAAAATGCACTTGGTAATACTATTTCACCTTAACTAATCTTCCCAAAACAATTGATATCATTGCCCTCCTTTATGCCTAGGTTAAGATTCTCAACTTTTTGGCAGTATTGCCTCTCAACTTTTGCTCAAAATGCATGAACTACATAACTTCTATCTTTTAGTATGAAACTTTAAATATAAATTTTAAATACAAGTTACAAATAAAATTAAAACGGATGTCTAAGTCTTTTAAATTGTAGAATATAAAGTATAACATTTATAAAGTGCATATTTAAGTATAGTAATATTATTATTAATTTAGTTTGCCTTATCTTCTCAATCTAATTGTAAGCCAGTACTTGAATCAAGAATACAGATCATTGACATGAAAAGTGGTTCAAGTCAACTTATCAATATCTAGTAGAAATACTTTACTAAGAAAAATTTAGACCTATATATATTTATATTTAGACCTAAATATATTTGATATGAAGCAGAAACTTTTTGTTCCATACTTGTTTTGATTTTTTTTTAAATATATATAGCAGCAGTCTGCTAGATGCAGTCCTGTTTAATAAAACCTGATACATTTTGAAATAGTTTATAACTCTGTCTTTCCCATATTGGCATGACTTCAGCTATTCAATTAAAAATTAGATGTTTTATTAATGTATTCAGTTGCTGATCTTCTGCTTAGTGTACTCAGCAAAACCACGGCTAGATTGTTTCCATTAACTTATCATTTAATGTCCAAAATAGAAAACTAATGTAATGCTTATGTCTAGATCCAATGATAAATACAGAATTCTAGTTTTCTAACCTCAAGAAACTCAGAAAACCAGTAAAAATCACATATTTGTGCAGTTTTGCCTATATAAAGGGAAAGAGAAACTCTTGCTTTCAAGTCAGAACCTAAATCATAAAATCAAGTATACAAGAATCAGAAAATCAAGCAATTTTCTTATTATATTGAACATCCTTTTGGAAAAAAAAACATGAATTATGTTTTATCACCTCATCAAAACTGCTCATTTTTAAAAATCATGTTAAAATTTTTAAACATAGTTTCTTTTGGCTAAATAATAGTCCTTGTGCTGAAGAGCAAATGCAGATTCTAAAGACTACACTAATGTCATGTATTCATACCTAACATACTCTAAGAGTAATATGAAGCTATTGAGGTAGACACAGGAAGACAGGACTTTGCCACCAGAAGGGACTGAAAGTCCATTAAGACTCAACACAACCTTTGGACACCAGGCTCTCTTGCAGGTTGTATTTTCCTGTTTTGTTTTTGACGTGGATATTTAAAAAGCTTTTAAAATAATAAACTGGGCCTCCCTGGTGGCTCAAAGGGTTAAGTCTGCACTAAGAAGGTATTGCAGCTACTGCAGCAGGAGCTCGTTCCCCAACCAGGGAGCTAACCCACATTGTGTGGTGTAGTAGACCTCTTCTATATTACACCCCAACATCCACATATTTGACCTTCATTGCCACAGAATGGTGACAAAAAGTGAAAGGAGGGAATTTTGGGGGGAGAAAGGATATCATGAACAAACTCCACAGATAGGTTTTTACAGACCCCACCCCCACCTCAGACCAAAGAGATCCAAGGACTACAAATCCCATAATGTCATCATCACCGAAAGGAAGATGGCTGGTAACTGAGGGTGAGTTAAGCAGCCAGGTTTGGTCTATAACCAGACATGTGCGCTTTCGTGATCTCTTGGCTCTTCTCCAGTTTTCAGTGCGCCCTTGGGATTCCAGCTCAGCAGAACTGGTAGGATGCGTTCACCAACTTATTCTTTTTCTTTTTTTTCCCCTTGAGTTGTTTTTATTTCCCCTCCTTTTGTAAATAAACCCTTTATTAATTTTATTTTGTGTGTCTGTAGTTGAGTCTCATTATAAGTCCCTTTTAAATGCACAGGTGAGTACCCACAGTTAGGCACCCCATTTTATACTGGGGCTGCCCTGTAACAGGCCCGCCGCTCCCCTCAGCAGTAGATTTCAGTCAGTCTGCCTGTTCTACTCCCCACTCTGACTCTGGTGAATCCTTGTACCCCCTGCCCCCCAACACACACACTTCTGGCCTACACCCAGCTCTTGTATGCATGAAATAAATCTTTAAAAAAATAAAATAATAAACCAGAGAAAGTTCATAAACTATATCTTCTTTTACATTTTTATAGTGAAGTAAAAATTGACATATTAATTTTGGCTGTACAACATAACATACTTTCTTTCAAATTTTGGTTTCTTATTTGGAAAGAGAATATTTCTAAAAAGTTGCACACAGAATTAAAAAAAACTGTATTGTTAAATAAATTGAAAGTTTTTAATGCATAAAATTGGAGTGACTGGAGTTAGGTGGCCCCATCTCCTACTGAGCAGGAAACACCATGTTAGGAATATTGGAAAATGATCTGTGGCAACTTGCAGGTTCTGTAGCATTGTGACAGTCATTGTCATTCATCCTCTGTGGTTACTTCATCTCAATACGTGCTTAGTTAAATTTGAAAAAGAAAAATAAAGATAGTGTTGAGAAAAATAACTGATACTTAGGATGAGAACATTAAAATTGTAAACAGCCAAAAAGACTGGAATGCTAAACTAGGACCGAAATGATAAAATCAATAAGAATAAAAAGCATACTTCTCCATTCAAGCACAAGACCAAGGGAATTAGCAACAGTTGGCATAGGAAAAAATTTGGCCTTTAAAGTTTTTCCTCAACCACAAACTTAATAGCCACTGAGAGTCTGCGATGGAGCCTGCAGCAGCTAAGAAGCAATGGAGGGGAGTATCATGTGCTCTCCCCTGGGGCTGCTCCCATTTACACCTCAAGGTGAGGTCCTAGGAACTAGCAATGTGAGAGTCTGCATACCTTCAGGTACTAGAATTCCTTCAGAGACCCATAATAAAATCCTCATATTAGTTTATTTGGAATCTTGAAAAATGATGATTTCCTTGTGTCCTCAGCCACTGCCTGCTCAGCTTCACTCCTGAGATTGATCAGAAAACAGGAGAAAACATGTAGGGGTATTTTTACAGGAGAGGAGAGGATTCAGGTTTGTTGAATTAACCACCAACTCCCCTCTCCAGTCCATCTGTGGCGTTTGAGAGAAATACTCAAATTTCAGCTTAAAGCAAGGAAGAATTTGGTAATATGTTGAATTCTAGGTCTGGAATTGGGAAAGGTAAAAGTCAAGGAGTGGATTCTTGAGACTTGAAGTTGCACAGAGTAAATAGGAAAGAGATCAAATTTGGGGGAAGAGAATGACCAACTTTGAGAAGGATGTGCATGGAAAAAAGGGGACGGAAACATGAATATCCTTTAATGGTTTTTAAACTTTAAATTCTCCTTGAAGTCCAGGGCTTCTAGCATAGTCACGTCTTACAGTGCAACTGCCATTTTCTGACTCCCTACATGCTTATTGAAGCCATGCAGATCAATTATAAGGTCAGCCTTCCACCCCTTTTTCTACTGAATCCTGGATGACTTCCACTTCTGTGTAGACAGAATATTCAATATTCCAACCTCACTCTATATATTCCTGTATGGACACCCTCTCCCATTCCACATCCAGAATTCTTTCAGTTCTGGATTTATAATTCTGGCTGACACCACTCTGTCCACACTCTTCTAAATTTTCCACTCCCTTAATCTGTCCACAAACAAGAGTCTTCCCTCTCATTAAGGATCCTAATATGTGGTCCTTTAACTTATCTTAATGTTTCTTCCTCCTCCTGGCTTCATTACAGCATTCAGTTGAACTTAAATTTCCTCATTTGTGTATGAGAGTAATAATACCCACATGAAATATTTGATGTGAGAATTAGAAACTATGTAAAACACATAGCATTGTTCTTGCTAAGAGCAAGCACTTAAATAATTGTTACCAACCTCAGTCCACCTAAATTTCATGATATATCACTTAAAAAATCCTCTTACCACAGCAATTAGTGCCCTTGCAATGAACCTTCTTCTGCCTCTAGTTAGCAAAACTCTAGCTGTGGCTCAAACAGTCACTTCTTTTTTAGTCTCATTATCTGGCTCTGAGCACTGCTGAAAACAAATGGTACAAAAGCACCATGGTTGCCATAACAAAGTCATTGTCTCCCACTCAGTTGAGCTATTAACACTACACAGTAAACTTCTCACTACCCTAGTTCACTTCTTTGCTCATTCCCAAAAATCACTTTTTCAAACCATCTCCACTCTGATTTTTTCCATCATTCTCAGCAAATGAACTCCACCTTGCAAATTTTTTTCTTTGTACCTGCTGCATTCTAACAGGAAACTATTTTTTAAAATATTTTTATTGTTATTTATGTCTTTTACATTTTGTATTCCCCTTGGGTAACCCACCACCAATTCACCCATGATCCATCCCCACGGTCCCTTGTGTTCTTTTCTACTCCATTTTGTGCCCTTGTTCTCCCCTCTCCCCCCCCCACCCCCACCCGATGAGTGTCTCTCTCCTATTTAGTTTCCTTATAGTTCTGTTATAAGTGAAACCATTTGATATTTTTCTCTTTCTTTCTGGCTTATTTCACTGAGTATGATCCCCTCTAATTCCATCCATGTCGCTGCAAATTGCATGTGTTTATCTTCTTTGAATGCTGAATAGTATTCCATTGTGTATATGTACCACATCTTCTTGATCCAATCATCTATTTTTGGACCTCTGGGTTGCTTCCATACCTTTGCTATTGTGAACAGTGCCGCAATGAACATATGGGTGCATGTATCCTTTCGGATTAGTGTTTTTGTGTCCTTTGGGTAGATTCCCAAAAGTGGTATTGCTGGGTCGTATGGAAGCTCCATGTTTAGCAGTGTGAGGAATGACCATACAGCTTTCCATAGTGGTTGGACCAGTTCGCATTCCCACCAGCAGTGTAGAGAGTTCCTTTTTTCCCACATCCTTTCCAGCATTTGTTGTTGCCTGTATTTTTAATGTGTGCCATCCTCACAGGTGTGAGGTGGTATCTCATAGTGGTTTTGATTTGCATTTCCTTGATTAGAAGTGATGTAGAACTTTTTTCATGTATCTGTTGGCTATTTGCTTTTCTTCTTTGGAGAAGTGTCTTTTGAGCTCTTCTGCCCATTTTTTGACTGGGTTATTGGCTTTGTTTTTGTTGAGTTGTGTGAGTTCCTTGTAAATATTTGTTATCAGTCCTTTATCGGATGTATTGTGTGCAAAGATCTTTTCCCAGTTGGTAGGGTGTCTGTTAGTTTTGGTTAATGTCTCATTTGCTGTACAGAAGCTTTTATTTTGATGTAATCCTATCTGTTTATCTTGTCCTTCACTTCCTTTGCTTTGGGGGATGTGACTTTCAAGATTTTGCTGAGATGTATGTCGTGTAGAGTTTTGCCTATATTTTCTTCTATAAATTTTATGGTTTCAGGTCTTACGTCCAGGTCTTTTATCCATTTTGAGTTGGCTTTTTTGCAGGGTGTGAGGTAGTAGTCTAGCTTCATTTTTTTTGCATGTGGCTGTCCAGTTTTCCCAGCACCATCTATTGAATAGACTGTCCTTGTTCCACTGCATTTTCTTTGCTCCTTTGTCAAAGATTAGTTGTTCATAGATATGCGGCTTTAATTCTGGGTATTCTATTCGGTTTCATTGGTCTTTGTGTCTGGTTTTGTTCCAGTACCATGCTGTTTATTATGGCTTTGTACTATAGTTTGAAATCAAGGAGTGAAAATTCCTCCGTTTTCTTTCTTTTTAGTTAGGAGGGTTTTATTTTTTTTTTTAAAACCTATGCGAGGTTTTTTGTGGTTCCATATGAATTTCATCAGTAGTCGATCTATTTCTTTGAAGAATGTCATTGAGATTTTTATTGGAATAGCGTTGAATATGTAAATTGCTTTTGGTAGGATGGCCATTTTGATACTGTTAATCCTCCAATCCACAAGCAAGGGATGCCTTTCCATCTTCTTGTGTCTTCTTCTATTTCTTTCAACAGTGTTTTATAGTTTTCTTTGTAAAAGTCCTTTATGTCTTTTGTCTGACAGGAAACTATTAATTAAATTTCTTCAAATGGCCATATCCTGTCTCATCTTTGTGCTATGTTAGTTTTTTTATTGGGTAATAAAATTGTATTCAAATATCAGTAGAAAAATTTAAATTGACCAAGGTTAATAAAAGGTTATATAACTAGTTGTATTTCTCAGAGGTAACTGAAGGCAGTAATCAATAAATATTAGTCCTTCAACAAATATTTAGTACATATATATTCTGTGCCTGGCCTAATTCTAGGTACTCAAGGTACAACAGTAAATGAACTGCACATGCGCATACACATAATGTCCCTGCATGGGTGAAGTTTCTTTCTAGAATGGCAGCTGGCAATTTAAAATAAAGGTACAGAGACAATGCAGGGATGTGATATTTGAGTGAGTATAGGATCTTACTCTGAGATAAATGGAGGATTTAGGTAAAGAAGTGCCATGATATGATTAATATTTTAACAGAATCACTAATTTCTAGGCTGAGAGTAGTTTTTAGGGGGCAAAATAACAACAGTAGCAGATAGGGTAATGTCACAGAGTTAGGTGGTAGTGGCAAAACTGGTGATAGAAGATCAGACCTTGAAATCATTTGAAAACAGAGCTACCAGTTTTGTTCATAGGTTCTAAGTGGGATGTGAGACAAAGACAACTTAAGGATGATGGCAAAATTTTTTGGTCTAGCAATTAGGACAGAGTGGCCATTACTGTGATGGGAAACTCCATGGGTTAGGTCTGAGCATTTAATCTTTCTTTTTAAACTTAACCTTTCTCCACAATGAAAAAAATTGTTACTGTAAATCAAAATTTTGAAAAGACATCTTGATCCCTAGAGAAAAAAAAATCAAAATCAAGCAATCTCATCTCAAATTATACAAAGTAATAATGACAAGTTGGATGGATCAGTGTGTTCTAGATACTCTGCTAGTCCATATGGTCTAACGAATAATACAATCCAAACTTCATCCATAAAACATGAGCCACACACAGGAAATGTTTAAGAATTACAATAACACAATATAAATACCAGAGTAGGTTTCTAAACTAATTTTGAAAAATCTATTTTTCTTTACTTTTATTTTATAACCCTCCTACTTTTCCTCTTTCTCCTCTCTTTTTCTCCAATCTTCTATGTTGTTATTCTTTTCTCCTTTCTAAAATTGCATTTTTCTTCTTGGCTTCTCTTTGACTCATTAAATTTTGAAAGCATTGGTTTTATTCTGCAGTTAATGTGCAGCTTCTGGAGCATGTGTGAATAAAAGTTTATCCAAATCCACTGTTTTATAGTAATCAGCCTCTTCCTATTGGTAAGACAAGAAGAGCCCTACTACAAAGTCTAATTGGTAACAGAGGGTCGATGGTGACTCTCTCATTGTATGTGGAGTGGGTACTTGACTATGCTTTGCCTACAAAAAATACACATATTTCTTTAAAAATAGAAAGTGAAGGATGAGAAGAATCAAATATTGTCAGTCTGAAAAAAGGCATAAATTTTAAATCAGAAGATTTGGGAGCCATGCAAAATATCTTGTAAAATGAGTAACTTGGGTATGCCATTTAATCTTTCTGAATCATAGCATCCTTGGTTATTAGGCATTATTATGTAGTTTTTGTCTTTTTTTCAAGTTTCTTACTTTTTCTTCCTTTACTTTCTTTTACCCCTCTCTTCAGCTTTCCTTTCTTCTCTCTTTTCCTCTTTCCCTCTCTTCTTCCCTCCTTCCCTTCCTTCTTACTGTGCCTCATGACACACAGGATTTGAGTGAGATTTCAATAAAAGTATATCTAATAAAATAATTGAAAAATGAAAATAGGAATAGAAAGTCAAGAGTGCAAATAAGCAGCCTAAAAAGCATCTACAGATCTGTAATAACTGACCTCTAATCTGTTGAAAGTTTAAAAGGTGTAGTTTAGGTTATTGTACTTTGGTTTGAACCAAGGTATTCACTCAACACCATCAGCTGCATGGAAGCAATCACACCACTTTATGGAGATTGTATAATCTCAGCGCTTAATCAACTCCATCGCCTGCACACAAGATACAATTTCACCCTTAATATGGCCTTTGTAAAACTCTCCCTATTCTTCCATTTTTATAGCAATATACAACTGCTTCTTTTATCTCAGTTTTTAAAGATAATAAAACTGATTTCAGAGGGGTTAAATACCTTGCCAACATTTATCCACATAGTAAGTGAATATAAGTGACATGCTAAAGTTTTGGAAGTCCTGAATACCAGTTCCAGTAGCGAATACAATAAAATAAAATAACAACTATTTCTCTACATAGGTTAAAATTTTGATATTTCCTCAAGTTTAATTTGAGAATAAGATGTGTTTAAGGGACTTTATCATTTTTCTATGGGAACCGAGGATGCTCTTGGTCAAGAGAAGAGGTTTATTTTGTTTAGTTTTGTAGAAAGAAAACAATTTTCAGACACTATATTTCTGGGCTCATATAAGTAAGCTAGGCTTTTATCTGTTATAAGTTGCATAACCCTGGCTAGTTCTTCCACCCAGCTGCAGGAGAGCCAAGCAAGCTCCCTTGAGCTCCTCTCTTAGCTAACCCCAAAAACAGAGGATGGGAATCCAACTAACTCTGCCCTATGCCTTAGGCCAAAAGCTTTCTTTGTTGTCTGTGCTTTCTTCTACTGTTGTACTTCCTTGACTCAAAGAGTGCTGACATTCAGAATTTAGATTTGACCTTGGGAGTAGAAGCAAGGAATGCAAGAATACTTCCCACTGGATTTAGGTTTTAGGCATCTTAAGTCCAATTTGCCAAATCAAATGAATCAGTATGTGGTTAAGGTCAACCCAGCCTACTGCAGCTCTCCATGGAAGTTTGAAGTCAACCTCAGATAATAATAAAGTGTCCCTTTGTTTTGTTTTATTTTCTGTGCATTTTTTTTTATTTGTGAGTTCAGGAGACTGTTAAGAATAGAAATAAAATGCTTGGGATACTCTGTCCCACATAAGTTTATATAGAAAATCTTTTACATGTACAATGTGAACACTCAAACATTCACTTATTTTATTTTAACTAAATACATAAATGTCTGCAGGGTTTTGGAATACTTATAGTAATAGGGTCCTAAAATAGACTTTTAATTGCTTTTTACTAAGGAGCCCTTGAAGATATATAGTGTCTGATTATTTCAATCTAGAATCCTTTCATATTCTCTTCTGTGGCTGTGACAGCTTCTAGCAGGTCACCTACATTGGGATTTGTATTTAAAATCCCTCATCACTATTTTCAGAATAGTCTGGTGCTTTTTTTATATTTACATGTTAAAATTTCACTATCAGTTGATTTCTACAGAGATTTGACTCCTCTAATTTGTTCCATAATTCTTTCAGCCAGCTTTACTTCTTAACCTTGAAATGTTCTCACCAACCAATATGTCTCTGTCTTTGTCTTTGTCCCTATCTCCCTTCTCCCCACCTGTTTTGTTTCTTTCTCAGATGGATGAATGGACAAGTGGGTGGGTGGGTCCCTGGAGGGAGGGAGGGAGTGATGGATGGAAGGTATAGAAAGGGAAGAAAGAAGGAAAGAAGAGAGGTAAGAGGAAGGAAAAAAAAAAGAAAATATTCTCCAAGAGCACTGGTATTATGTTCCACAAGTGGCAAGAAGAGTTATCCCTGGCTTGAATAACAACTTTAATGTTGACTAAAATATCATTATCATGTGTGACATGTCCTATATCAACACTGACTACAGCTATTGGGTATTTATCTATTTAACAATTTCATACACAGGACCATAGAAGTTATAGTGAACATAAGGTAAAACTTAGCATTTATTTCCTTCTCTTCGGGTTCAGGATAAGCACAAAGGCAGTAGACTTACAGAAAGTGCCAGAGAGAGTAAAAAGTTTCAGAAGAGAAAGACTGTGGCTATCAAACACAAAATTTACTGCTTACTTTCCTTTCCTGTGCCTTAGGAATGAATGAGGAGAAGGCTTCCCAGGAACTCAGAGTGGTATTAAGGGTCCATTGGGCACCTGTGAAATCAAGGAATCGGTAAGAAACAACTTCTCTCATAACTCCCATTGTATTATGGTAGTTTGGGTCAGATAGCCAACAGAAGTTAGTCATTGCCACCTCATTTAGAAGTCTTGAAGACCTGAAAATGTTAATGAACCTGTGATATGTGATAATCTTGGGATGATTTCTTTCCCCTTACATCATTACTTGTGTCAATCATAATACAAGTGAAATGGGTTTCAATTAAGATACAAATATAGCTACTTTTCTAAAAAACAAAACAATATCTTATATATAAGCTAGTTATAAGCTAGTCAGACATACAACTGGTCACACAGAAATGGAGCAACAAGGTACTTCCTGCTATGTGTTAAAGCTCCAGTGCTTATAAGTTGTTCTTTTTTTTTAAAGATTTATTTAATTGATTTATGAAACAAGAACTGGAGTGTAGACCGGAGGTGGAGGGCGGGTAAGAGAATTCACCAGAGACAGAGTGGGGAGCAGAACAGCAGATCTACTGAAATACACTGCTGAGGGGAACAATGGACAAGACAGGAGAGGTCTGTTGTGCCATAAGAATTAGCTCCCTGTCCTAGGATGGAACTCACGCCTCAGGGCTGCTGATGGCTTTGATAGTGCTGAGACTTTAACCCCTGTGTCACCAGGGAGGCCCAGCTTATGAGTTGTTTTTTATAGGTAAATTTGAACCAATTCAAATTGCATTCCTAAAATACAGTCACTCTTCTTCCTCATATTTTCATGTGTATAAGGCCAGAAATACTCTCAGTATTCTGTCTAGATCTGCTTACATCCCCATTCCTGACATGCCTTCTACTACTTTTAATCCTGAACCTCGGACTCTTGAATACCACCTGAGGGATGCTGTTTGCCCACACACTTAAAGAGTAAAGGAGCTGAAAGTGCCTGAGAGTTTATGTACCTCCCACAAGCTCCCAGCCTTTGGCCAGCTACTTACTGACTCAGAAATAAGAACGCCCAGTTCTCTCCCCTCAATAAGGACAAATGCTGAGGTGAATTTTACATTCCAAAGAACTTGATAGTCTCCCAAAATCAGGCTGCAGCTTCTCCTGGCCTCTTCTGCTCCCCTGTCCTGCTAGCGCTACTCCCTTCCTGGTGTGCCCCCAGAGAACAGTCTCATTATAAATCACGTGTCTGGGGGTTGATATGTTTCTGAGAAAACTTGCCTACGACATTATGCTGTCTTGAATAAATGAGAAAGTGATAAACATGGAGATGTTCTTTCAGAAATAGCACAAGGCTCCAAGCCCACCCACAGAAGTGTCCCTCATAGGATGTCACTTCAGATGTCTCTCTCAAAAAAAAGTTTGAAATCTCTCCATAAACCAAGCCTGGATGAGGCTTTTTATTTATTTATCCTTTGTATCCCCGGAGAGAGAAACAAAAATAAGGCAATATCTATAGATGTTTAAAGATTTAAAGATTAGGGAACTTTTAAAGAAAGAGAAATGTGTCATAATCTAGTCACCTTTTAAAATTAGTAATGGGAGTGTTGAGTTCTATTAAATACCCACCAAATAATTTTCACTTTGGTTACTTTCCAAAAAAAAAGTGAGAATTAGAAGAGAAAAGGAACAGGGAATAGGGAATGGGGAAAAAGAGACACAGTAAGAATCAAAACTTAATCTAAAAGAATGCTTATATTGTCCAAGTATTATTTGAATACACACACTTTTGTGTACATATACACACATACACATACGGATATACACAGGCATGTGTGTACATACATATTTATACACCCAACAATTCTACAAGTTGGGAACTGTTATTACCTTCATATTTCAGATGGGAAAACAGCAACACTGAGATGTTTAAAAATTTGTCCACAGTCAGCACACAACATGTGGCAGGGTTGAGGTCTGGAACCAGACAACCTTAGCTCTAGTATCTGTACTCCAATCTACTCTGATCTACCACCTGTCCTGGGAGAAAGAGAGAAAAATAAGATGAGAAACTAAAAGGAAAAGAGAAAAGTTAATCAAACATTTAAAAAATGACCCATCATAAAGATAAAGGACTGTGCAGAGAGGTCTTAACAGAGAGGAACATATACGCATACCACAAAGATAATGAGAACCTGATCTAAAGACTCCTAATGTACCACAACCACAGAGAGAGATCCATACTCTAAAAAGGCATGCATAATTTATAGAGCAATCAAAATACAAACCAAGGCAGAAAAGGATATATACATATGTATACACACACACACACACACACACACACACACACACACACAAACACGGAACTCAAAAAGAATGGGAAGGGCCAGCTAATGAAGGAGACTAAGAACTAGAATTCAGACAGACAGGCTTTAAATATTGTGGTAATGGTTTTAGCGTTGTGATCTGAACAAACAGCTCCTCTTCAGGGATAAAGAGAATGGACATGAACTATCCAGTAAGGAAAAATGAATTTCAAGATGCAGAGTATCCATTTGTTTCCATTATCTTCTGCTGTATAAAAATGACTCCAAAACTTAATGGCTTAAAACAGAAACCATTTTATTACATGCCGTCATTTTGTGAGTCAGGAATTCTGGCATACTCAGTAGGGTTAGTGTTTTACTCTGTAAGGTTCTGACTCACTGATTTTTTACCTAGTGGCTGGACTGGGCTGCAAGAGCTGAGGTGGCTTCAGTGACAAATACTTTGTCACAGTCAGCTGGAAAACTAGGCAGAGTTAAATGCTTTTCTCCCAAGTATTTCCAGACCTTTCGAGTGGTCTCTGGAGCAGTAGGGTCTGACTTTTTACTTTGTGGCCTAGAGACTTCCATGCTTATAAAGACTTAAGAACTACCACAGGTTTTTGACTCTACTGATCAAAACTGCTTCATACCAGCACAGCACAGAGCAGGGCAAATAGACCCCACGTGCTGGTAGAAAAAGTTGTGGCGACTGTTCTTTTGCCAAATCATTCAAGCAGAAACAGGCTAGTAGGGCATAGATGTCTGAGAAACCAACAAACAAGGGCACAGTCTTAGACACTTTCCAAAAGGAGGTGTCCTGGAAAACTAGAATCTCTCTCTAAGGCACCTGGTAAACCTGAAGTTTGGATAATTTTGGAGAAAAGAAAAAAATAAAATGACAGACTGTGTGGTTAATAGTCACATAGTTTATTTGGAACTAACTGAACATGCTGTTTACTTAGCCCAAAAGGTTGTCTTCATGTTCTGGATCCCACGTGTTTATTGTCCTGACTGCCTCCAGGATTTTCTCATCCAGATTTTAGTTTATGATTTTGTAAGAGGGTGGTCCTCAGGAAAGGGGAGTGTCCCAGGACCCCACCCCCACCTCAAGCCAGAGAGATCCAAGACACCTAGGACTACGAATCCCAGAATGCCATCATCACCAAAGGAGGAGGCTGAGGACTGAGGGTGGAGTTAAGAAAGGATTTGGGGGATTTAAATACCAGACCTGTGAGCTTGGAGGGGGGCTATTGCTCGTGGTTGTGGATTGCCAAGTTTTTTTTGAGTGGGCCATAAGATTCCAGTTCAGCGAACTGGTAGGACGCATTCACCAATTTATTCTTTATCTTTTGACTTTCCCTTTCTGTAAATAAGCCCTTTTATTAATTTATTGTGTGTGTCTGCAGTTGATTCTTGTATGTCCCTTTTAAGCACACGGGTGAGAACCCAGACAGGCACCCCATTTATATCGGGGCTGCCCTGTAACAGTTTTAAGACTGTTAAGTTCTGTTACTTTTCATTGTTTTTTATGATTCTAAATTATCTTCTACCTGTAAATATATCTAGATATATGTAATCCATTAAGAGACAGAGTCCCAGTTTGTATCACTCTCCTGTAATGTTTGCTAATCAAGACACTCACAAAAGCAGGAGTAGATACCCGCCCACTGAGAGGACTGACCGTTAAGTAATTGTATCAGCAGTATTTTCTTCTTTCCAAGCCAAAATAGAATAGTTCAAAACAAAACAGGGGGTGTGAGCAAAGCATTCATTCTGTAGTCAAACAGAAACTCCCTATACCTTTTGTTAGACAAGTGACTTGTTCAAGCATATTTAATATGAAGTTAGTACTACATGTTTTCTAGGATTGTTGGGTTAGTCAAGAAAATGTGTATTATGCAGACAGCACATAATATTCACTCAAAAATGTAGTAATTATAAATATATCAACTAAAATATCACAAAGTAATTAGGGATATTAGAATAAAAGAATAAAACCCAAAAGTTAGCCCATGGATCTGGTTAAATTTTATGACTCTATAATTTTAATTTTTAAAACAGAGAAGGAATCCAGGTGCAACTCATTTCATTATGTATTATTAAACTTGAAATACTGTGATATTATGGGTCTTTTACCAAAATCTATTTTTAAAAATAGTGTTCATTGTATTGTAAGTTTGATTCACCAGTCAGTCTGATTTGACAAATTGTTCATCCTTATGAACATGAAAACTTAGAAGATATTAATAGAAACAGAAAGTAATAGACTTAAAAGGGACACTTTTGTTATCTATTTTAGTCTGCAAATCATTTAAACTGTACAGCACATTGCTATTCTTGCTTAAACAATCATTATATTTCAAGGGTACTGAAAAATAAGTTAAAAATAAGGCAGCTGTCTTCCACCTATTTATTTTTTCAAGTGCTTATCACTCCTCAGTTAAATCTAAATTTCTTTCTTGTATCATTTTCCATTTGCCTGAAAAAGTTTGTGTTGTTACTGTTTTCTTTTTTAAAGATTTATTTATTTATGCATACAAGAGCTGGGGTACAGGCTAGAGGTATGGGGTGGTGAGAGGATTCACTAGAGAGACAGTAGGGAGCAAAAGAGGCAAATTGACAGAAATACACTGCTGAGGGGAGCAGCGGGCGAGGCAGGAGAGGTCTGTTGTGCCATGTGGGAAGCTCCCTGGCAGGAGATCCAACTCCTGCTGCAGTGGCTGCTGAGAGCTTCATAGTGCTGAGACTTAACTCCTTTCCCCACCAGGGAGGTCCTGTTTTTTTTTTCTTCTTTTTTAAACAACTCTTAATAGTCTAGTGGCAATTAGTTCTTTTTAGATTTATTAGTTTGAAAAGGGTTTTTTTTATATTTTGTTTTTCTTTTGAAGGATTTTCACTGAGTAAAGAATTCCCAGCTAACCATGTTTTCTTTCAGTTTTCTGATTCCCATTGCTTCTGCTTCTACGCCTTCCTATGTTCCATTGTAATGTGACTTTTTCTCTGACTGCTATTAATATCGTGTCATTTTCTCATTTCCTGTAATCTGATTATGATGTGACTTGGTTTGGTTTCCTGAGTTATTGTTAATTGTGTTCCTGATCTGTGGATTTATAGTTTCCATGAAATTTGAAAATATATACCCATGTTTCAAATGTTTTCTATGACACTCTGTCAATAAGTTTCCTTTGGGATTTCAATTATGCTAACTATTGTCCTATGGAACATTGATTCTTTGTTTTGCTTTTTGAATAAATCATGCTTTCCCTCTCTGTGCCTCATTGTGGGGAGTTTCTATTTCTTTGTCTTCTAGTTCACTAATGTTTTCTTCTACAGCATGTAAGCATTCTTGGTTTCATAAAGTATATTTTTCATTTCTAATACTCCATTTTGCTTCTCTAGAAGATCCATGTGGAATATTTTACATTTTGTATTTTTCTCCTTATCATATTTCTATGATAAAGGAACACTTCTTAAACATGTGTGTCAAGTTTTAAGAGCTGTTTATACATCATTGCTAATTTCATCATTTCTGAATCTATTTCTATTGATTTTTTAATAGTTATTAGCTATAATTTTTTACTTGTTTACAGAAAATTTTTAAGTTTAATTTTGATTGGTAATGGACATTGTGGGATTTATAGTATCAGTTGTTCTTTACATTCATTACTTTCATTCATGTTGAATTTTGTCTTGGCATGTTACTAGTAACAGGTAAGCTACCTAGCAATGAGTTACTTATAACTCCTTTTATGATTCTCCTTTTAAACTTTTTACAATATACCTGTAGTAAAGTGTGAAAACTAAAATATGAAGTGCTTCCTTGATATCTTTACCCTCACTGGACCCCAAAGATACATTTGTGAATTTCCTTGCTCTCGTCAGATATTTCCTCCACTGGTTGGGAAAAGCTGCTCACCTGGTTACTTTCTTTATCAACTCGAATAGCTGCATTCCACTGGATCTTAAATTTAGCATGTTTCATCTCACTGCCAACATACAAAATTATTCAAACAAAACAATCACAGCATTCCTTAGAAACCAAGGGTCACCTTGCAAAACTTGCTTCCCATGGCTGCTTTGGGGTTACTTTGTTCCTAAGTGCAACGCTTTGTGAGCTTGCATGACATATGTACACTTCTAGGTTGTGATTATATGTGGTTAGTAAGCTGTTGTCAATATCTTCTGTCTACAGTTTGGTCTCATGTGTCCAGTCATTTCATACTGTTTAAGAAGGGGAGTCCCTCTTTCACCAATAGGATAAGTAATAGGTAATCAGAACAGTATATGAAGCACTTTAGTCTAGGGTTAACATAGTCTAGCACTAATGTAGTTCCATTGTGGTGATAGTTTTTATTTATTTATTTTTATTTTTAAAAAATCCTTATTTATTTTTTCACAATATAGGGTTTCTCCCCCAGGTGTGTTCACCATAGTTTTTTGAGAATTCTATTTAATGAACTATACGCTACATAATCTTAACACATTTGCTGGTAGAGACATGAACAATTCCCAACCCTGTATGATTTCTAGGAATTATTCAGCCAGCACCTGAATAGTAATTCTTTCTGTGATCTCCAATTAGTTGTCCTCTAACTCATATATAGATCACTTCTCTGCTAAACACACATGAGATGACTATATTTGAAACTTTCTTTTTGTGCTATGGAACAGAAAGCTCTGATCTGAAAATTTAATTGTATTTTTAAAGAAATAATAATCTGCTCATAAAATTTAAAAACATTTATTTTTCAAATAGAAATAAAAGTTATTTATCCTGTATTATTTTTTTCACTAAAATATGGAATATAGAGAAACCAAACAAAGGGTCAAAAACAAGCCTTGGAAGCTAATCACAGATCTGAGGCATCCAGGAGGGGAGGGGCAAAGGAGAGTAGAACAAATGAAAACAGGGTTTGGGGAAGAGCCCAGGCATTATAGTGATCGAAGGGAAAACACTGCTGAGGGGAGCAGCGGGGCGAGGCAGGAGAGGTATGCCATACCATGTGGGAATCTCTCCAGCCGGGCGGGCGGCGACGCTGCCTACAGCTCCACAGCGCAGTGCCTAACCGCTGCGCCACCGGGGAGGCCCAATTAAAGCAGTTTTTCAGGGAAAATATATTGTCTTAAAATTCAGACAGGTACTCTTCAGAGATAATTGCAGGTTTGATTTCAGACCATTGCAATAGGAGAGTATCATTTTTTAGGGGGGGTTCCCTGTGCATATAAATTTATGTTAACACTATACTATGAGGTGTGCAAGAGTATTATATCTAAAAAGCAATGTATACACTTTAATTTAAAAATACTTTCTTACTAAAAAATACTAACCATTATCTGCACCTTCAGTGAACTGTAATCTTTTTGTTGGTGGAGGGTCTTGATGTTCATAGCTACTGATCTATCAGGGTGGTGATTGCTAAAGCCTGGTAGCTGTGGCAGTTTCTTAAAATAAGATGACAAGGGCCTCCCTGATGGTGCAGGGGTTAAAGTCTCAGTGCTATGAAGCTATTGTCAGCCACTGCAGCATGAGTTCTGGGAGCTAACCCACATGGTACAGCAGACCTCTCCTGCTTGCCTGCTGCTCCTCTCAGCAGTGAATTTCAGTAGATCTGCCTGTTCTGCTCCCCACTCTGTCTCCTGTGAATCCTCTCATCCTCCACACCTCTGAACTACACTCCAGTTCTTGTATGCATAAATAAATAAAAATAAATATTTTTTAAAAGATGACAATAAAGTTTGCCATATCAATCTTCCTTTCACAAAAGATTACTCTGTAATGTGCAATGCCATTTGATTGCATTTTACACACAGTAGAACTTTTTTCAAAACTGGAATCAATCCTCTAAATCCTACCAAAGCTTCATCAACTCAGTTTGGAAAATATTCTAAATCCTCTGTTCTCACCTCAATAAATTTTACAGCATCTTCATCAGGAATAGGATCCAATTCAAGGAACCACTCTTTTTGCTTATGCATAAGAAACAGCAACTCCTCTGTTCAAGTATTATGAGATAGCAGCTATTTAATCACATCTTTAGGCTCCACTTCTAATTCTAGTTCTTTTCCTATTTCCACCACATCTGTAGTTACTTCCTCCACTGAAATCTTGAACTCTTTAAAGTCATGCATGAGAGAGTTGGAAGCAACTTCATACAAACTCCTTTTCATGTTGATATTTTGATCTCCTCCCTGAATCAAAAATGTTCCTAATGACATCTGGAGTGATGAAGCCTTTCCAGAAAGTATTCAATGACTTTCCCTATCCATCAGAGGAATCAATATCTGTGGTAGCTATGACCTTATGAAATGTATTTCTTGAATAATAAAACTTGAAAGTCAGCATTGCTGTTTGATCTATGGGCTGCAGAATGGATGTTGTGACAGCAACCACAGAAGCAACACTCATCTCTTCATACAACTCCAACAGAGCTCTTGGGTAATCAGGTGCATTGTCGATGAGCAGTAACATTTTGAAAGTAGTCGTTTTATCTGAGCACTAGGTATTAACAGTGGGCTTAAAACATTCAATAAATCATGTTGTAAATAAATGTGCTACCATCGGTTTGTATCTTCATTTACAGAGTACATCCAGAGTAGACTTAGCATAATGCTTAAGGGTTCTAGGATTTTCAGAAGGGAATTGAGCACTGTCTTCAACTTGAAGTCACCAGCTGCATTATCCCCTAACAAGAGGGTCTGCTCACCCTTTGAAGCTTTGAAGCCAGCCATTGATTTCTAATCTCCAGCTATAAAAGTCCTGATGGCATCTTCTTCCAGTATAAGGCTATTTTGTCTACACTGAAAATCCATTGTTTAGTGTAACCACCTTTATCAATGCTATTAGCTAGATCTTCTGTATAACTTGCTGCAGCTTTACAATAACATTTCCTGTTTCTTCTTTCACTTTTATGTCACAGAGCTAGCGTCTTTCCTTAAACCTCATGAACCAACCTCTGATAACTTCAAATGTTTCTTCTGCAACTTCTTCACCTTTCTCAGCCAACACAGAATTGAAGAGAGCTAGATCATTGCTGTGGCTTAAATTTTGACTTAAGGGGATGTTGTAGTTGGTTTGGCCTTCTATCCAGACCCCCAGAACTTTCACCATATCAACAATAAGTCTGTTTCACTTTCTTATCACTTACCTGTTCACTAAATTATAACTTTTATTTTTTTAAACATTCATTTATTGATGCATACAAGACTTAGGGTGTAGGCCAGAGGTGTGGGATGGTGAGAGGATTCACCAGAGACAGAGTGGGGAGCTGAATAGATGGATCTACTGAAGTACACTGCTATGTGTGACTCATAATGATATATATAATGATATATGATATATGTGTGACTCTTCCTAGAACACTTAAAGACTATATTCTAAGATTATGAATTTGCATAATTTCAATATCGTTGTATCTCAAGGAATAAGAAAACCCAAGAAGGACAGAGACAGGGCAATGACCCATCAGTGGAGTTATAAGAACATACTCATTTATCCATTAAGTTCACAGTCTTATATGGGCAAGATTCATGGTGTTCCCAATTCATTACAATAATAACATCAAAGATCACTGGTTGCAAATCACCATAATATATAATAATAATGAAAAAGTTTGAAATATTGTGAGAATTACCAAAATATAACATAAAAACATGTATGTGCACATGTTGTAAAAATAGTGTTGATAGACTTGCTGGACACTTCAGCTTCTGAAAAACACAATATTTGCAGGGCCTCCCTGGTGGTGCAGCGGTTGAGCTCTGCGCTGTGGAGCTGTCGGCGGCAGCGACGCGAGTTCAATGCCCAGCCAGGGAGAATCCCACATGGTGCGGCAGACCTCTCCTGCCTCGCCCGCTGCTCCCCTCAGCAGTATATTTCTGATCTGCCTGTTCTGCTCCCCCCTCTGTCTCTGGTGAACCCTCTCGCTGCCCCATGCCTCTGGCCTGTACCCCAGCTTGTATGTTTAAATAAATAAATCTTTAAAAAAAAAAACACACAATATTTGCAAAGCAAAATAAAATAAAGTACAATAAAAGAAGTTATTCCTGTATGCTATAAAACAAGAAAACTAAACTAAAAAATAATGAACCAATCATCTTCCCCAAAATTGGAAAAATAAAAATAAACATTAAGAATGGAACAAAGAGAATAATAAATCTTAAAAAAATCAATTTATATAAGAAATGGAGATATTAGCCAGGAACCAAATAATCCAAAAACTATTTTTGGAAAAACCTAATGAAATGAGAAAAAAATCTATAACACATTTGATGAAATGAAGAGACAGAGGAAGAGAGGGGTAGTGGGGGTGGGGGGAGAGAGAAAGAGCAAGAGAGACAGAGACAGAGAGACAGAGAGAGAGAGAGACAGAAGAGGGAGGTGGGAGAGACAATTCTGCTGTAAACCATCTCTCTTTGGGATGGGGGAGATGACAATTTGTGAGGTTTTCTGATTTCTTTGGCATAAATTTACCCAGTGTTACCTGTATAAATCTATTAACATGATGTTATTATATGCAAACTGGGAGGAGATGTATAGACTATGCTGGGCAGTGGGGCAAGCCATTACCAGCATACTATTGGAGAGAGTTCACAACTAATTATTATTAGAACTCAGAATAAAACAAAACACAATAAGTTTTAAATATATCATTCTACATATCTGTCAAAATAATAATTTGAAAAAGTAGACTATTTCTTAGAGAATATAACTTACCAAATAGACTCTAAAGAAAACTAGATTAGAACTTGGTCATTAAAGCAATAAGTTAGTCTAAATTCATCTGTTACTTAAGAAAATAAAATAAAGCAAACCCTGGCCCATCAGATTTTATATATATTCCATTAAATATTTTAAAGCATTAGTTCTTAAAATCTAGCTCTCAAAACAAAAGTATTGGTACTACCCAAGAATTTATTAAAAATGCAAATTCTTAAGTTCTACATCATACCTGCTAAATTACATGTGTGAGAATGCAATGAATCTGTATAGCAATACATGTTGAATTTTAAAACTTGTTTTAATGAAAAGATGAACCTAAAATTATACAAACTATTTTAGAAAGTATAAGAAATTCTCCACTAGTGATCTTATTTTGTAAGGTCAGTATATCCTTTACTCCAGAATCAAACATAGTATTCGTAAGAAAGGAAAATTATAAACTGTTGTCACATGTGCAATAAATCTTCTAAATAAGATATCCACAGGCCTCCCCAGTGGCAGAGCGGTTGGGCGCTGCGCTGTGGAGCTGTCGGCAGCGGCAACGTGAGTTCGACGCCCGGCCAGGGAGAATCCCACATGGTGCGGCGGATCTCTCCTGCCTAGCCCTCTGCTCCCCTCAGCAGTGTACTTCTTCTTCTTTTTTTTTTTTTTAAATCTTTGAGGACTTTGTCTTGATCACCTTTATTTTTTATTTTTTTAAAGATTTATTTTTTATTTATACATACAAGCTGGGGTACAGGCCAGAGGCATGGGGCGGTGAGAGGGTTCACCAGAGACAGAGTGGGGAGCAGAACAGGCAGATCAGAAATACACTGCTGAGGGGAGCAGGGGGCGAGGCAGGAGAGGTCTGCTGCTCCATGTGGTATTCTCCCTGGCTGGGCATTGAACTCGCGCCGCTGCTGCCGACAGCTCCACAGCTCAGCGCTTAACCGCTGCGCCACCGGGGAGGCCCAGCAGTGTACTTCTGATCTGCCTGTTCTGTGCCCCACTCTGTCTCTGGTGGGCCCTCTCGCCGCCCCACACCTCTGGCCTGTGCCCCAGCTTGTATATATAAATAAAATTAAAAAATCTTAAAAAAAAAAAAGACATCCACAAATGGACTTCACCAAAGCACCCATGTGTTTCTCTGAGTGTGCCATAATTAGAGAATCAAAAGATGATTTTACATGGGGAAATCTGTAACTACATTTTCCATGTTAACAAATTAAAGGAGAAAAACCATTTGATAACCTCTATAGACGCAGATATACACTTGATAAATTTAAATAAGACCTCATGAAAAATAATAACTATCATTATTATAGAAATTCTTAGGAAACTAGTAATATAAAAGCCTAGCCCAATTAAACTATCTACTAAAATCCTTTAATGCACAATATTTTTGATGAAATTATAGGATTTTTTAAAATTACAAACAAGACAAATGACCTGCTTTACCACTTCCATTCTGCATGTATTTGAGATCCAAGGTTATATCGTAAAAAAGAAAAGTAAAGAAATAAAAGGCTATAGATTGATTTAAAAAAAGGAAATTAGGGCCTCCCCTGCCTAACCGCTGCTCTGTGGAGCTATCCGCAGCAGCGACTCAAGTTCGCCACCAGGAGGGGGAGATTCCCACATGGGGAGGCAGACCTCTCCTGCCTCCCCCGTTGCTCCCCTCAGCAGTGTATTTCCGTTGATCTGCCTGTTCTGCTCCCCACTGTCTCTGGTGAACCCTCTCGCTGTCCCACGCCTCTTGTCTGTACCCCAGCTCTGGTCTGTACCCCAGCTTGTATGCATAAATAAATCAATCTTAAAAAAAAAATAAGAAATCACAAACTTGTCTCTTTTAGATTATAGTGAATACTAAAATTGAAATCATTCTATATACATATTAAAACAATTAAATAAGGTGTTTTACAAAAGGGTCACTATATAGGGCCTCCCTGGTGGTTCAAGGAGTTAAGTCCCTATGAAGCAATCCATACCCACAGCAGCAGGAGTTCAATCCCCAGCCATGGAGCTTACCAAATGGTACAGCAGACCTCTCGTCTCAATAGCTGCTCCCCTCAGCAGTATATTTCAGTCAATCTGCCTGTTCTGCTCCCCACTCTGTCTCTGGTGAATCCCCTTACCATCCCTACACCTCTGGCCTACACCCAGCTCTTGTATGCATAAATAAATAAATCTTTAAAAAAAAAAGGTACTATATAAAAATTAATAGGATTCCTCTGCATAACAAAAGATCTCATTCACAATAACTGTAATTTTTAAGTTACTTAGGAAAAAGTTTAATAAGTAAGATATACAATCATAATTATTGTGATATAAATATTAAATGATGTAATTGGAGAGTATAGAATGTTGTGAAAAGGATGATCCAGTATTTTAAGATGGTATTTCTTCTCAAATTAAAGTTGTCACATTTATCAAGTAAAAACAGAGAATACTCAGTTAAACTTGAATTTCAAATGAATTATGGATTTTTTTAGTTAGTACATGATCCATAGTTATGCTAAACAACTGTTACACGGGAAATATGCATACATTTGTGTGTATGTGTGTGTGTGTATGCGTTTTGTATGTGGGTATATACAATATATGCTTATTATATAGATAATTTGTTCTCTATCTGAATATCAAACGAAACTGGACATCTTGCATTTTTTAACAATCCCATGCCAAATTAATCTTTCGGTCTAGTACAATCCAATACAGCCACAATAGAATTTTTCATGGGATTTAAAAATAATCCTAAAAACTCATATGTATGAAAATGACTTTTCTAAGAATAATGTTAAGTTTTTGCCTTAAATTGTATGATTAAAGAGACTTCTAAACACAAAAGAAGGGACTATCCTTCCCAAAGATAAATTCAATTTACACCTCCAGAACTCAGCAACCTGAGCCTTGATTGTACCCCTATTGGCCTATTTATTCCAATTAGATGGCAGTAAGAGGAGGAAGAAGAACCTCTATATCACTGGTCTATTTTCATTCATTTATTTCTATTTCCATTAAGAAATCAAAGAGTGTTTTTGATTCATGATAATACCAAGCTAAAGGAAAGTAGTATAATTTTATAATGAGTCATTAATAGTTGACTTCAGTAACCGCATTCCAGGAATGATCTGTTCTTAGTATCATCTTGCAGGTAGATCCAGCTGGTAGATCTAACTTCTCAAGAAAAAAGTAGACCAAATAGGTAGATGGTGTGGATAATGGTAAGACTGATTTAATTTATCCTGGTAGATAGGTGGAATGAAGTAACAGAAAAGATCATACTTACATAAATATGCACTTTTTGTATTAGTATGTATCATTTAGTATTTTTAGGTTCAAGAAACAAGAATCAACACAGTCTAACACACAGAAATATATTGAAGAATTAAAAAATATATAGGACATCTTCACACAACCTCAGAGACACTTTTGGAAAAGTCAAGAGCCAAATATTTATGGAGAAAATGGAAACAAATGGATAGTCACAGTCATACGGGATCGATCAAGTCCAACTGTTTTTCAGCATTCCACATGAGATTCAAATTCCAAAGAGAGAAGAGCATCTGATTGGTATAGCTTGAGTCACATGTCCATCCCTTGGTCAGGTGAAATGGGGACATCTTGATTGATAGTTCCATGGCTGTATTCAATAGTGAAGGAGTACTTTTCCCAATGTAAGTTCAAGGCACCATTTCAAAAGAAAGGGAAATGAATTTTTGGCAGGCATAAACAACAGATGTCCACTGTATGACTGAGTAACACAGGTCTTGGGAAATGTACCAGTGTGGAACAGTGCTGTGATTGCCAGTTGACAATGGTGCAAGATTGTGATTTTTTTCTTTTTTAGAAAAGAAAGGCTTCTTTCAAGATTAATCATTCTGGGAAGTAGTTAATACTAGTGCAGGAAATGAGGAGGGCCTCTATCTGGGAAAGGAAAAGTCTTTCTTCACACTCAGGGGTTTGAGGCATTAGGCTGACAAACTGTTTTTCTAGAAATGTTCCTGCCTGTGTTGGCTGAAGGGGTTTTCTCCTGTGGGAGATGCAACAGCAACAGCAATAAATAAAGATAAGTCACCTTCTGAAGCTTCTAGTACTCATGACAGCAGTTGTGGAATCCTCCCTTATTAAGAAAGGTGCCTCCGAGTGGGTGGTACATTACTGGTATGTGGCAGAAAAACAACAACACAAACAAATAAACAAAAGAACTCTATTCTCTATCTACCAATAAAACAACCATTCATTTGGACTGTGGGGCAGTTTTCTTTTCCCAAGGTCAGGACGAGGTTTCCTCATTGGTGATCAGTAGAGGGTCTGTGGTCAGCAAATTAACACTCAAGAAAATCAGCAGCAACAACTACATAACACAAAGGCAAGATAAGAATGTTGGAGTGGACAAAACTGCTTATTTCAGAAGAAGCATATGTACTTAATACATTTAGTGACAAATCCATGTAACCATTGTTGCATAAGACAACATAGAAAAGACAAAAAGGAAAAACAGAAATGCATACATATCTCATATATAGGTAAGCATAAGCTATATGTCAGTTAAAAAATATTGAAATACTTGCTATTATTTCCAACAGCTTTCATTTCCTCTTAAATTCTTTAAGGTGTTTTTTTTATGTACATAAGTTTGTCATTTTTATGGCATCAAATGTTTCCCTTTTCCTCTGTAATTTCTTCCATTTCTTTTATACTTGGAAAGTGCTTCCTTGCAAAAGACCAGTATTATGGTGTCTATAATTCACTTTAGAGGGCTCTGGTAAAGAGAGTAGGCTGTTCTGTAGGTACTGCTTGAAGTAAGCTGCACATGAGGTGTGGTCATTTGCCCTTGTTAGGATTGCCCATTCAAAGGATGATTAGGTAGCATTTAAGCAGAGGGGTTATCCTCTATTTTTTTTTATTTTTTTATTATTGTTATTTATATTTTTAACACTGTGTATTCCCCTTGGGGAACCCACCACCGATTCACCCGTGACCCTTCACCATTGTCCCTTGTGCCCTTTTCTTCCCTATTTCGAGCCCTTATCATTCCCCTCCCTTGCTGGGTGTCTCTCTCTTGTTTGGTTCTGCTATATTCCTGTTATAAGTGAAGCCATTCGATATTTTTCCTTTCTTTCTGGCTTATTTCGCTGAGCATGATCCCCTCTAGTTCCATCCAGGTTGCCGTGAATTACATGTATTTATCATTTTTGAATCCTGAATAGTATTCCATTGTGTATACGTACCACATCTTCTTGTTTTACACAGCTATCTTCTAAACAAGTGCTTTAGCTAGTTTATCTCTGATAACTACCAGAATTTTCATTAATCTGTATGTGAATGGTAGGAAAGGATTTTTGTTTATGAGATGAACATTGGTGCAGTTAATGACATTTGAGATACGAACATTGGGTAAACAATTCAAAGACACGTCCTACCCTTGCTTGAACAGTCTGCAAGTATCTAGAGAGCCCTAAGCCCAGTTTGCTTAGGGACAGCACCAAGACTGGTCCTTAATGAGATGTTTCACCTGTTTCATAACAAAAGTCTGATAAATGGCTATATTCGTGGAAGAATTTGTTGTGAGAATTTCTTTCTTTATAATCAGAATGAGAGGTTGTGGGGAAGTAGTTAATCCTCAGTTGCCTCTAAATCTTGGAGACTACATTTAATTAATAAAAGTAATCTGAGAGTTGTATAACATCAAATTTGCCCAGGCGAACTCATAAGACCCAAATATCTCCTTGCATTTTCTTCTGATTTATTTCCTAGTTTTATATTTTACATCTACCATGATCCACCTGGAGTTTTTAAACTCGAATGACGACAGTAGTGAAGTGATCCATATAAATGTGTGAAGCAAGCTGGCAGAGCACAGGAGGGAGGAAGAACTGTGCGAATTGCAGAGCACCAGGGAGCTGCTACCCTTGTGTTCTGCCAATTGCTGCCATCTGGGAATGGGTCTATCTAGTACCGTTATGTCTTCTGATTTGCTTTTCCTTCCCAGGTTTCTTTCTTTAAAAAAAAAAAAATTATATTTAAACACCATGCAACAAACAGCATATATTTTTGACCCAGTTATAGTACAAGGATGACCAGTTTGCAATTTTTGCTTTTTTATATGAGGTGAATATAATACATATTTTTCTCCAAGAGGGCAACATTTCTCCAAATTGTTGAAATCATAGCCTTTCTGGCTAAGGTCTTCTTCTTCCCTCATTAGGCACTGTATGCTTATATACTAGTAATTGTCTTTTATTTTCTGCATATTTAGTTAAATTTTAAAATAATTCATCTATCTCTCCCAACATCTTTTCAGACTTTGATTTGAAAGTTTAATTTAAAATTTCTTAATTCAAAAAATTTAAATAACAATAACATACTTAATAAAACAAACATTTCTATGAGTAGTTTAATATAAATACTTATGTCTGGGTTTTTTTTGGGGGGTAACTAAATATTTGTCTCAAGTTTCTGCAGTTCTAAAAATTTTGCAATTTACTCCTTTGGGTTTTCTAAATATATATTTGATGTGATTATGTCATATATATATAATCTGCCCATCATTTTTTGAGTTATAAAGACATTTTTATAACATGGAACACTTTTTTATTAATAGATTGAAAGGGCTCAACAGCCAAACTATAATAGCTTGGAAGGAACTGTCTTTAAAATTAATCCCATTATTACTTGATATATAGTTTGTGATTCCAGTCATTTATATTTTCCTAAAAATTATTTAAGATTTTTGCTGATACCAACCATGTGCCTTCTATTCTATGAACATTGGATAATGAAGACATAGAAGTCCCCTAATCTCAAGGAACTCATATTCTCAAAAGCAAGGACATAATAAACCATGGAATAAATTTTAAGAATCTTAAGTAATGGAAAACCCTCCGGTGAAGTTAAGAGTTTGATATCACAGGGAGTGACAGGCTAAGGAACGCAGTGGGAATTATAGGTAAACTAAAAAACAAAACAAAACCTTGAGGAAGTAACATTTAAGCTGAGACACAAGAAGGATCTGCCAAATATCCAAGGAAAGAAATTTGCCTTAGTGTATTTGGGCTGCTATAATAAAAAACCACAGACCAGGTAGATTATAAACATCAGAAATTTACCACTTACTGTGAGCCCTCTTCATAATAGCAGATTTAAGGGAGAAGGAGGCAGAGGGATCAAAACAGGGAAGAGAAGAGCACAAGGGACTATGATGATGGTTCATGGGTGAATTAGTGGTGGGAATTTTATGGGGAATACACCTAAAAGGAGAAAACATACAAGCATACATTGTACAAAAATGAACAATGTGTATATATATCTATCTCTATATCTCTCTCTCTATATATACACACAACTATATATATATGTTTTAAAAATCTATTAAAAATAAAAAAATAATGATAGCAGCGGATTTGCTGCCTCCTCACACCATGAAAGGAGGGAAGGCACTCATGCAATAAGATAATAAGAAAGGTAATTCTATTCTTGTTCCTGGCTTTGACAGTGACAGGATTAGATGACTCAGTGGCCATGGATTGCTGCAACCTCGGTGAGCGCCATGGCCCTGGCTTTCTTTAATAGCATTTCAAATATCAGTGCTCCAACAGACTGGGGAGCATGTGAGTAGGGACCCATGAACACCAGTAAAATGCCTCCTGTGTTAAGAGAGCTGGTGACTGTTTGTAGTTACTGATTTTAAGGCCATGCTCATTGTCGCTTTTTTTGGTACCTCCAGTTTTTTACATGTTTGCAACCAATTCATTGAATTACATTCCCCTTGTTTGAAATACTTGAGGAGGTTTGTTTTCCAAATAGGACCCTGACTGACAGAGTGGTATGAAAAGTATTTCAAGTATCTAGTTTACAATTAGTCTAAACCAATAATTGATATCCATATGAGCTCATAAATAAGTAAAAGCCCTAGTATGTATGATTACAAAATCATCTAGCAATGATTTCCTAAATCCTAACCACTTTGAAGAGAATGTAGCATTGCAAAATATATATTTGCTGCTTTTGCAACACTAAGCTATATGTGATAGAGGAACGCTAAGTGTCGGCTTCATTAAAATAATAATACAGTTTTTAAAGTTAAGTACTTTTGCAAAAAAGAGAAAATAGAGCTTTTTTTGTCCTTGTCTTTTAATACTATGCTCAATGAGAGATTAGGTTATTTACAAAATGAGCATGAACTTTGGAGACACTATCAATATGAAATTTCTAAAAATCGAGATTATACATCATGTACATAAACAACCAGGACTTGGAAAGGCATACTTGATTTTATAGTCAACATATAACATTTGACTCATAACTCTTTTGTGTTAGGCTATTTCCCAGGCATATAATTGTCACGAATCAGTGATAATTTCTGGGGCTGGAGTAGAAACATTGAGAATTAGTCAAGGAGAGAGCACTGATTATCCCATTAGATAAGGAAAAACACAAGCAAAGTTGACTATACTATTGTTTACAAAGGAGTCCTACTAGAAAAGTACACATTATTTGGTTGCTATAAGTAGGACAACATGCAATGGTAGGACAGAGCCCAAGTTATAAGAACAAGCTAACAGCTATTGGAGCAAAATGGAAAAATTGAAATGGAAAAGTTTACTTTCCAAAACTTCCCCTTTGGCTTTCTTTCTATTCATCTGCTAGCTATAATGATGGGTGCATTCCTGAATCTGGTTTGTTCTGTTTCCAGACATATGAGAAAATTGTGTCCATGGCTATCAGATGATTGATGGCACATGGGAAAAATATCTAACTTAGGGTTGATACAAGAAATAGCCCCAGACCAGTGTTCTCAAACTTTTTGGTGGTAGGGCCCCTTTATACACTTACAAATTATAGGCGACTCAAAAGAACTGTTGTTTAGATATGTTACTCTGTCAATATTTACCAAATTAGAAAGTAAAATGGATGTTAAAATATTATTTAATTCATTTAAAAATAATAAGCACATTTAAGTGTTAACATAAGCATATAAGTAACTTTTCCCCCAAACAAAGTTAACTTAGTGAGAAGAGTCGCATTATTTTACGGTTTGCAAATCTCTTTAATGCCTGCTTTAATCAATGTGGTGAAATTTTCATATCTGCTTTTATATTCAGTTTGTTGGTACATTGTGTAGCCTCTGGAAAACTCAGGTGTATGTGTTTACTTGTGTGTTAAAGAGAGAGAAACAAGGCAGCCAGTACTTTAGTAACATTCTAAAAAAATTTTCACCTCTCAGACACTCTGAGTCTCAAGAACTCTGAGGGAACACTAGAAACACTTTGAAAACCACTGCCCATACTCGCTAAGTCAATGGGGTGTTCCTTGTTTTTTTTTTTTTTTAATCACATTTTCCATTGTAAGATACATAATTCTCTCACGCATTATCTTCCAGATGTCTTCAGATGATAACTAAATAACAAGAATATTTTGACATTAAATCAAGTGTCAAACATTTTTGGGTGTGGGGAGGCTAGTGTGGAGAAAAGAGGGTGACTGAAGGTGATGTTATTTTCATGAAAGCATTTTATCAGCTTGTAGGAAATAGTGGGTTAGTATAATCAGTACTTCCTAGCAATCTGTTGCAAATGTTTTATCTTTTATTCAAATGAAACAAAACAGAATGCCAGTGACAGGAACCTTATTATAAGAAACCATGAAACTGTTAGACTCTGATTTATTTAAGTAAATCATTTGAAAGTTTGGACATTTTAGCAAAAATTAGAAAGCAGATGATTTTAAAACAGTTCTGACATTTTGAGAGGTTATCCTGTATTATTCATAGATAGAAACTCATCTCTTTCTTTCAGGTGATTGGTGAAGATAGAGTACATTCTATTCCTTATATCAAATTTTCTTTATATATAGCTGCTGACAAATAGCAAGTAGTTTTTATTTATTCATATGTTACTTGGTATATAAATGTATATGCCCATGTTCATTAACTCAACACATATTTACAGAGAACCTCTATGAATGTTTCAGACTTACTCTTGGTAGTTGGGATACAAAATAGAACAAAGTCCTAATCTTCAGAGACTTATGTTCCAGTGTGAAGAGTAACAATGAAAAGAAGAACCATTCTTTACCGTGTACTAAGGATGAGGGGAAAAATAAAGGAAAAAATGAAATATTGGGAGAAAGGGATGTCATGATTTAAAATAGGGTACTAAGTAGACCGCAGACTGAAAAGATGGTATTTGTACACAACAGGAAACAGCTATGAAGACTGAGGTTGAGAGTTTGTGTAGAGTCTTCTCGGAACAAAAAGGTAAGAGACCAGTGTGTGAGGTTAGAGAGTTAGTCTTAAAGTCACTGTAAGGATTTTTGTTTTTATTTTGCCTTGGGAAAGTGTGGGAAAATTTAAAGCTAGGTGTGGTATGATGACTTCCTTTTAAATAAGTTTATTTTGGCCTCTGTGTTGAGAAGAGACTCAAAGGAAAGCAAGGACAGAAGCCAGGTCAAACCCTGTCTGCCCCTTGGCAATAACCAAACAGAAGATGATGTAAATTGCTCTAGAAGTGGTAGGTAGTCAGACTCTGGATGTATTCTGAAAAGTCAACAGACTATTTGCAAAATGGGTTTGGGACACAAGAAAAAGAGGGAAATTAAAGATGCGTTTAGACAAGGACAGATGAAACTATTTACTTAGATAACTAAGACTATGGGTGTGACTGAGAAAAAGTTGGAAGCCTGGAAAGGTGTGTTAATGGTATTGTTATTAATTCTTGTTTTTACTGGTGGATGGATGGCTATAATAAAGCATTTCAAACTATGCTTGGCACACTGTTGGTTTATAATAGTATTATCACTTCAAGCTGTGACCTTCAGTATATATCCAATTGCTGAAATTACCTGTTTATGGGTGTGCAACATAGAGGGATATGATTGGACGGCTAAGGAGGAGTAAAGATAGGGAATTAACGTTACAGCTGGAGAATATATATTTCATATTCAGTTACTACATCTATAGATGCTATAAAAATAATATTGCTCTTGCTTACATGAGTAAACACCATAGAATTATATGGTACTCTTCAAGATGCATATTAAGGACCACGAATAAGTTGATACCAGAGGAATAAAAGAAAACCTACATCTTCCTATATGAATATGTATATGGACACTGAAAAAATTCAACATCGAATAAACAGTTAATGAGAACTCAAAATGCAACAGGACTGCAAGTAAGAAGATACTGGCATGGAATGTTTAAATATATACTGTTTTAAAGACAAAACACATGCTCATCCATTTCTTCATTTTACTACAAATTAAGAAAATATAGTCTGTTCCGAAAAAGACTGGTTTTCATGCTAAAATAAAATGAAGGATACTGCCAGGGTTTTAATGTTTGAAACAACACCTACGCATCCAAATAAGTCGCTTCCTTAGTTTTTGATTCTTAGGCTAATTTTTTCCCCTCCAACTTCCTACGCCCTATTCTGTAAAGAAACATGGGTCCAAAAGAAAAGCCTTTTTTTCCCCCCAGATTAAACTGCTTTACCATTCAGAAGGTGAAAAAATTACTTTTAAAATAGAAAACAAGCAGTTCTTTGCCAAGAGTCTTCACCCCCAAATCCAACTTTTTGGGGGCTCGAAGCTGAGTTTCTAAGCAGCACCACCTGCTGGTTCTTCATGCGTCCTACTTCCTCTGCCCAAAGTCTCTCTCTGGTGGAGCTACATTCTTCCCGTCTCCTACAGTCTCCTGACCCTAATTACAAGTAAAGAAAAATTTAAAGCAATTAGATCTCAACAGGGAAATTTCAGGTCCCCAAAAGCAGAGAGGGCGGGCACACGGGCGCGCGCTCGGGGGCGGGGCGGGGAGGGGCGGTCGCGAGATCTGAGTGCGCGACACTGCTTCCGCCCCACGTGGCCCCGCCCCCCCGCGACGCGACGGGCTGTCACGTGACGGCCGCGCGCGTCCCCGGCCGCTGTGGGCTCCGAGGCCGAAGAGAAAAGACTGCGAGGCGGCCGCGGCTGTGGTCAGAGAGGTGGGATTCCGGGCTAAGCCCTCGCGGGGGACAGGGTGAAAGTTAGCCCCGCCGGAATCCTAACTCCGGGAGAGGAGTGTTGCCCCGCGGTGTCACCCCAGCCGCGAAGCACTCCGGGTCTGCGCTGTTCTCGGGGCCTGAGGGGCGGCGGCGGGGTCAGGGGCCGGTACGTAGGTGGACGCCCTTGGGCCGGCGCTACTGCGGCTGTCTGCGCCGGGGCGGGATGGGACCGCTCAGTCCTTCCCGCCGCCCCAGCCTGGGCTGCTGTCGCAGTCATGAAGACTGTGACGGGCTCTGCGGTGACCACAGCCGACGCAGCCCTTGAGCTGGTCTCGGCCGGGGTGCGAGAGGCGGAGCAGCGGCCATTACTGCGCAGCCTCTTCCGCCGGGGCCCGTGTCTCTGCCTTTGGTGGCAGCCGGGTCCCTCTCTTTTCCCCTCGGCGGTGATGTCAGGCCTCTTCCCGGGGGCCCTCTGCGGATTATGGGAGACGATGGTTTGGGGGTGCCCTGCACCCAGTTTCCCATGGGGAGGCTCTGCCCGGGTCTCCCTTCGGTCAAATCGAAGCCAGGGCGTACAGTCCCCTTATTTTGTCTTTGTCCGGAGTGTCTTTGGTTGCTGCTTTCTCCTGTTTCTTCCTCCTCCCCTCCCCCTCCCCCCTCGCTCAGTGTCTGGATATTGCCTAATATTAAAATCAGCGCCTCCACCTTGTCCGGATTAAACCCAGTGCTGCGTATTCTTCCTTGTTTTGACGGTTATTAAAGCATCTGAACAATTAAGAGCGCTCTTAGTACTCGTTGAGCTTCCAAACCTCAGTGCATCCTAAAAGCGGAGGCTGTTGCTTTGTTCTACTGGTTGCGGGGTGCAGAGTTCTCTTCCTATCCCCCCGCCCATCCCGTTGGAAAGTGTGGGTCTCTCATTGTTGTCACTGTTTTATTTTCTGTAGGCTTCCGGAGAAAGGCTGCAAAATTGTTTTGCATTTATACACATCCTAGCAACTACATCTTTTTTTCCCTTAGCCACGTTTCGAATTTTTTTATTTCGTTTCTGAGTGCCATTTTAGTGAGCACTTCTCAAGTTTTGAGTGCAGACATTTGTTTGCTAGGTAGTATTTTTGTAATCTGAAACTTAAGTCGTGAGGAGAGAGAAAAAGCCAAGAAATTATAGAAAAAGCTTTGTTTTGGTGTGATTGACATTTCAAGTGCCAAGGGTACAACCCCTCTCCCCCAAAGTGTGTACTTTTTAAATAGGGTTTGAAAGTGTAGCATTGACATTGAAAGCAGTATATAATTACAGAAATTGGGGTACTTAAGAGTGTTTGTCTTTTTAATAAGTGAGTCTATATTTAGAAAAAGATGTGGTGTGTAGGACACGTGAAGAAAGTAAGTCGCAGAATAATAGGATATGTTGCTGGCTTTACTGTTTTTGTGACCAACAAATATTGTTTATGTTGAGTATCTGGGTGTTCTAAAAACTCATGAGAATGAGTCAGTTAATTCTTATTTTAAGAGAAAAGTGGAAGAGTGAGTGTGAGTCTAGAAAAAGGTTTTGAATGTGTTTGAAAATTTCAGCGTTTTATGCCTTTAAATTTCAGCGTTTTATGCCTGATCTTTGGTTAAGAATTTGTTTCAAATGGGCCTATATAAGTTGTGGGCAAAATGAAATAATGGTATTTAAATATTTGAAGGCTTTGTTGTTAATCGTTTGTTAAAAACTTGGTAGAATTATAATCATCAGGAAAATTACTTTTCTAATAGCTTATCATTAAATAAGGGGGCAAAAAAGAAATGGTGTTTTTTCTTTTGGAGGTATGTGTCAACTGGTAAAGTGTTTTGTTTTAGTTTCCTCCAACTTGAATTCTCAGAAGAGAGAGGCAGATAGCGTTAAATCTCCTCTTTTCACAATTTAGTTTTGTATAAGGAGTATTATTTTATGTATTAGCCATTTACCAGCATGAAATGCCTGACACTCATCAGTTGGATATTTGAATGCTTTTTTGAATGTAGAGAAGGTGCTCAGTAAAACCATTTTCATTTTTCTGCCTGTTGCCTATTTGTGCCTCAGGAACCTGACTTTGCTGGGTTAGGAACAATCTTTGTGGGTATGGAAACCATCTTATTAGCATTCTGCTTTAACCACCTGTGCTTATTATGGATTATTTCGTATTTGTGGCTTACTGCCTTTGGGTTAATTAAAACAAAATCTGTTGTTAAATGCTTGTTAATTAAAATATTTAAAGTATAGAATTATAGAGTAGGGTGAAATAGCTAAGACATGGAAGTTAGGAGTTGACCAAGGTCATACATAATTAGCAGCAACCGCCTTATTTACAAAATGGTTGCAGACTATGAGATTTGTTTGATGTGATTAAAACATAATATAATTTTACATGCACATTTCATGCTCTTACTATAAAATGTAAAGCCCACATTGAGGTGGAGGAGACAAAGGTATAATGCTTGAGTATTAAGATTGTGAAAACACAGATTGCCAGCCTGTAATGTTTTTTAAGGGATATTCTAAGCAATAAAGGAGATATGTATGCTCTTCTGCAAGCCAAGGCTTAACAGAGTGGGTGATAGGCAAATCTGAAAATGGAAACAATAGTTACATCTCTCAATTTGGGAGTCTTTCTTAAGAAATATAAAGATGTATCTACTAAATACCCAGTCTTTTTAGTCCATTTTTTTGTTTGTATACCAAAAGTGGGAAGGGTTGAAATTTTTTTTCTGTTATTGATTGCTTTTATATGGAACATTTCCTGTTTTGTCTTTTTGAATAAAAAGTATTTTTTTTTAAGATTTATTTATTTATACATACAAGCTGGGGTACAGGCCAGAGGCGTGGGGAGGTGAGAGGGTTCACCAGAGACAGAGTGGGGAGCATAACAGGCAGATCAGAAATACACTGCTGAGGGGAGCAGCGGGTGAGGCAGGAGAGGTCTGCAGCACCATGTGGGATTCTCCCCAGCTGGGGGTCGAACTTGCATCGCGGGCTGCTGACAGCTCCACAGCGCAGCGCTCAACCGGTGCGCCACCAGGGAGGCCCTGAATAAAAAGTATTTTATTAAATAATTAGCTTTTAGTAAATTCAAAAGTATAGGAAAGTCTTCAGGTATTTATAATTATTGATATTTTAATTGTAATATTCTTATCTTTTTTTTTACTTCTTTGGAAAGGTACTATTTGACTATATTATTGGGGGAGGAGAATTGAATTTTTACCTTAAACTCCATTTGAAAAATATATTCATTGTAATTATTGTATTGTGATATTTTTAGAAAAAAATGACAATATATGCAGGTATTAGGAGTGTGAATTTGTTTCGTGGTCACAATTTGTAAATCGTACAGTATGCATTTTTAAGTATACCTATGTAATGGACTGAGTAAATGATGTAAATTTATTGATAAACTTTCAACTGTTACATATTTTTTAGTTTAGTAAATCGAGTCAATGATTTAAATTCATGGATAATCTCTCAACTGTTACATATTTTTTAGTTTAGTCTTTCACTTTTTTTTCCCTTCCGAAAGTGATAAAGGACAAAATATTCCTAATTTAGTTTAAAGGCTTTTCTCTTTGTTTTCTTCCTAACAGTTCATTTCTACATAAATTTGCACCAAAAGGAAGAACTTTACCCCATTAGTTAATAGATAATTGCTGTCACAATGTGATATTTTACTATGGTAATTTATAAATGTATAGAGTTTGCTGTATCATTAACAAATCATTCATTGCTACAGGTCTTATTTGTGTTTGCCAATTAATTCTGGCCTTAGTTACAATATTCTTTTAAATTTGGTTAAAGTAAAAGCCATCCCTTCCTCTCCCCATCTTTGGTTTCAAATAATGGCGTTTTCTGAAGGCTGAGGACTTTTTCACATGACTGTTAAATACCATACCTATGTTGTGCCCAACTAGTAGTATAATACTCTGAGGTTATATTTGATGCATCAGTTTGGCAGAATTGGGACCACCTAAAAACTAGTCAGTTTTTGCCACAGAAGAATTTACAGCTTTTTTTGTCTGTGTCCAGCAAAGATGTGGACAAAGTAACGAGAAGTTCATGTTCACTATTTACTGATTCTTGTAGTAAATTGTCTGTTTTGTGTTAAAAAAAAAATACTTATCTGTAAGACATTGAAAACTGCAATTACCAGTGTGGTAACAGTAGTCACATGGAGCTGTCAAGCACTTGATATGTAGCTAGTCCAAATTGAGTTGTGCTGTACATTTATAATACACATCAGATTTCAAAGAGTATATATTCATTCACAAGCGAGAATGCTAAATGTCACATAAACAATCTCTTTATAATGAAATAGATGTGGAAATGTTCATGTTTTAAATATATTTTACCTATTTCTCTATTACTATTAATATGACTAATAGAAACTTTCAAATTACTTTGTATTTTGAGATGTGACTTGCATCATATTCCTGTTAGATGGTGCATTTTTTAAACCTTTTCTCTAAAATGTACGTTGAAGGATTTTTTTAAAAACATGTAGTTGAATTTGATCCTCTCTCCCAATATGGACAACTTTGTGATTTGGGGCTTGTGAACTTGGGTTTCCTCATTTATAAAATGGGTATAGTACTATCTCACAGGGTGTTTTGAGGATTCAGTGACATGATGGGTCTGTTAGTGCTTAGTGAAACTGTTAGTGCTTAGGGAACCTTACTATGCATATTAGGTAGTGATCTGATTCTGTCTGAAGGGCATGGGACTCTATAAATTTTTCATTTGTAAAGAACTGCCAGAGATTGCTGGTTGCATCCCGAGTTTGTATAGCTGGATATAGATTGCTACTTAGGTTTTAATTTATTTCCCATCCCCACTGTTACCATTTAGTCTTTACTTGGAAAATTATCCATGAGATAATAAGCATTGAAAATGTCACCATAGCTTGTATGATCTCCTAAAATGGATTTATTCTTGGATTTTTATCCTCAATTTGGAGAATTCATTGCCAGTGAACAGTAGTTGGGTCAAAGAGAAAAGTTACTTGAGTCTTATTTGTAAATGTTAGTAACTCCCATCTGTTACATTTTAAATTCTTTAAGTATATGTTGAAAATACATTTCTTTAATATTTGGGTGCCTTGATCACTGTTGATCAAACATTGTCTTATGTGCATAAATAAATTTAGTTCTTAAGTATTTTATTTCAGTAGTTGTTTTAGGAAGTTGGTTTTTCATTCGTGCAGGAAATAACAGTTCAAGTCAGCAAAAACTGGTTGGCAGTTTATTAGTCACTTAGAAGCATAACAATAGCCCGTATCTTCAGAGGGATTATGGTGTAGTGAAAAGTCAGAAGCAAGCAAATAGTTTTGGTGCATAAGTTCAGTTATAGAAAAATGTGCAAAAATATAGGGGATGGAACATTTTGAAGGTAAGGGAAGCATTCATAAGCTTTGAAAGAGACTATACTAGGCAGGAGGAAATATAGAACTAAATAAAAGTTTGGAGAACTATGAGTAATTTTGCATAACTAGAGAATTAACCTTTGAGTATAGTTGTGGAGATAAATAAGACTAGCGAGTTATTTAGGTTTTAGGTCATTAAGACCTTTGAATGTTGCTCTAAGGAGCTTTGCTTTATAAGTTGAGAGCCAATATATTGCCTTTTAAATATCTTGCTCTTAGATTTAGTAAATTAATTTGAAGGATCATACCATAGCAAGATACTCAGTAGACCAGCAGACCAGGAGAGAGATGATACAGATTTAAACTAGGGCACTAACAATGGCAAGAGTGTAGAAGGTAGAACTCTAGAGTTTTGAGGATAAAAATTAGCAGAATTTGGTGTGATTGAGAGGGGGGTGAGAGGAAAGGAATTTTTTTTTTTTTTTTTTTTTTGCCCATCAGCATTCATTACCTTACCTGTTGTAAACTTGGGCATACCTGAACTAGCAGGAGGTCTAATTTAACATGAGACTTTGTCTTTGCACACACTACCTTTTAAGGAAGGCAGTAGCTGTGGAATACATTCAGTACTAAAAATGAACCAATTTACTTTTTTGTTTCTACTTTGTCCATATAGAACTTATTTCATTTAAAATGAAATACCATCCATGTTATACCATATGTCAGAATTCCATTCCTTTTTATGGCTTTTATTCCATTTCACTTAATAGACCATATTTTATCCATTCTGTTTGGTGGACATTTGTGTTTTGTCCACCTTTTGGCTTTTATGAATAATCTTACAGTCGACATTGGTATATAAGCATGCATCTCTGAGTCCCTGTTTTCAATTCTTTTGGGTTTATACCTGGAAGTGGAATTGGTGGAGTATATGGTAATTTTATGTTTAACAATTTTGGGGGAACTACCAGGCTCTTTTCCACAGTGACTGTGTTACAGGGCAAAGAGAGGGACACCCCAGAATCCCCAAACCTGCCCGCTCTAAATAGGTTCTGCCATCCGCCGCATCAGGACAAAACATATAAGACCTTAAGTGGAAAAGAAACTTTAATACAACTAGTGTGATAATACAGAAAAGACAAAGAATATAGTTTCTACACTAAGTACCCAAAGTTACCCATCACCTCGTGGGCTAAAGTCCACCCAAATGGGATTGGCTCAAAGCAAGGCCCGAAAGCCTGCCACAAGGCTAAAACACCTTCCGGCAGGGACCCATGGAAAAGGATCAGAAACAGCCAGACAATTCTGGGAGTTAAAGAGCAAAATTAAAACCAAGATCAACATTGCCATAGTCACCCTCCCCATGGGTCTCTCACCCACATCTGTTTCAGTCAGTTCAGGCCAGTACAGCTTCCTCAACATGTGTCTCTGTTCCTTGTACCTCTTTTGGCCTCCATCCTGCTTCCTTCCTTCCTTTTCTCTGTGTTTCTCCTTCTCTCTTCTTAGGCTTCTTATCTCTCCTGCTCAGCTCCACCCTCCCTTGAATGGGGCAGGGAACCTGGAACACACCCTTCTTCCTGGGGGGCACCCTCTTACAACTACACCAACCATTCCCACCAACAGTGCACAGGGGTTCTGATTTCTCTACATCCTTACCAATACTGGTTCCTAAAAAAATTCTGACCATCATAATAGATGTAAAGTGATATATAATTGTAGTTTTGATTTACATTTTTATAAGAACTAATAATATTGAGCATCTTTTCCTGTACTACTTATTAGTCATTTCTGTATCTTTGAAATGTTTGTTCAAGTCTTTGCTCATTTAAAAATTTTTTTTGAGATGTATGTAGTTCTTTATATATACTTTATACATTCTTATCAGATATGACTTGTAAAGTCTCTCCCATTGTGTGGGTTCTCTTATTTTCTTGACAATGTCCTATGATACACAAAAGTTTCAAATTTTGATGAAGTCTAATTTATCTGGGTTGTTTTTTTCTTTTTTGCTTATGCTTTTGGTATCATCTAGGAATTGCTTGCTAAATCCAGAGTCATGGTGGTTTACTCTTTTTTTTTTTTAATCTCTATTTTCTTCTAAGAGTTGTAAGACTCTACCTCTTATGTTTAGGCTATTGGACCATTTTGAATTAAATTTTATACATGGTGTGAAATAAGGCTTCTACTTCATTTCTTTGCATATGCCAATTCAGTTGGCCCAACATTGGTTGAGAGGCTATTATTTACCCATTGAATGGACTTGGTACCCATTTGAAAACCAATTGGCCATTACGATGTATGGGTTATTAAGACTAATGTTTTGGTGTATTTGTCTATCCTTATGCCAATATCACATTGTGTTGAGTACTGTAACTTTGTAGTAATTTTGAAATCAGAAAATGGGTGTTCTCCAACTTTGCTGTTTCTCAAGATTTTTTTGGTATTTAGAGCCTCTCATCAGTCCATATGAGTATGAGTTCTGGCTTTTCCATTTTTTGCTAATTAAAAAAAAAAGCTTTGAAATTTTGATGAGAATTACCTTGAATCTGTGGATCAGTTTGGTAGTCTTACCATCTTCATAATCTCCTAGTTGATAAACATTAGTTGTCTTTCCATTTATTTAGCTCTTTAATTTCTTTCAGCTTTGTTTTATAATTTTTATTGTAGAAGTCTTTCCCCTCCTTGGTTAAGTTGATTCCTAGGCATTTTATTCTTTTAGATGCAGCTATAAATAGAATTGCTTACTTTTTGGATTGTTGACTGCTAGATTTAGAAGCACCACTAACTTATGGGTGTGCATTGAGCTTATAACCTGCAGTTTTGCTGAATTTGTTTATTAGCTCTAGTAGCTTTCTTAGAGAATCGTTGGGAATTTCAATATAAAGATTAGAGACAGTTATACTATTTTAATATAGTTTTACTTCTCATCAGTTTGTATGCCTTTCATATCTTTTTCTAGTGTAATTTTTCTGGATAAAACTTTACAATACAGTGTTGTTGAATAACAGTGATGAAAGCATACATCCTTGTTTTGAATTTTTTTCACTTTTAATATAAAATTTACTGAATTTCGCTAAAGCATAATACGTATTTTACTAATTTTGTTTTTGTTGCTCTTAATTAGTCTATAGCAAGTTGATGTTGAAATTTTTTTCTTTTGCAGTATAGGATGAACCAGTGCAGAAGAGAAAATACTTCAAACTGACTGACTACTAGTGAAGATGATGTTTTATTTTCGTGACAGACGTCTGTGGGATATGTAATAGAAATGTAAGTATAGCATCATGACTTTAACAAAGCTGCAGTAAATTAAGTGGCTGGCATAAAATGCAATAAATCAAGTATCTGTTATACTTATTTTTAACTATACAAAATGAACATTTTTATTAACCTTTAGATGCTTTACTGTATTGTCAGTTTTATCTTGAATTCACATTATTTAATGTAGAATTCCAAAAATCTCTCTCAGAAGTAAACTGAACATGGAAGAATTTGTTCACAGAAGACTAGAATGTCTGGAACTACCCCTAGGTCTTCTAGATTCTACCTTCTCATTACATAGTAATTTACTTAAGTAACTGAGCTGAACAGACAGTAATGTTCCTTTCTCCTCCAATAGTAAGAGCTTTTATGAAAAAGCACTTAGGGCTATAAAACACTACTGAAATCTTGTTTCGCGAAATTAAAGGAATTTTCTTCATACTGTAATTGATTTTTTTAAAAATTTAGAGCATAAATCACATTTTAATTCATATTGCGTTTAAGTCTCCAGTTTTTTTAGTGTTAGACCGGGGCCTGGGTTGGCAGCAGGGAAGTCAAGATGGCCTCTCAGTCACCTAAGCAGGAAGTACCATACAGAAAACAATTCCTCGACACCCTGGTGCCCACACCCTCGTCACCTTCACTTGAACACCAGATGTACCACCCTGATAAGAGGGACTGAGAGAAAAAATTACTTCTTCCTCATAACTGAAGTTTCCTCACAGACCCCCTTAGCTGAGTACTACCCTATATAAGTTCTGCCCTCTTGACCCAGGGCTCGACTTTGCGGACCTCACTCTGGGGGTCTGTAAACTTCGCCTGGGGAGCACAGTAATAAAGACTTGCTTTAAAGTCATCATGCCTGCCTTCTCTCTTTTATCTGCCTCTACCTTTCACTTAGCTGTGTTTACTTATTTAATCTTTGAAATATGCTTTAAAATGTTACAATGCCCTGATCTTGCCTACATTGAACTTCATTCTATTCTTGAAACATTTTTACATGACAAACATCATATTTCCATTTTCCAAGTTAATATGAACATTGTCCAGCAGGATGTCACTCATGAAAGATGCAGTAAACATTTTGCTGACTTACAGTCTTGGCTACTATCGTGTTTAAAATAATTGGACCCCAAAGAATAACTGCTGTATATACTCTTTCACATGTTCTCCCAGTTTGAGCTCTAACTACTGCTATCTATTTTTCTGACAAGTTTTATTATATACTCCATTAAAAGTATGACCATATTTTTTAATCAACACTGAGAATTTGATAAGAGAAAAATGAAACTAATAACATTTCTATTTAAAGTTGGGGCAAATACATCTTTTAATACTGTTCTGTAGGATTCCCAGCCCCCACCCTCTGTAGCTGGGATATAGTTTGGTGCCTAATGCTGGGTGAAGCTAGAAAGTAGTCAGGTAGGGGGCCTCTTCTGGGACAGAAGACTCCTTAGAGGATATCTGCTAAAAACAGCAGGCAGACATTATGGCCAGATTAGCATAACCAGCTAGACCACTTTAATAGGAAGTTAAGTGTAAATAGAATTAGAGGTAGGATGCTTGGAGCAGTAGCAGCTTTGGCACCCTAAGGGCAAATGCCCGATATTCCCTGCCCCCTAGCTTGTGTGAGACTATGCTGCATCCCCAATACACATCCCCACCATGCACCTTCCTCCCTACCCACCTGCCCACCTTCCTGGAATCTAAGCCCTTCTAATAAAAGTGCGAAACTGGACAAGAAAAGGGGCCATTTCTCCAGAGATGTCAGCCTTGAGGCTGCACCTCCAGAGGGGTGGTCCCTCTAGGTGACCCTTTCTCTTTCTGTCACTACTTGGACTCGAGTCTTTTCTTTCTCCGTCTTGTGCCGCTTCCAACATTGCCGCCCCGCGAGGCGACACTCTTCACCTTTTTTTTTTTTTTTTTTTTTGCCTGTATCTGTATGTAGCCCTGGAAGCATAGTGTATGAGTTCCCCCTCACCCCACCATAATCTCTTAATGGTACATTGGTTGCTGCTTATGGTATTGGCAGAATTGAAGGTAATGTACATAAAGTTTTATGACAGTGTAATATTAACTGCAGCATAGAAAAGTATGCCATGAATCTGAATCTTTTACCCAATGATGAATAATATAGTAACCTTGTGTCTCTGGCCATTTTGGGAAGTGCTGAGGTTTTGTGTTTAAGAAATGCATGTTTTGGAGTCTTAACAAAAGATGTGTTCAGCCAATTCCTTGGGGGAGGGGGTGTAGGTAGGGAGCATTAATTGATCTATTGAGAAGCATGTGCTCTCACTTGTAACAAAGTGTTAAGTTACAAGATCTCTGAAGGCAAGCATTTATCTCAAAATACTTTGAAGCTTCTATAGTGCCCAACATGTTAAAAGGTCATAATTGGGTGACTTAGAACTTGACAGAAGTTAGGAAAAAGTTGTATTTACTGGTTTCTATGACTTAGATTTTCTGATAAAGGAATTAATTGGGAATGTAACTAAAGGTAGAAGAGTTTGGGAATTAAGCATTTCGTAGTGATCAGTTCCTTTAAACTGTGTATTGCTTCCTTTTCTAGTTATGTCCAGTCTTTTAAAAAAAACTTAGTGTCATTTTGAATCCTGCCTATTGAGAATATAGAAAAAGCCGTCAGAGAATGGATTCTTGTTTGGATGTGCTGTGATGAAAGCCTAAGAGTATTGTTTTTCAAATTTTGATTAGCATAACCATTTTTACTGACTACCCCTATTATAACCACTGGATCTACTTTTGAGTGCCTGATATTAAACAAAAGCAAATGGTGCAATGGCAGAATAGGTGATGACAGAGACATTGTTACTCATTTTAAGCAGCTGTTAATTTACAGTTTCCTAGCTCTGTGTGCGTTCTTCCCTTCCATTTCTTTTTACTTAGCAGTGGACCTTTTATTTGTCATTTTCTTCCTTTAAAAAATATCTGGTTTTCTCTGGGATAAAATCAGATCAGTGTTTCTTCAGCAAGACACAATAAGGCTTTCATGATTTGGCTCCTGATTATTTTTACAGCTTCATCCTGCTGTTTCATTGTTTGTATGACTCACTGCCTTGCACATGTCTCTATTTTGAGTCTCTTCCACTCCCAGCCTCCTCTGCACCCCATTCTTTCTTAATGTCCATCCTTTCATCCCCCTATTATTACTTTCAATAAACATTCTAACACATTTCAGTTAGTGTAGGAATCATGCCACACTGATTATCTGCTTCTGGCATGTTTTCTTATTTAACAGAGTAGCCGTATATCTTGCTCACCTTCACATCCAGTGAGACTCAGCACTGTACATGGACCATACTGGCTGTTTCATGAATGTTACCTGACTTTATAGTGCAGAAGTTCAAATTTTATCCCAATGTTTAAGATCTGTACATCCATTTTGACAAATCTTTTCCTCTCCTTCCTCTTCAGGGCGTCTTCAATAGTCATGTCATTTTCTCCCTTGATTTTATATGACTGACATTTTTGAAGTTTTAGTGTTCACAAAGTGGGGTGTTTTGGCTTTTTTTCTTTTTGCTTCTCACACTGAAGATTTATAAACTCTGATTTTTGTATAAGAAAATTTAGGTGAAGGGTTTAACTGAGAGCCCAAGAGTAATAATAAGAGGGATTAAGACTCAGTTTTTTAGATTTCTTGTCTAGCATTGTATAACAGCTGCCTTAATTTAAGTTATTCTTTCTCCCTTAATCAACTGCAGTTCTTCATTATATAATCTTTAGTATATTTCTTCAGGGCTGATCTGTAAGTACATTCAGAATTTTTATACATTCCCAAGTTGTGTATAAGTAAATGCTTCAAAAATGTGCAAATCAGGTGATTTAGTGTAAATTAATTAAAATAAAATAATTTATAATGTGATAAAATCACATTATTGTTTGAAAAAAATGTATTTATTTTCTTAGCAAATATTTGAGTGTTCTTTCTGCCAGGTCCTGATTGGTAATACCAAAGTGAGCCAGAAGTGACCCTGCCTTTTTACAAAGACCATGAACTTAAGGGGAAGGCTGATGTCAATAATCAAATAAATACAATATTGCAATTTGATAAAGTTTAGGAATAAGAAGTACATGGTAGCTAAGAGTTGGGGGGAGAAAATGATTTTGACCTAGTCATGGAAGCTTTCTCAAGAGAGGTATAAGATGGGTAGTTGTTTTCCCTTGGTGGGGGGCTAGGAAGGACCATGAGAGACAGGAAGGGAACACATATTTCATATAAAGAAAACCTTATTATTGGAAGAAGTAGCCAGTATGGTTAGAGGCCTGAACAAAGGGAAATTTGATGTGAGATGAGTGTGGTTTAAGAGGTAGAGGGGACCAGACCATGCAGGGCATATAGATCCTGGTCTTTATCCTAAAATCAACATTTTAAGGAAGGGACAAGGCCGGACCTGTTAAAGGCATATGCAGTAACATATATTAGCAAACAATGTTTACCTGGTGACTGGGAATGGGTAGGGATAGTAAATGGTTGGATTTAGGGAATAATTTTTTTTTTTTTGTTAAAGATTTATTTTTTATTTATACATACAAGTTGGGGTACAGGCCAGAGGCGTGGGGCGGCGAGAGGGTTCACCAGAGACAGAGCGGGGAGCAGAACAGGCAGATCAGAAATACACTGCCAAGGGGAGCAGCGCGCAAGGCAGGAGAGGTCTGCCGCGCCATGTGGGATTCTCCCCGGCCGGGCGTCGAACTCGCGTCGCCGCTGCCAACAACTCCACAGCGCAGCGCTTAACCGCTGCGCCACCGGGGAGGCCCTAGGGAATAAAATTGATCAGACCTGGCAGATGATTTTGATGGGTCTGATAGGAGAACGGCAGTTTCAGTAATGGATTTCTGCTTGGATAAGCAGAAGCATAGTGTTTCACCATGTTGGCTTTTTGGGGAAAAAATAAAAAGGAAACATAAGTTGTTTTGTGCCTTCAAGATTACCAAAAAGAGCTAAAGTAGACAATTAGAAATAAATCTAGGACTGAAAAGAGAGAGGTGGACTGGTAATAACAACTTGTGACTCATTTGTATATAGGTAACAATTGAAGCCATGAGTATATATGAGATCATCTTTAAAAAGTTACCCAGAAGAGCATATGGTTTAGAAAAAGGCAACAGTAACAAAATCAGCTATTAATAGAGAATAGGGGGGAATGAAATGACTGGACTAACCAGTGCTTTTAGATACAGAGCAAAGAAGGGAATGTCATATATTTTACTTATTAAGTATTAAAAGTATATTAATACATTGTAATATTAGCAAAATTGCTATTTAGTAATATCCTAAAAGGCTATAAAATTGCTATTTTCTATAATCATAACCTAAATTTAACTAATTTGTTTCTGTTTTCTAGACTGGCTGTAAAATCAGTCTAGAATGGATTGTATACTTTTAAATCTTTGCATTTAGTTCTATCTTGTAAGTTCTATGACTTAGTAGAATGTTATGTTTACTGAAACTTGGTTGTATGGGGAGGGGTGGGGCGTAACAATTGTGTGCCTCATTGCCCCCCCAAGTAAAAATTAATGAAAAATCAAAAATATTTTTCTACCTTAGAGTTGTTTTTCTCTACTTTCATCTTTTTATAGTATGTGATGTGACTTACATATAATAGGTGCTTAATGGTTAGAAGAATTAAAGCTTGCTTTAATATTATATATTTTTTCTCATTTTCTTAGGATGGCTGGCTGTGGTGAAATTGACCACTCAATAAACATGCTTCCTACGAACAAAAAAGGGAATGAGTCCTGTTCTAATACCACACCTTCTCTAACTGTCCCTGAATGTGCCATTTGTCTGCAAACATGTGTTCACCCAGTCAGTCTACCTTGTAAGCATGTTTTTTGCTATCTATGTGTAAAGGGAGCTTCATGGCTGGGGAAACGATGTGCCCTCTGTCGACAAGAAATTCCAGAGGATTTCCTTGACAAGCCAACCTTATTGTCACCAGAAGAACTCAAGGCAGCAAGTAGAGGAAATGGTGAATATGCATGGTATTATGAAGGAAGAAATGGGTGGTGGCAGTATGATGAGCGTACTAGTAGAGAGCTGGAAGATGCTTTCTCCAAAGGTAAAAAGAGCACTGAAATGTTAATTGCCGGGTTTCTGTATGTTGCTGATCTTGAAAATATGGTTCAATATAGGAGAAATGAACATGGACGCCGCAGGAAGATTAAGCGGGATATAATAGATATACCAAAGAAAGGAGTGGCTGGACTTAGGCTGGACTGTGACGCTAATACCATAAACCTAGCAAGAGAGAGCTCTGCTGATGGAGCGGACAGTGTATCAGCACAGAGTGGAGCTTCTGTTCAGCCTCTGGTACCTTCCTCTGTAAGGCCCCTGGCCTCGGTAGATGGTCAGTTAACAAGCCCTGCAACACCATCCCCTGATGCAAGCACTTCTCTGGAAGACTCTTTTGCTCATTTACAACTCAGTGGAGACAGCATAGCTGAAAGGAGTCATAGAGGGGAAGGTGAAGAAGAGCGTGAATCACCATCTTCAGGCAGGGTTCCAGCACCAGACACCTCCATTGAAGAAACAGAATCAGACACCAGTAGTGATAGTGAGGATGTATCTGCGCTTGTTGCACAACACACGACCCAACAGAGACTTTTGGTTCCTAATGCAAACCAGACAGTATCTGATCGATCAGATCAATCAGGAGCTGATCGATCAGTAGCAGGGGGTGGAACAGTGAGTGTCAGTGTCAGATCTAGAAGGCCTGATGGACAGTGCACAGTAACTGAAGTTTAAATAAAAAAAGTCTTCAGCTCCATGCTTAAGGTTAAGTGGTTATCTGTAAATTTCTGCCCGTTGTAACATTATACTCATCCCTAGTAGTGCATTTTGGGAGTTGGGGTGGGAAGGGGTAAGGGAAGGATAGGCCTGTAATTAAAAGTCTAACATGTCTCTGTTGAGAAATTTATTTAATGTAAGGGACTTGGATGTTAATAGTTGAGAGCTGTTAGTAATAACCCAGTTTTCTTGAGGTTTATTTTATAGTTTTAAAAACTCTCTTCAGTTCTTTCAGCCAGCGTGTGTGTGTTACCTGTGCATCACAATCCTCATCTGACTCTTGGCATTGTATCTTATTTTTCTGCATGGATGGACATAAAACCATTACTAAAATTTGGCACCTATGAGATGTCTGGTATCAGTATGGACACGAAACTTAATTATGTGAGAATAGATATGCATTGGGAGATTTTAAAATAGGTGAATAACAACTCTTTAATAGTACAGTTACTGACATGGAAATGTAAAGAAAACAGCTAGTAACTTAAGTTTCAGAATCTTGTCTGTAATACACTTACTTCATGGCGTCCCCACAGGCTTTGCTGTCTAGTCCTTGTAGTTTGAGGTTTCTCTTGATCCGCATTTTTCTTTTTGATTACAGAATTTATAATTTAATAAATACTAGAGTTTATCAAAAATAATTTGCCTTTTGTTTGAGTCTGGAAAGGGGATGAAGACATTCTGACACTAGTAGCCAAAGGTCACAAAAAAAGGTGACAGTTTGAATTGATGGTTCAGCACCCGTAACAGTAGCCACTGCTCAGGAGTTTGACTTAAAGAGAATAAGCAGACTCCAAAGGCAGTGTGCATGGAATAAACAGGTACAGTGATAAACCTAGAGCCTGTGAAACTTAAGTTTCTTAAATAGCCAGTAGTAATGCAATATATATTGTAGATTTTCCTTGCCTGTCTTCATTACCAGTGGTCTAACACAAGTCTGAATTACATGGTAGGCCTGTTTATAAAACACATTAGTAGACACAAATTCACTCTACGAAATACAGAATCTAGCAAGGTAGTATACATAAGGTTAACAAGGTAATCTAGAAATTTGTTCCAAACAAAAGTAATGTAAGCTTGTCTTACTATACTTTCAAATTCAAAATAAGACAATGTTGATAAAGCACATGAAATTCATTTGTAATATGATTTCAAATGTGAGTTGAATGTTAACGACAGCAAAAGCTACTAAAAAATTATCTTCCGTGGCTAATAGAATTAGGACTTAATTCTTTGATTTACACATTTTTAAAATCTATCACTGAGATTGTAAAAGTTGTATATTCATAAAATTTACTTTTAAAGATAAAAGAAAAATGCTAGTTTTCAGGAAAAAAATAGAAATCTGTTATAAAATGCAAATATATAAGATGCTTCATGAATTGCTTTGAAGATTTAGGCAGTTTTGATGTAAAATTAAATTTTACTACATAAACAACAGGACTTACTAGTTTGAAAACTCCAGGGCGCACAAATGGTCAGTTTTTTAGAGATAGGTTTTCTATATGATAGCTATCATTGTTTGGTACTTAATTTAAAATAGAAAACTATTAAACACATCTAGTAAGGCTCCAAATTTTTAGGTGGATGAAGATGATGAGCATTTAAAAGGAGGAACATTCCCCATGGCTCCTATATTTCAGCCTCTTTTGAACAGAAAAAAATGGTTCATCATACCTTCTGTTATCTTACTCCCTGGCCGCTCCAATTTTTTTCACTAGGTTTATTATTATTTTCATAAGTTATTTCCAAGTAATATGGTACAAAGACATTAATAACAACAGGGTGGGTTGTTATTAATGTGTTTTGTGTAGGAACTTTTCCTTTTAAAACTGATCTTTGACTATAAGAACTAATATGGGAACTTGGGAATTTATAATTTTTAAGTCAAAGTATATTAACCAATTATAAATTACTTGGTGAAGACCCAGATACATAGGAAACTAAGCCAATGAGTTCAGATATTCCAGAAATTACGTAAAGCCAAATACTAGCAGCAGCCTTCAGAGTAATGCTGATGCTCATGTTTAAGATCATTTAACTTTTACATGTTTTAAAATTTAGAGTTTTCCTTATAGCACATTATATTTTTGAAAAACTATTTAAATTTTCCTTTCCTAGCAATAGCTTCTAAATTTGCGGGTCCAGCCCAAACTGTTCCCATAAGATCTTTTTCAGTTTGTAACGCCTCCTCAAAAGAAAGCTCTTTGGCTGAAGAAACTGATTTTTTCAAAGCTCTAATTACCTCTGGTGGCCCTGTAGTAAACTGCTTTAGCCACTCTTGTGCCTCTTCTAGAGATTCATTTTCATCTGAAGACTGCAACACCTCTTCAACCATTCCAATGTTCAAAGCTTTTTTTGAATCCAGTTTGAGAGTTCCACTTAACACTTTGAGAGCTTGTCTACTGCCAATTATTTCAACCAAGCGGGTAGCACCACCCCAGCTTGGTATTAAACCCATCTCCTTGTGGATAAATCTGATCTCACTCTCTTTAGTCATTAATCTGCAAAAAAGAAAAAAAAAATAAGTACATGAGCGTTAGTCATGAAGTACTACCTACTCATGATCTGATCTGAAATCACCGTAGATCTCTATACACAAATATATGAAAAACAATTCTTTTAAAAATCTGGCAAAGTCTAGAATTCAGTTTATTACACAGTACTAAACAATTCACTTTGGAAATAATGTCAACATTTTTGTCATGCTTATTTGTCTTCTACTTAGCAAATAAGAATTTTGTCTTTATTTTGCATTTGTTTATGGAAATCCCAAGTTTACTTTCTAAAGTGAGTTGTGGCCTAATGAGAAAACCCTTATCAAAGTGAAAATACCAGAGTAGGAAATGTTAGGTTTCTCCTATGGGAAAACAAAGAGCATGGTAAGTTATGCTCAACAGCTCTCAGTAAAATAGGTTTTTTAAAATCTAGTAGGCCAAGGTGTAGGTCTACAAGAATGACCAAAATAAAATCTCTGCCCAACTTACATTCCATTTAGGAAAGAAAGGCAGTACACAATGTCAGTAATAAGAGTAAGAAAGAAAAGGCAAAGGACTAGAGTTTGAGGCTATGTACATTGGGGGAATGCGATTTTAGGTGGAGAAAACTTCCAAATACTTGAGCAGCTGAGTAACATGCAAAAATACGGGGAGAAAGTATTCCAGGAAGAGGGAATTGCAAATGCAAAGACTTTGAAGTAGAATTGCTTAGTATCTGTGGAATAGACTAATGTAGCTGGAATAGAGTAAGCAAAGAATAGTAAGAGATAAAATCAGAGAGGTAAGCTTTTTAAACTTAGAAGTTTAAGTTTTAATTTTTAAGTGTGAGGCTATTAAGGTGAGCTTGACCAAGGGAGTAGCATCTTAAAAGGCTGCTCTGCTTACTTTATTCAGCATTTAATAACACTGAAACCAGTCGTTTGAGGAAATTTATAATAACTGATCTTCAGAACAACCATATGCGATATAGTAGTATCCTCATAGTGGGGGAAATAAACACTCTAGGCCATGCAGCTATGGAAGAGCCAGAATTTAAACAGGTGGGTTAGCTTCATTCTGTGTGTTTTTAACAACAAAGGACCTAACAGTAGATAGATAGAGTAGAAGCAGGAATATCACTAAAGAAAGGTGAAAGTGGCCTGGGCTCTATTGAGAGCAGTTACTTTCTATAGCAGGGGATAATTTCCTCCCAAATCTTGAGATTTTTATCAATAGGATGATTAATCAGCAAAGTGAAACAATTAAAGGAAGTTAACACAAATTAGTGGGCATGGTAAAAGGCTTCACATTTGTCAGTTAAATATCTGTATATTTCAATAGGCCACTAGACTATTTAGGGACTGCGTATTTCAATGAAAAACTTTCACTATTTTAAAATCTTTAACTTGGGCCAAAGGTCATGTATGAATTTTAATTTTTTAAGAAAAATTATTACCTTCATGGCAAAAAAGACCTTAAATTAGCTCAGCTTTCCAAAGTGTTGAAGCTGTAAATGGTTTGTTCTATTAGCTCCAAGAACAACAAATTCTTCGTCTTTGACCCATTAATCAGGAGAAATACTCCAATAGAGAATTCTCAAAACAGCCTATTTATTAACTCACTTGGAAAGAAAACTTTCTCTTCACAGCTGTGAACTCCAAGGGAAAAATCTACCTTAACATGAACATTTGCTTTTAGAGGCAAATTGCCATGAAAATAGGTTTCAATAAATAATTTTTAAATGGGAAAGAATAAAGAACAAGCCTCATAAGAATATGAATCTAGCTCAAAACTTGAGTATTGCCTTGTTATAATAAACAGAAAACAATGCCAAAAATTAAGAAAGTCAGATAAAAATCACAGAAATAATGTGCTAAGGTATCAGCAAGCTTCCAACATAGAAACTTCTTCCTGATCGCCTTACTAATTACACACTAATTACTCCTAAAGCTTAGATGCAGTTACCTGATACCACCTATAATGTAATTTATAGCAAGGGATAATCCATTACTCTATAGAATACTGGAAGAGCAACATCTTAAAATTATGATGATTTATATCAGACCACTTAAAAATCATATTAAACACCCTTATTTTGACAAGTAAAAGATTTACAAGTCGCTTCTAACTTAGCATAATTATTACTGGCAATATTTAAAATTCCTGTGACTGCTCGGAAAAGAAGAAATGAAGAAGTTAATAAGGACACACTCCTTGAATGTGACATTGTTATAGGAAAAACTACTCATAACAGAAAAGAGATTCGTCTTTGACAGATGTTGCAAAGTTAATGGTGATACCTGGGAGGATTCTTCAGTGAGCTACTCTGATAAATTAGCTATATGTTGCAGGTCTTTGAACAAATGTATTTAAGAAAAACAACTTCAAAACTATGAAAACAGTAGAAAGTTTTTAGTTGAAATGATGCAAAGTTTTTAAGAAATATTTATTATTACGGAAAAGTACTTTTGTGAACTTTCAAGTAAAGCATAAAAACACATAAAAAATTGTGTCAGAATGCCATACATCTTTGATGTGAAATACACAGGCTTCAGTCAGACTGCCCTGCATGGTTCCTAGACTGGCTGCATGTGATACCTTGTAAAATATTAAAAAGGAAAAAGACACATGGTATAAAGAAGACGAGAAAGATTGAATTAACACCTCTGGGTCACAGTATGCTTATTTATAAAATAGACATAATAATAGTACTTCTATATTAATAAGTATGAGTATTAAATGAATTAACATATGAAGGTGCATATACACAATTTTTTAAGTAGGATTACAGGATAGGAGTAAAAATATAACTCTAAAATGACATAGACATGTAAATGACTCACAGATTTAATAAAAAACAGGTCTAGAGACATTGCGTTTATGTTTAAAAAATCAGTGTGAATCTGCCTGTCACATAGTAGAATACAGAATTACTTATACTTTCATTTAGTGTGTGTATGTATGTACTCACACACACACACACACACACACACACACACACCCGGGCTCATTAAACTGTGTACTAGTTCATATTATTAAATTGGTTGGTTGTTACAAATGACAGTATTGTTTTGGCTAGTGAAAAAGTAAACAGTTGCCTTCTGGACTAAAATCACTCAATCTCTAAAATATTGAAAGTAAAAGAGTTACATGCAAGCTGTGAAGCCCAACAAATAACTATTATCCCTAATCAGTGTTGTTAATGAACACTATAAAATATATAGAATTACTGTATTTCCAAATAGTAGTAGAAACAATACTGTGTTCAACTACAGATATGGCTGTAATAGAAAATTCCAAACTCACTTTGAAAAAAAAAAAATATATATATAGACAGACCTCCCTGGTGGTGCAATGGGTTAAGTTGCGGCACTGAAGCTATCCAGAGCCACTGCAGCACGAGTTCAATACCCAGCCAGGGAGATTCCCACATGGTGTAGCAGATCTCTTCTGCCTTACCTGCTACTCCCCTCAGCAGTGTGTTTCGGTCTATCTGCCTGTTCTACTCCCCACTCTGTCTCTGGTGAATCCTTTCACCGCCCCTGCCCCCACAGACCTCTGGCCTACACCCCAGCTTGTATGCATAAATAAATCAATCTTTAAAAAAAATACAGACACCTTTCTAAGATTATCTTGAGAAGTATGCAATATAATAAATAAAACCATGTTTGAAAATGCTAAAGAAATCAATGGTGTTACAAATTTTAATGATATCACAAATTTATAGATTGGAATTATAGACATAAACTTTATATATTTATTTATTAAAGATTTATGACTCTGGGATATACTGGTGACAGTGAGTGTGTGTGTGCCCATATCCACACATGCAAGAGTGTGTATTGTATGTGTATATATATATATGCTGTATTTTAGTTAAATTAGTCTTTAAGATAAGTGCGACCTGCAGTAGATCTCTTGAGACAAGTGTGTTTCCAGCTACCTTTTTCTATAAGACACTTTGAACTAATAGCAGCTGGAAATGCTAATACCTTGAGCTGATGGTTATTTATATTCATGAAAACAATGTGAGAGACCGGAGACAAATTAGACAGGCAGGTTCTAAATTGCATAGTTGAGAATTTTGTTTCACTAGAGACATGGAAGAATAAAAATGTGTTTTCTACTGCATACACAGCTAAATCGTTGATACCCCAAAGAAAAACAGGGAAAGAAAATGCAGACTATACAAACACACACAGAGATATCCGTGAACATATGAAAATTTATGCCTCACTAAAAATTGTAAAAATGTGATTGAAATATATTTTTTTACTATTAAGATTAGAAAAGATCTTTTAGAAAATTATACTCAGTATAAGAAAGGATGCTTTCAGAGAAACACTCATATACTACTGATGGTAGTAAAGATTGGTAGACTCTGCTGAAAGTTAACTTGGCATTATGTATCAAAAACCTTGAATATTTTCATGTCCTTATGATTAAGTACTTGTACTACTTACAGGATTTACTCTAAGGAAATAATTAAATGCAGATAAAGTCTTAGAAGGTAGCAATTACTGCATTAAGGAGGATATTTTAGTACATCCATATTGATGGAATATTTTATACTTTTTAAATTCATGTTTTCCATGTATACTTAATGACATGGGGACACTGCTATTAAGTATAAATTATATGTCTTTTTTAAAAAGACATGAAAAAAGTAACCAATGTTAGTTATCTTAGATGGTAGCAACTTTAATTTTTTAAAACTCGGTATTCCACTTAATTTTAAAAATATTCTAGAACCTTGCTATTCAATGTGTGGTTTATGAACCAGTCACTTCAGCATAATCTCAGGTGTCACCCTAGACCTGTGAACCAGAACTGCATTTTAATAAAATCCCTAAGGGATTCATATTCACTAGAATAAGCACATGTCCATATATAATCAGAAACTATAATACATATTTTTAAAATATCATTACCTGTATTATTTTATATATTGTATATATGTATTTGTATATTGATGCTATAACACAAACTTAGTGACTTAAAAAACAATCCATCATCTCAGTTCTGTACATCAGAAGTCTGGTCCACCATGGTGCATCATCTAGGTGCTCTGCCTAGTCTCACAAGGCTGAAATCAAGGTGTTGGCAGGACTACCTTCCTTTCTAGAGGATCTGAGGGTCAAACCATTTCCAAACTCATTCAGGTTGCTGGCAGAATTGAATTCCATGTGTCTTTAGCACTGAGGTCCCTGTTTTTTTGCTAGCTTTCACCAGGGCTAGGGAGTATCCCCATCTTTTAGGGTTAACTTCTTTCTTGCCTGGTGGTCCTTTTCTCCATCCTCAGTCTTCTCATGCTACTAATCTCTCTGACCTCCCATTCTGTTTTGTGTCTTTATATTTAAAGTTTCATGAGGTCAGATTGGGTCCACCTAGCTAATCCAGAGTAACCTTTCTGTTTTAAAAGCCAAAACCTTAATTGTATTATCAAGGTCCCGTTCACCAAATGTTGATAAAAGTTCTGGGAAGTAACAGAGTATGGGTAGAAATCTTGGGGGGGAGGGCATTATTCTGTCTACCACATCACTTAAAAGCTCAATGGAGGTACTTAAACCTGATTCTCTTTTCATTCTGCTGTGCTATTAATTTTTCTTTCCCCACACATTCTTCCAGTAGCACTACAACAACTAACTTCCACCATCATTATCACTTTCTCATCTTTCACATTCTGGACAACTTTTGGCTAACTGTTCAAGGATTCTTTTTGGTCCACTGTTTTAGTTGTTACTAAGTAAAATATTCAGTGGGGGAAACAAAGAGAAAAGATGAGGTTTTGCTGGATCTATATAACATTATCTTTAAATGAATGTTAAAAACACTAACACTGTTGAGGAACCTGAATTTTCTAGGTAGACACTAGATCTGTATAGGTCCAGAATCCCAAACAAGTGCTTTTCTTCCAATATGAAATTAGTATAATCAGAATATAAAGGCATGATTGGTCGCCTGTTGTTTAAAGAACATCATGAGTTACAAATCTTATTTTTAAAAATATACATTGTTGTTAGTGGAATTAATGTATTCTATTAAAAACTTTTCCTAATTTCAACATACTGTAAGTACACAGAAAATTCAAACATACTCATTTAACATTTTGCCACATTTATTTCTGAACTCTGGTCTCATCTCTTTTCCTTCTCTTCCTGATTTCCTCTCCCAGTAGCAACCGATATCCTGAAGTTGTGAGAATCATTTCCATGAATATTTTAACTTTTACTCGATATTATATATACTATCCAAATAATAAACTTCTGCATGAGTTCTAGAAAATAGACTAACAAATAATATTTCAGAGTCATGTCCAATATTCCAAAATACAAGTTATTCCAAAACACAAGTTCCAAAACACAAGTTACCCAACTAATGCTGGTTTTAAATATTATTTCAGCAGGTAATTTATACATTGGAAATGAATTTGTCAAACTATCATAGTTTGATGATTATAAACCATTAATGTAATCCAACAAACTGTCTACTGTGATACATCTCTTCATTTAGGGTTGGTAGACATGTTATTTCTAGTTTTTACCTATTATGAACCATGCAGCTGTGAATGTTCCAGTACTTGTCTTTAGGTGAGCACTTACATGCAGGTCTATTAATTTCTACTGTATTAATTTTCTATCGCTACTGAACAAATTTCTATTAATTTTAGTGACCTGAAACAATACAACTTTATTATCAATTCTGCAGACCCACTATTTTAAAATCAAGATGTAGGTAGGGCTGCATTCCGTTTTGGAAGCTCTGGGATAGAGTCCATTTCCTTGCCATTTTCATGTTCTAAAGTCTGTCCACAATTTTGGACTCATGGATACTTTCTATAAAGACAAAGTTTCCAGGTGTTAGGCTACAGACATTTTTGGAAGGCTGTTATTCTACCTTTCACATGTATCTAGGAGTAGAAGTACTGTGCCAAAAGGGTATGTGACATTCAAATTTAGTAGATAACAGCCATTTTCCAAAATTGAGTTCTTCATGACTACTCTGGTTCTTGGGCCTTTGTACTTCCATATGAATTTTAGAATGAAATTGTTACTGCACACACATAAACCTGCTGGGATTTTTATGGGATTATATTTAATCCATAAATTAATTTGTGGGAAAGAAAGAATTCTTTCCAATACTGGGCCTCTCATTCAATGGTTATGGCATATTTCAACATTTATTTAGGTCTTTAATTCTCTCATAGAAACTATGTTTTCTAGTTTTCAGTGTAGAAACCTGACATATCTTTAGTTAGATTGTTCCTAGTGTTGTTTTTTAGTTTTTATTTGTATGTAATTGGTATTGTCTATTAAATTTAAATGTCTTTTTTCTTTTGCCGCTGATACAAATTTCGGTTTCTTTGCTGCAGAAATTCATTTTTATGGACTCCATAGCCCACAAACATAGAAAATCAACTTACAAATTCTAATAGATTAGTTGTAAATTCCTTTGGGCATTCCAAATATACAATCATGTCATCTGTAAATAATGAAGTTTTATTCCTTACAAACCAATCCTTATAACTTCATTAATCTTGCCTTACTTAGTTGTCTAGAATATCTAGTATAATGAAGACTAAAAGTGGTTATAGTGCTTTTCTTGTTCCTGACTTCAGAAGGAAAACTTTCATTATTTTTATCATTATGTGATGTCTCCTGTAGGATTTTTATAAATCTTTATCAGACTAGGATTTTTCTTCCTAATTTGATGAGAGTTTTTAATCATGAATGAGTTGTTAAATTTTGTCAAATGCTTCTTCTTCTCTATGAAATTGTAATGTGATATTCCTATTTCTTTTTGTTTATGTGACACATTAATCTGTTTGATTTTCTGATGTTAAATCAACCTTGCATTTTTAGATTTAACCCTCTTGGTCATGATATATTAACACTGTTACCATTAGGTTAGTGTTGTTAATATATTGTCAGTGGTTTTTGTATTTATGTTCATGAAAGACTGGTCTATAATCTTCTAATAGGATCATTTTTAGTTTGGGGAATAAATACTATGCTCATTAAAATGGTCAGGAAGTATAACTTTCTATTCAGTGAAAATTTATCTAAGATTAATATCAATTACTTTTTAAATATTTGGAAAACTTCACTGATAAATCTGTGGCAATTTTACAATTGATCTCAGCCCAAAGGCCGAGAAGCAATTTAAAAAAGTAAAATTTCAGGAGTTGGTCAGGTGGATAATAGCTATTGATTGAATCCTAACCTCCCACATATCCTCTCTAATGTAAAAGTTAACAAATAGCAAAAGAAAATCAGATATGATCCACATCTATAGCATTACTCAGAAACAGAAACCTATATCCTTAAAAGTATCCTGAAGCGCAGGAATGAACAACAAATTAAAAAGATTTCCTGCTTGCTGTTGCAAGCCAATGGACCCATAGTGATAAAGAAGACACTTATGACTCACAGGCAAAACTGAGGAGGGGCATGGAAGACTGAGGAAACACAGTCAAAATCACCCTCAAGTGAGACAGTCTAACACTAGTCTAAAATATTTAGCACATTTTTGGGATTTGGTAGTTTACAGCACTGCCCTTTGAAGAAGCACAGCTTTTGAAACAGACTCAAGGAAATAGAGATGGGAATTTCCTTGGAAAATGAAAGAAAAAGGAGAGTAAATGTAAGGATTCTGTAGAAACCAAAACAATAAAAGTCAAGCCAACTCCTTCCATTTCTACTATATCACCATTACTAGTGTCATCCAGTCATTAACAAAACTGTTGGGCCACGGCATCTTAAATTAGGAATCCAAGCCACAAAATACTTAGAAATAGAAAACACTGAGCCAATTCTCTAAGAAAAAAGCAGAACATGTGCGTTCAAACATTTCAGCTAATGAAAAACCATGAAATTAAAGAAAAAAATGTAATGATCACTCCAAATTAAATTCAGTATCTTCAAATAAGAATGGTTACAAGAAAAATAGAAAATCTTGAATCAGAAATTTGAAAAACATAATTATAATTGGACCAAATTTTAAAAAGTGTGGTGTGTGTGGAGATAAAATGAGAGTTGATTAAATTCAAGAAAGAAAAAACAATAAAAAAGACAAGAATAGGTATGAATGAAAATTTAATAAGGGGCATTAAAGAAAAGTGGGAAAAACCATGAAAATACCAATTGATTATTAAAAAAGCCAGAGAAGAAGGCAAACGTAATATATTTATAGCTAGAGCAACTAAAACAATGAATATTCACACACTGAAAGGGTCTACTGTATATCAGAGAAAACTGACTCTAAAGAACTCTGAGGCATAGCCTAATAAAAATATTATACTTTAAAGACAGAGAAATGTCAGGATTTCTAGGCAACCAAAACAAAATCAAAATTACTTAAAAGGGCAAAGTAATTATGATGTCATTAGACTCATCAAAAGCAAAGAAGTATCAGACCCAGATGGCTTCACTAAATCTCTATACACCATGCGGTCCTATCTAGATTGTTTCTGAGATTAAAAAATAAAGGAAATATCAGCATTCTTTTAATAAAAGATAATATTGATATGTAAATCTGATAAATACAGAACAAAAAATAAAATTAACCTAGTATCTTTTATCAATATTGTAGTAGGCAGATTCCTAAATGATCCCTAATCATCACTGCTTCCTGGTATTTACAACCTTGTGTAATCTTTTCCTACTGCATGTGGGTTGAACCTAGTGACTCACATCTAACAAAGAGAAAACAGTAGAAGAGAGGGCATGTCACTTGCAAGATTAGGTTACAAAGAACTGTGGGTGTCCATCTTGTATATTCTCTTTTTTCTTCCAGACCCTCACTTTGTGAGAAGCAATCTTCCAGGTTATAAGTAACCCTTGAAACACCCTTGATTTTCTGATGTTAAATCAACATCAGAAAATTCAATAAATTCAATATCCCCCACTAACGGTCCATGAGCTTCTGAGCCTGCCAACAGCCACTTGAGGGAGCACAGAGCCAGATCTCCCTTCAGTTGAGTCTTGGCTGATATCGTGATTACAGCCTCATGAGAGATCCCAAGCCAAAGGCACTCAGCCAAGCTGTATGTGGATTTCTGACCCCCAGAAATAATAAATGTTGATGTTCTGTCTCATAATAAATGAGAACAATAAACGTGTATGTTTTGAGATGTTAAATTTTGGTGTCACTTATTACTCAGCAAAAGAAAATACAAGTATCAAAGCAAAAATCCTGAACAAAAACATTATCATATAGATTTCAACACCACATTAAGAAAATCATACACCATGACCAAAAGGGGTTTCTACTTCAATTGATATTAAGATTAAATTAATATTATTGATCACATTAATAGGTCTAAGGATAACAACCATTTTTCTCCTTAGATGCTGAAAAATGCTTTTATGAAAGTCAGTACCTCAAACTCTTGAAAAAATACGGAATGGGAGGATAATCCCTCAGTATGAGTCTATAGACATACATGATTCTAAAGCCATCATCAGATTCAATTTTTTAAAAAGATTTTCAATCAGTTGTGTACCAATAGTATGGTAAAGTATGATAAAATTAAGTTATCAGAAGAAAGAAACAAACAAAAGCCCAAGACATACAAATTTCTTGAATGCAGTGTCTGGCAAATATGGGTGTTAAATATATGTTTAATGAATGAAGACACCACACCCAGAAAAGCTGGCCCACAAATGAACATTATCTTCACTGGAAGCTGCTCTGTGAATATGTGGAATATAACAAGATATACCTGATGAGTGCAGTATTCTCAGACATATCATAACCAATAAAACTAAGTATTTTATGAGGTCTAGGAAATATGACATGTTCTTCAGCTAGACAACCACAAATCCAGGCAAATTAGCAGTATTAAAAACTACTCTGAGGGCCTCCCTGGTGCTACAAGGGGTTAAGTCTCAGCACTATGAAGCACTATCAGCAGCCACTGCAGCTTGAGTTCTATGTCCAGCCAGGGAGCTTCCCACATGGCGCAGCAGACATCTCCTGTCTCGCCCGCTGCTCCCCTCAGCAGTGTATTTCAGTTAATCTGCCTGTTCTGCTCCCCAAGCGCTGTGCTGTGGAGCTGTCCACAGCGGTGACGCGAGTTCGATGCCCAGCTGGGGAGATGCCCACATGGTGCGGTGGACCTCTCCTGCCTTGCCTGCTGCCCCCCTCAGGAGTGTATTTCCGTTGATCTGCCATTTCTGCTCCTCACTCTGTCTCTGGTGAACCCTCTCGCCGCCCCACATCTCTGGCCTCTACCCCAGCATTGTATGCATAAAATAAATAAATCTTTAAAAAAAAAAACTACTCTGATTATTTTTTCTGTGATTTTTGCCATCCTAAACACTTACTGTATCCAAAGCACAGATCAGTAATGAATATAAAGGATGATACAAAAGTCTAAAAAATATTTAAAAGATGAATACCAGACTCTGACAAAGAATGTATTTTCTCCGATGACATCTATAAAGTTTTAATTTTCACTTACTTTTATGTAGAGATGTTTTTAGGTATAATACTGAAAACTTGCATATGGCTTAGAATTCTCTAAATACATAAGCTACATATTTAACTACATTTTATATTTATATATTACATATGCCATATAATTACATATTTAAATTTTGTATTTCATAAGTAATTGTATTTCAGGCTAAAGGCATGAAAATATTAAATCCTCTCACACATAGAGTATTTTACATTTAGTCTTATATTGTCCAAAAAGCCAATCACATCCTCATAGTGGCATTCTAATGCAATCTGTGTTGACAACAGCAGAGGGCACTGTCCTATGAAATGGTCATTTTTCATGGTGTACAAGAACCCTCCTCACCAATCAGGAAATACTATTGATAGTTCGCATAGAAGCTAGAAACCTCGTAATCTGTCTTACACACCACAACTATGTCAAAAGCTCTACTTACATGAAATACATATTTCAATTGATAAATTGAAATCTTTTTTATTATAAAAAAGAAAAATATAAAACTTTACTACTTTCATGAGCTTACTGAATCTTTCCTCATTATTTCTACTACAATATAATCCATTTATATTAGGGATTTTATTTATATAATGCCAGTTACAGGGAGAAAAAAATAGAACATTGATTATAGAATATTTTTCTTATAAAATGACAAAGGAAGATAAAAAGTAATTATCATACAATTCAGGATAAAGTTTCCCTGAGGTGGAAATGAAGGAGCTGTGACTTAGAGGGACTGGGTAGGGGGCTTTAGGCAATTTTTTTTTTAAGATTTATTTATTTATGCATACAAGAGCTGGGGGATAGTCCAGAGGTGTGGGGTGGGGAAATGAGAGGATTCACCAGAGTGTGGGAGCAGAACAGGCGGACTGAAATACACTGCTGAGGGGAGCAGCGAGTGAGACAAGAGAAGTCTGCTGCGCCATGTGGGTCAGCTCCCTGGCCGGAGATTGAACTCATGCTACAGTGGCTATTGACAGCTTCATAGTGCTGAAACTTAACCTCTTGTGCCACCAGAGAAGCCCCTAAGCAATTTTTAACTATGTTTAGTGCCAGATGTTAAGTAGACTTATTGTGATCATTTCACAGTCCACACCAATATCAAATTATTATGATATTGATATCATAATTATTATGATATTGATATCATAATTATTATGATATTATGATATCAAATTACTATGAAATTAACATTATAGATCAATTATACATCAACTGGAAAAGAAAATCTCTTTTATCATTAATAACTAATACAGCAGCCCCTCTCCATTATCTTTAATTTCCTACTCGCTTACTTTCTTTGTACAATTCTGATGAATCTTAAAGTTTAATATATTTCCGTGGCTTCCCCGTAGAGAATTTTCTAACTTTTTGAAATACTCAGTAACAAAGTAATGGTGGAGTTACTATATAATTGGCTGATTGAGAAAATCTACTGTAATTACTGACAAAGAAATAGTTACTAATAATAAGTGCTATTGATTATTCTATTTAAGATGATATAAAATATTTATATTTTTGCGAATTAATTTGAACATATGTAAGCTAGATATGTGCAAGAAATTATTCAATTTCCAACCTACCTGAAATCACATGCTGTTGTAAATTCTGCTCCTCCACCCAACGCCCGACCTTGAACCAGTGCAACACTTATTAAAGGAAGTCTGTATGTGGAAGGATAGAAGAAAAATGAATGTTAATATTTCTAATTTCAATATTAATTTACACACATTATTTTTAAAACTTAAGATGCAACAGAAACAAAACGACAGCTATGTTTATAGCAACACATGAGCTTGTGCATCAAGAAAAAATAGCAGAAATATGAAAATGTAATCATTCATACTAAGTGTCAAGTAAGTTTGTCAAAATGCCTCCCTGAATATTTTTTGAACAATAACTATATTGTAACTTTCTTCCAAATATATGGTGTATTTTGCATAACTTACAGTCCTAGAAATTCTCAGCAATTGGTGTCAAAGTCCATTTTTATTAATATTAGGTTATGGGTGGGGCAATTAGGCTGCCTACAAGGGAGGAATGTGGGACAGAAAACCATGTTCCAAAACGGTGCTATTATGAAGATTCTTTTCAAAAAACTTTTCACTACTCATTGAAATGATCCTCAGTCTAATCCTACATAATAGAACGGTTCTCTGGTAAAAATAAACCCTTCACTTTTCCTGTTTCAAAGCTCTACTTTGCAAGAGTGTGAATATTACATGGTAAAACCAAAATGTTTTGAAAATATATAATTTTTTGTAGGTTCCAACCAAAATGGAAAGTAGCAGGTTTAAAGTAATTAACACACCCTGCTTTCAAGTAAAAGGAATCACTGAAAAAAAATAAACAACTTAAGTCTTCCTAAGAACAGGATCTAAGATGACGTAAAAATATTTTAGGATAGTAATATTATATGATTCCATTATCTTTTCTAGATTCTCAGAGATGAAAAGCATCAAAAACATAGCGATGTTTAACTAATCAGTATACTAAATAAATACACATTTCCTTGGTTTTTAAAATGTTGACATTATCTACATTCAGAATACGAACATAGCAAGGTAATCAGTATAAACATGTCATTATTTATAATCTCAAATGTGTGGTGGTAGATCAAGAATTTTTTCCCTTCTCTTCTTCACCTACTTGCAAAGTGAATTCATTTTCCCTTAGAAAGCTGATAAGAGCCTTCTCTAAACCATAGCTATTTTTCTCTCTTCCTTAGAGACAGATGACTTCACTATACATCCTACTACTTGGGTTAACTGTATATAACATCCTTTGATCGCTGTCTTCATTCTGCTCTAATATCAATAGGTAAATTTCCTCATGGTTAAACCTAAATATAGCTAATAATACAAGCTGTTTAGGGAAAAGAGCTATGTCTTAATTCCTCTTATCTCACTTTTTAAAATATTTGTCTATACTTGACTAACATTCAGTTACATGAGTATCCTTGATGGCACAAGGAAAGTTCATCATTAGAACAAATATAACTTGAACATCAGCTATTAATTTTTAACTGCAAAAAGTAAAATAGAAGGTGGTTTTTTAGAAATTGTATTTTAAAAAGAAAGAGACATTACCTCATAAGTCTTGTTAAGACGTTTTGCATGAACATACACAAGGCCATTCCATCCTTTAAATAAGAATAAGCACAGACACAGGTATGTAAATGTATTATATATATATTAATATAAATATATATAATGTAAATGTATCATATGGCATTTAAAAGAATTCAGAATTGAGAAAATGAAGTCAAATCTACACATAACTTTTTTAAACAATGTTTTCATTTAAAACTCTTTGATGTCTCTGAAATACAAATGATGTAGCATTTAATTCTATTGCTCTCATAGGGCTCCTTCAGCTCAGCTTCCCATGAGATACTAGCAAAGACTTTGGTTTGAGCGTCAGATCACATACCCCAGAACACAGAGGCCTAAGAAACACCAATCTGTTAGCCCAACCTATAGTCTGCAATATAAAAATTAGGAACATAAAAGGAGGGTAAGAATGAAAAACTTATGTTAAACTTTGGTTTTTGTACTTTTGAGACTTTTATCTTACTATCAACAAAAATTGCAAATTTCTTAAATTTCTTAAAAGCAGTCCAAATTCATGTCTCTATTCTTTAAATCTCGCATACTTTCTTCAACCCAGTATAATCTGGTCTTCAACCTTCTCTCATAAGACTGCCCTCAAAAGTTCCTAATCAATCTATTTGTCAAATAACTTTTCCTTATTTCTTATCACCCTCTATCGCTGTAAAATCAAGATGGCGATATTACCAGCCTATCTGGATGATACTCTGTATCCAGTCCTGCTGTTCCAGCTCTTTCCAGTATAACAAAGACAGAAGCATAATGCTCAGACCAAAGTGCCACAAGGAACTATTAATATCAGATTTACTCTAAGCTATATTTATTCTGGGTAGAAAAATTCCCAGTCTGAAAAATATATCTTATCCTAGAACCATAAATGAGTCTCTTTTTCTGTTTTAAGCATTTGCTATATACATTTATGAATTTCCTTAAAATAGATGAAAGGGCTTAAAAATTAAAATATCATCTATAAATTAATAACTAAAGTGGAACTAGACAATAGTAGTGAAAGCAAGTAAGTCATACAAGAACTTTCAGGTCACTGTAGAAATTTAAGCAATAAAGAAACAGGGACAGGGCCTCCCTGGTGGCGCCGCAGGTTAAGGTGCTGAGCTGTGGAGCTATCAGCAGTGGCAACAGGAGTTTGACGCCAGGCCGGGGAGATTCTCACATGGCGCCACAGACCTCTCCTGCCTTGCCCGCTGCTCCCCTCAGCAGTGTATTTCTGCCAAGTCTACCTGCCTGTTCTGCTCCCCACTCTGTCTCTGGTGAACCCTCTCCCTTCCCCGCGCCTCTGGCCTGCACCCCAGCTTGTATGCATAAATAGATAAATCTTTAAAAAAAAAAATAGGGACAATAGATTGGCAGAAAAGTAAGGGACGTCAGAGGGAAAGGAGGATTTTATCTTCAAGCTAGAGTAAGAGTAAAAAGATACCCAAATCGCCACACTTTCCTTGAGACATTACTATACCACTATTGCAGTGAGCAGGTCTTAATTTCTCCTTATCTTGAAGCTTAAAACTGGATTTTGATTATTTCTGCTATCTGGCAAAATGCAGCTTGTAGTCTACAGAACATCAGTAACATCAAGTCCAAACCTTATAGCCTGAGCTAACATTTATATTATTTTTTTCCTCTGTTCTATAAATTTTTAAGGCTAACACTAATATTGTGCTAATCAATCTCCTGACCCTCTGAACTAATAATTAACTGTCTAATAGGAACTTTTGTAGTTATTTTCTGCCCATGAAAGAAAGGATACCAAAATGAAACTAGTAAGTCAGAAGGTGAAAGATAAATACTGGTTGATGTCACATATTTGTGAATATAGAGAAACAAAACAAAAGCTCAGATAAAGCCAAATCATAACAAATCCTATAAACCTGACCATAAAACTGAGGCTACCTAAGGGGAAAGGCAGAGAACAAATTGGGGAGGGAGTACAACAGACTAGTGAAGGATTCTGGGTCCTTTGGTGGTGGATATGGTATGGTAACAACACCCAAAAGGGGAGTCCTATACATCTAAATAAATTATATACAGTGTTGTAAAGCAAAGTTACCTCAATAAAAAAAAATAAAAGATATAAAAAATATAATAGCAGCTACAACTATCAACATTTTTATTATGAGTATATGATGGTTCTATTATATTGGTCACTGTTTTTATTTATATTAGATGATTTTATTTTTTAAAACTTTGAAAAAATGCAGTGACAAAGCCATCAACATAATTACCTTTTTAAAATTTTTTTTTACAAAGTCACTTAACTTTTAAGTGCTTTAGGATAATTAGAAGGGAATATAATCCAATTACTAAAACCATCATCTATTCTAGTTATCTCATCATCCTCAGAAAAGCAAATTCACCAAATAATCAGATGCTAGTGATACATCTGCAATAACAAAGCATAAGTATATTAGAAAAAGAAGAGCCTCACTGAAGAGAAAGGGTATTTATAATTTAAAGTCTCATTAAGGATCTCAGAACATCCCAGCTGTAGACACATTTAGACGTGCAGCTGTAACTCATACACATGTACAAGTCTCAGAAATCCCAAGGCCATTTAGAATTTCAATCTTAAACATACTTATAGTTATTTCTCATTCTACACAAAATTGCAAATAATTATCAGGAAATTTACATATGCACTTTCCATTTCTTGTTAATTTTAAAACCATCATGTGACAAATATACCCAAAACTTTATGCATATTACCGTTTATTAATATTATCCATTAAAAATTTTACCCGAATTAGTTTTATGTTATGTATTTCCTATATTATAACTAGAGAGATTTCATAAAGTCACAATAAAGGATTCATATACCAAAGAAAGTGCTTTGAACAGAAAATAGTATTTTACCTACCAATCTTGGGTTCTAATTATACACATTGCAAAAATGATAATTTTAGATTGTCTGGCAGATGTGTATAATTACAAATGATGGGCACTTGCAATGCTATTTAAGCATTGGGTCCACACTACCCTAGTTCTTAGTTATTGAGAAGATATCAATATTACTGAACTGCAGGCATCAAAAGAACAGATTACTTGGAAACTGTCTCTACTGGAAAGGATAAATTTATTAGCTGACCCCTTATCTGAAGTCTGAATAAAACTGTTAAGTTTTCTTACGTGATTTACATTATATACATGAAACAATTATGTATGGAACATATGAGATTATGGTATATGAAATATTATATATGAGAAAGTTAACATATTTCTACTTTAATTTATTAACATATTTTACTTTAAGTTTACACATGCATATACTGGTTGCAAGATCTAAAGAGACAGAACTTTCTAACTTGAAGAAAACAAAATAACCTTCACCCCTTTTAGAGATGTTTTCCTATTTGCATTGTATCAGACTCACACCAATCTATTATCTCATTCTGTCTTGACAGTTTTTTTCATGAACTAAGCAATATGCCCAGTAATAGTTTCCTTCTAGAGATTAAAAATCATAACCAAATGACATGCATGTCAAATAGTAAATTATTAGCAGAGGTTGGGCAAGAATCCATATGCCCTTATCTCCAGCATAGTGATCGTACCATTTGAATGCATTATAAATTTGAGTCTAGCAGTACTACAAGGTATGGGTCATCTCATGAATGATGTTTATTAGTACCAAGGTCTATGAAATAAAAATAATATATACCTTTTCAGACACCATAATAACAGGCACTTCATATATATTATCTTGAATGTTCTCACTAACAGACTAGGAAAATAAGACTTAGAAAGATTAAGTGCATTGTCCAAATACTTGGTCAGAAAGTGTTGAAACCAGCATTCAAATTCAAGTCTATCAAAGTCAGTGCTCTGATTTACTAAGAGATCTTTCCTCTCATATTCATGCAAGTAGAGATTATATAGTGGTATGAGAGTAATGAAATACAATTAAAATATCATTACCAACATATTGTCTACATTTATAATTGGATGGCAACAGAGAGTATTTCCTGTTTCTTTTCTATTCTCTTTTGCCTAAGGAGATTTGGTGGAGGGCTGAATTCACTAAAGAAAACCAAGTCCTTGAAGGACTGACAAGGAACAATGATTAGGATTCCTTTTCTATCAGAGTAATTCACGAGCAAATTTTTAATTGTTACCATTTGTTGAAACCTACTATGTGCAAAGCTATGCTAGGTACTTTATATATGTACCTCTTGTAAAATTCCATATGAATTGTGCTAAGGGGCTTCCACTGAAAGAATTGAAATACATGCTAATTTTAATGATGGACTCTGGTCACTGTTACGCTTCCTGACCTACCTTAGCAATCCTCCCTACCCAAATAATTGTACCTTAAACTTTCATTTAAGAAGCAAAACAAAAACTCTGATCCTTGGAAGCTACTAAAGAATAGCTGTTATCATGATAACCGCAGTAAAATATAAATATCTCAATCACAGGTGTTGATAAACACATAGAATATGGTTTATCATTCATTCAAAACTTGCCTCTGGGGCCTCCCTGGTGGTTCAGCGGTTGAGCGCTGTGCTGTGGAGCTGTCGGCAGCTCGCGACGTGAGTTTGACGCTCAGCCAGGGAGAATCCCACATGGCGCAGCAGACCTCTCCTGCCTCACCGGCTGCTCCCCTCAGCAGAGTATTTCTGATCTGCCTGTTCTGCTCCCCGCTCTGTCTCTGGTGAACCCTCTCGCCACCCCACGCCTCTGGCCTGTACCCCAGCTTGTATAAATAAATAAATCTTTCAAAAAAAAAGACAAAAAACTTGCCTCTGGAGTTCCTAATGCTTTCACAGCATTCAGATCAGATCCTGAGGAGAAAGTATTTTTTGCTCCATGGACAATGAGACCTTTTCCCTCTGTCCAATTTTCTAATTCATTCACTTTTTCCAGAAGTTGTAGCATCATAACACCTGCCAGAGAGGAAAGGAGAAATCACAAAGACATAAGATAATGGAAAAATACAAACAAATTAGAGTATGGAACACGTAGGTCATGTATTTTAAAAATATTAACTGGATATCTATCAAATGCCTGTTGTGTTGGTACTGTGGAGTAGACACAAACGAGATATACATGATAATCTCTATGTTCAAACTTTACAGCTTGTTAATGATTTCTATCTTATCTATCTTAATTAAGAGGCTATACAAATATATGGCTATGTAGAAAAATGAGATATCTCACACATGGCCTAAGAATAGGAATATTGGAATGACTAATATAAGTTAAAAATGAAATACAGACCTGACTTCACAACAGTATACAACAATCTTGGTTAAAAAACTATTTTTTTTGTTGTTTATGGGAATAATATTTATTTTTATTACTTTGGAAATTAAAATAAAAAATCTCAAATACTTATTTTAAATAACAAGTAAGAAAGCATTACTTATTTACACACACAAACACACACACACACACAGAATATATATAATATATATATTATTTCAATAAAAAATAATCAAGATTAACCTGAGCTTCTTTTAAATTAGTATCTATTGATAGTCACGAATTTTAAAAATCATTTAACATATTCACAATGAGTAAAAAAATGTCACTGGTTCATGTGATATAAGCTTTTTCTGATTCTTTTTTTCCCAATCTTCCATGAGTACATACATTCTATCACCAAATTATGAATGAAAATCATGCGATGTCACGTTAGATTTAGTGTCATTCTTTAACCAGCAAAAGAAAAGTCTCTAGTGGGCCTCCCTGGTGGCACAAGGGGTTAAGTATCAGCAGTATGATGCTATCAGCAGCCACTGCAGCACAGTTCAGGGAGCTGACCCACATGGCGCAGCATTCCTCTCCAGTCTCTCGCCACTGCTCCCCTCAGCAGTGTATTTCAGTCAATTTGCCTGTTCTGCTCCCCACTCTGTCTCTGTTCTGCTCCCCACTCTGTCTCTGGTGAATCCTCTCACCACAACCACCCCCCACCCCAGCCTCTGGCCTACACCCTAGCTCTTGTATGCATAAATAAACAAATCTTTAAAATTAAAAAAAAAAGTCTCTAGTACCTGAGAAGGCATTCATTTTACTTGGGTTGTTCAGCGTAAGAATACCAATGCCGTTGTCTTTCTTCAGAAGGTCAACTGACCCCCCAGGAAACTGCACAAGCTTTTTTTTAAATTCTTCCTCATGGAAGCCATGTGATGTACTATAAAGTGACAATCCCGTTTGATGTACTAATTTTGTCTTTACAGACATGGTAGATGACTTCAAAAGATTGCTTGCCATTTCTGGAAAAGAGAAATAGTATGTAATAGTTCAAGAACAAATACTCTCTTTCCTAGTATTATGTTAATAGACTTTTCTGTTTAATTGCAAGTACCTTCTCACTTCCACAAGTACTCTTTAAGATGGTCAATATGGAATTCCTTCCCATTTCCCCTCCTCTTCTAAAACCAAATAATTTACTAGGATCCAATACATCAGGAAGGTTTAAAAGAGTGTTGCTGCTTTGAATTTAGCAGCTCTCCTGCCTCCAGGGAGTCTTTCTCATGATAGTAGTTCTTCCTGCCACTCTTTAACATTTCCAAAATCTAAGAATAAATTAAATCCAATGTCCCCTTGGAAACAGTCTCTTTGCAGAAATGCTGTAAGAGCAACCCCACTCTCCAATAAAAATTTCCTTAGCATTACGGTCAACAATGCTTTCATAGAAAAAGCTAAAAGAGGTCCTGCGGAAAGAAACAGGAATATGTGTGTGTGGTTTTTGTGTTTCTCAGGATTCTATATTCCATGCAATTTTAGCTCTGCTCATAGGCTCTTTGTGTCCTATGTAAACATTTTTGTAAGCATTTTGACATGAAACACACATTCAGAAAAATGACTTTTTCAATGACTTTTCACAAGGAAAATACAATCAAGTAAACAGTATCCAGATCAAGTGAAAGAACATGGACCCCAGAAGGTCTACCGAGCCACATTTGAGTCACAACTCCAAAGAAGGTTAACATAATGCCCAAGATTAGTGTGTCATTACATACATTGAAAAATACAGTATATATTCTTTTTGTGCCTGGGTTCAACTGATTTTTTTTTAAAGATTTATTTATGTATACAAGCTGGGGTACAGGGCGCTGAGAGGGTTCACCAGAGACAGAGTGGGGAGCAGAACAGGCAGATCAACGGAAACACACTGCTGAGGGGAGCTGTGGGCAAGGCAGGAGAGGTCTGCAGCGCCATGTGGGAAGCTCCCCCACTGGGCATCGAACCCCTGTCGCTGCTGCTGCTGACAGCTCCACAGCACAGCGTTTTAACCGCTGCGCCACCAGGGAGGCCCTCAACTGTGATTTTAATATCCATTACTGTTAGTATGTTACTATAGTAACATAGTATATATACTATAGTTGTATTTTATTATACGAATATAACAATTTATAGTTGGAGTTTTTCCTGGTTTTGGCGGTACAAATGCTATAAACATTTTAATATATATTTGTGTTGACATATATGCATTTCTGAGACTACATAACTAAAAATGGAATTACAAATTGACTGCAATCCACTTATTCTGACGTCAAACCTTGAAGAATTTTGCAAGTTATTTTGTTAAACCATTGGCAGCTTGACATTATCCATAGATGGAGGAAGTTATCAGCACGAGCTGCTCTCTCTCTCTCTCTGTCTCTGTCTCTCTCTCTCTCTCACACACACACACACACACAAACACAACCATGCATACGACCTTATTTCCAGTATACCACCAAGTCATAATATATGCATCTACTCATCCAAATTTAAAAGATAGGCTAGTTTTCAAAAAATGGTTGGAACCAATATAAACTAATACCTCCATAGCTAATGAATGTTCCAGTTGCTAAACAAACTTATTATCACCTTCTAATGTCTGTTTCCTTTCAATTTGAGGCATTCTAGAGAGTAATATGTCACTGTGGCTTCACTTTGCATTTCTATATAGGTTTACAGGCTATTTGCATATCACCTTTTATGAAGTGCCTATTCAAATTTTTTACCCATTTTCTCTATTTTTTGCCTTTTTGTTATTGATTTGTTAGAGTTCTCTCATTCATTTGTGTCGGAGGCCGGCTCCGACCGAGGTTGGGTCCCCGGGGGTGGTGGGGAAAGCGTCGGCGTCAGCAGGAGAGGGGGAAGGGGAATGAGAGACAGCACGCACACCGAGTAGTGATCAGGCTGCTCCGTTTATTGCCCCAACAGTGGGGTTTTTTATACCATAAATTTGGCTAGCAGGCATAGTTTCTAAAGATAATGA
>PVIJ01000293.1:0-175447 GCA_004024925.1 Scalopus aquaticus
CACTAATCCGAAAGGATACATGCACCCGTATGTTCATTGCGGCACTATTCACAATAGCAAAGGTATGGAAGCAACCCAGATGTCCAAAAATAGATGATTGGATCCAGAAGATGTGGTACATATACACAATGGAATACTATTCAGCATGGAAAGAAGATAAACACATGCAATTTTCAGCGACATGGATGGAATTAGAGGGGATCATACTCAGTGAAATAAGCCAGAAAGAAAGAGAAAAATATCGAATGGTTTCACTTATAACAGGACTATAGGGAGTCCGGGTGGGAGAGAGACAATCAGTGGGGGGGGGAGAGGGGGGAGGAAGGAGCCGGAGGGAGGGAAGGGAAAGGGCACAAAATGGAATAGAAAAGAACACAAGGGACCATGGAGATGTATCACGGGTGAATTGGTGGTGGGCTACCCAAGGGGAATGCAAAATGTAAAAGACATAAATAACAATAAAAATATATATTATATAAAAAAAATAAAAAAAAAAAATTACCTGTTTCTCAGTTCTCGGTGGTTTCTCTATCATTAAATGTTTAATAGAGAAGAGCGCAGGGGACCATGGAGCTGGATTGCGGGTAAGTTGGTGGTGGGCTACCCAAGGGGAATACAAAATGTAAAAGACATAAATAACAATAAAAATATATATTAAAAAAAAAAGACACATCCCCCAAAGCAAAGGAAGTGAAGGACAAGATAAACATCTGGGATTACATCAAAATAAAAAGCTTCTGTACTGCGAAAGAAACATTAATCAAAACTAACAGACACCCTGCTAATTGGGAGAAAATCTTTGCACACAATACAACCAATAAAGGACTGATAACAAAAAATTAGTTTTAAAGATGTGTGTCAATATTAATGATCCTTGCTTTAGTCGATTCTGTGCCACCTTTATCTCCTTAATATATTTATACCCATTCTTGCTAGAAAATAAATGATACATAAGCTACACTTCATGGATCTCAGTCATTGTCCTGTAATGAAAACACCATGGGAGGGAGATATACACCATTTAGGATGGGTAAAAAGTACATAGAATTTCAAATAAATTAATCCTTTCTTTTGTGGTTTGGTTTGTTACCTTAACACAATATAGGCATAGTAAAGCACAGAAATATATCAACTGATGCTTTTCTGTCTTGTTGGCTTCAGTCCATGCTAAGGAGGCTTAATGGCAAACAGTACTGGGGGTTGGGGGTGCCATCATATAGACTATTTCAGGGGGGATAGTTTTCCTTGATGGCTGTACACAGGAGTTTTCTGAGACTCTGTGGGAAATGGGCAGTGACTATTGGCATACTTTATTGTGGAAGCAGGGAGTCACTACACTGCATCATCTTTTTGCTATTTCTGAACACTTTCTCCTATTATCCAACCAAAAGTAAGCATCAGGTAGAACCAATATTGATTAATTAATAATTAATTAATATTGATATTAATGTTTAGAATCATCTGAATAGTAACTGTGTAGTTAGGAGCAGAGTTTCTGAATATAGGTAGTGATAAGAACTTGGATATTAGAAAGTAGATGAGAAATAAAAAAGGCTTCTGTTTATCATGACTAAGGAGTATAGGTATCTTATGAAGAAAATCATATCTGATGGAACTTTTCACTGGAAAGTGCAGAAGTGAGGGAAAAATACTTCTTGCAAATATTAGAAAAAACTTCCAATTTTTAAAAAAATTAAAACATACAGTTCCTGTTGTGAGTCTAGCACATGTGTTCAAAATATTAACTGATGGATTATTGGGAAGGCTTAAGTTTAGATCACATAGGAATGCAATACACAGACTCAAGGAAAGGCTAATAGCAACTTGAATTCTCCCTTACAAAGTTGGGACATGCAAACCTATTTTCCAAAATGGAAAGTAAACTTGATAGCTTATGATCACCAAAGATAGTTTCTTTTTCTTTACCTAACAATTTGTTTTGCTATGTAATTCACCTACAGACTAAAATGTGTTTTTATATGAGTCTATAACATTTCTAAATTCTTTTCTTTAAAATGTCAGGAAGATAGAAAAATTTGATTTTCATCAATCTCTTTCTGAATGAGGACAAGAAGTCTCCAAAGAGAAAGGATTCCCAAGATTCTCCCAGAAGCTCATTTACCACACATTTCTTCAATATAAAACTTAAGAATAGGAAGACTGATTTTATGTTAATCAATATTGAGAGAAAAGCATTTAGTAACATCTGTCAAGAATTGACTCAGAAATGTAGTTCAAAACCTCACCCTAAGTAGGCTGGGATGACAGTAGCTGACAGTTTTAATTCCTGCAAATATTTATTAAACTCTTATTATGTACTACAAACATTACCATCCTCAACAGAAGACAGAAGTCTTTTACCTCAGAGAATTTTCATTCCTGTGATGTTAATAATTAATAATCAAGGGGAATTAATGGACATCAGAATTATAGACTTTGATAGGTATGTTAAAGTAATAGACCTGGTCATGATAAACAGGCTGAAAGGTTTTTGGGCAACGTAAGTGGTCTGTGAAGGTGATAACAGGATACGGGTGAGATTAAATAAATTGTCTGTCGTTGAACTCCATTGATGAGGGCACTTCCCTCAGTATCATATTCACAGAAATCAAATGTGCAACCCCAGCAATATGCTAGAACTAGAACAGCATGTGGTCTGCATTGAGACTAGACAATAAGATGCTAGAGAATTTGGCAGAGAAAATTATTTCATAAAAGTGTTAGTGCAGTTGAAATACAAAGACTATTTTTTATCAAACTATTAAATATTTCAATAATATAACAAAAACAGTTTTGTTAATGTCAACATATGCTGAAACTGAACTAATGTTTTGTTTGTTTTATTTTTGCTTTTTCAGTTATACATAATCACACATAGGTCTTTCCTCCCCAGGGAAGTATTATACTAGAGTTATTTGTTTTCATTGAAAACAAGAAAATAACAATAATACCTAGTATTTTGTGTTTTATTTTTTAAACAAAACTCAATTTATCACACTTCACAATCCTAATTTAAACAGTTTGTTTTGGATTGAGTAACCATTCTATTTGAAGAATTAGTGTGTGTATAACCTCTATTGGAAATTGTCCTTTTTACCTAGAGCAGTGGTAGTCTCTTGAGATTTGGGGGTAAATGTAGAGAATAGAGTGACTGATGCATTTTAAAAAGTGTCACCCAATTATATTACTCTGTGTGTGTGTGTGTGTGTGTGTGTGTGTGTCTGTGTACTTAACAGTATCTTAATTCATACAAGACTGCATATTAAACATTATTTTCTAAATAGGATATTTAGAAATATTTAGAATTATTTTCTAAATAGAATACCTCTTGGCAAATTGACATCACACATACAGTTTCATCACCCTTTATATCAAGTTTAGGTCAAGGAAATTAAAAGAAAATCATAGTTCCTTCCATTTCCAACTATATTGTTGTAAATGGCAAGATTTCATCCCTTTTTAACAGCTGAGTAGTATGCTAAGTGAAATAAGTCAGAAGAAGAAAGACAAATAGTTATTTCACTCATACGCGGAATGTAGAGAAATGAAACAAAGAAGCAAACAAAACTAAGTCAAAACAAATCCTGGAAATATTACTGCAGAATTGAAACTACTATAGGGGAAGAGTCAGGGTAGAGAACAAAGAGGGAAGAGACTCCAGTGGACGATGTCAGAGAATTATGGATGTTTGGTGGTGAGTGTGGTGTGGCAACATGAGTCTAAAGACATGTGAACCTATACCCCTGAATTGTACATAATATTGTGAATCAGAATTATCTCAATAAAAAGAAAGAAAAAGAAAACCATAAGCATGACCTATTTGGGGGGTAAAAGCTGAGGAATTTTATGATAAGAAGGAATGCATTTTTTCCGTGTAAATTTATTTCAAATATAAGGCCATCAGAATGTCATAGTAATTCCAGACCATAACCTCAACACGTTCTATAAACCACCAGATTTCACAGTTTAATAAAGCAACCAAAAAACAAACAAAAATCCTTGCAGGTAGAACTGCATAGCCTTGTAAAAAAATTTACTTGAAAAATGGGCCAATGTGAAAGTGTCAAAATATGAAGCTTCTTTATCATGCATAAAGGACAAAGCACTCTATCATCTGGGATACTGTACTCACAGCCGTGTATTCTTTTGCATTCTAACTATTCTCTGGTGGTTCCACACATGAACATTAGATACCAACACTCCCTCTTGTGACCTTCCCCATCATCTACCAAAACTTAGGTCCTCAATCCTTACATGAAAATGCACTGACTCAAAAAATACCACTGAATTGTTAAATATACTCATGATTCAAATCTCACTTTACTTCTTATTTACTAACTTTTTCTACTGGTTTCTCAGATGATTCCTTTTTTTTTTTTTTCTAGCTAACTGAATCAGGATTATATGAACTTTTAATTTTCATTCAGATGTAGCTTTCCTATAAAGACTTACATTTTATGAAGTTTCTGTTAAAATACATTGCCTTTATTCAAAGAAATGGATGTAAGTTGCCACTTTGACATAGGTTGGGGGCACCACTAAAATCATACCAGTAGGCAATATAAGTGGCCACACAGGGAGTTGACTTAATGACTTTTGAAAGGTACAATAGGAAATCTAATTAGGTTTCAAGAAAAAAAAAATTCCTTGCTCTGAATAAGCCATATAGAGGGGGAAATGGTTAGTCTAAGTATAACACTGGAAAAGCAACTCATATTCTCCTGAAAAAACATTCCTAGAAACACCACCTAAGAAATTATTATTGAATGATATAAAATAAACTTATAGGAAAAAAAGAAAAGACTTAAAAACTATCTAACATGGTGCGGCAGACCTCTCCTGCTTTGCCTGCTGCTCCCCTCAGCAGTGTGTTTCCGTATATCTGCCTGTTCTGCTCCCCACTCTGTCTCTGGTGAACCCTCTCACTGCTCCACGCCTCTGGCCTGTATCCCAGCCTGTATGCAAAAATAAATAAATCTTTTAAAAAAACAACTATCTAGCTAGTAGTTTCTTAAACCTGCTTACAAACAAGAAATACCATGTCTAACTAACTTAAGCAAAAATGTAATTTATGGACTCAAAATGATTAAGCTTACAGAATTGAGGAAGCAGCTGGAGAACATCCCATATGAAATTAGTAGAAACTAAAGGCAAGGGCGGTGAAGCTGAGATTATGCTCTTACTACACACTCTTTGATACCATACTTGATCAGTGACTCTGCTTAAGTCATTATGAAGTATTTTTGACAAACCCCAAATTCAAAGACTTTAATTGACTGGGTCTAGTAAGACCCCTGTGCTAGTTGTCTGGGAATTGAGAGAGAGCTATTTGTCCTCCATGAGTTTTTATGATATAAAGTGTGTCATGGACTTTACCTATGTTGACTTTTCCATCACAAATGAAGACTGCATTTTGAGTCACTCCAAACAACCGTTATCTAGTTCATTATACATCTCTGATTTTTTCCTTCCAGTTTACATGGCAACACAAAATAAAGTGCCGCCACATATCATATTGTAACCAGACCTCTTATATTTTATGCACACAAATAAATGCACAAAACCACCTGCCCCTAAAGAAGTATTTGAAATCTCAATCATTATTGCAGTTTGACTGGGTGTCACTTATTTATCTGGTGTCATACATCTGTCTTGATATTGTACAAAGTATGGACAAATTTATATTTAATTCTACCAAAATAATCTACATAAAAGAGCAAAGGCTAGAAGGAAAAAAAAAAGAAAATTTGTTAAGATATGGAGATATATGCATAACTTCTTTTTCTTCCCGTCTCTATCAAAACTGGTCTGTGCATGTCACCATTTTTCCTCTTAACTCTAATAAATCCACAACATGATGCTATTGACCCATATTGAATTAATACATTGCTTTTATAAAATTTATGGTCTTTAATAACATCAAGCTTGTTGATGACAGTCTTTATGATAACGAGTAAATCATGAATAGTATAAATTTTGTTATTGAGTGAAATAGTATGAATGAGAATTTCTTTTGATGGAAACTTTTGAATGATCCCTTATTACATCATGTAATTGGTAAGCCATTTCAAGCCTGGTCTTTGAAGTGAAAAGTGGTTGGAAATAAGTAGGTGAGAAACTAAGATTGGAAGATCAAATAGTAGAATGAAACTATTCTGTTTTTTTTTTACAGTATCATTTGCTGATGTAGAGGTTTTTAGTTGTCAGTACATTTAAAACAGTTTTGAAGAGATCATTAAACTTTTAAAATACAAATATTATAGATAGATGACAATCAAATTAGTAATACTCTTAACCAATAGGTCTACATGGGTTTACACCAACAAAAAAGAAAAGCACATAGCCCTATTCCACTACCCTACCTTTCTCCATTTAGTGTTAATGTGGTTTAAAGATTTTCATCTCTACTATGTTAAGTTGATGCATGTAGTTGAATATGGCTACTATGAAAAAAGAATCTGAATATCTCTCTTATGCACATTTCATGACACATTTTAGAAGCTTTGGACAGGCATTAAAAGCAATACTCTTCTCACATTTTTCAATTACTAATGTCAGAAATCATCCATCCATTCCATCTACATCCATCTATTTACCTATCTATCATTATCTATCACTATTTTCACTCCTTTGTTTTTATCTTTCCTTATCTAAATATGGTGTTTAGTAAGAGAATGATTTATAAAAATACAACCAAATCACAACCCTGTTTCAAATGGTGAGACTGGCTAGCATATGCAACTAATTCACACAGAGGCATTCTGGAAAACCGATGACAAGATTGGGACTCTGGGCTAGCCCCAGGGCAGTCAGCAGTGGTAGACTGCTACACACAGCCTCATGTGTAAAGTTTCTGAACTGACACAAAGCTTAATGGAAATGAACCTTGACGGTGTGGCCAATAGAGTGTAAGTGACATCCTGCTTGGCATGCCATGATGATTTTTCCTTTCCTCTCTTGAAGGCATAATGCTTCCTGTGGGAAGCCCTGAGTTAAAATGCCACTGTTTGCTCAGATAGGAGAATTACCAAACCTAAAGAGGATATAAGTAGAATAAGGACCTCAGAAACAGGTTCTTGCTGAACCTCACTCTCTAAACCAATGAAAATTAAGAGTAATTACACCAACTTCAATTGATACAATGTTGGAGTAATGGAATCTTATAGAAATGAAAAGAAATCTGAAAAAAAAAAAAAAAGAAAATAGACACTATTCCTCTCATTCTTCATCTTATTTACTAGTTATCTATTATAGTGAACCACTTATTATTTTAGGTTTTTAGGAATCAAAGATCACTTACCCACTTTCCAGGATCCTCCATTTAGATAGAAAGATAAATATATACAAGAAAACATAATAGAAGAGCTGAAAAGAGTCATGGAGACAGAGAATGCTCAGAAAAGAAGTAGCTTTTACTAAGACTCAAACAAGTAAATAAACTAAGCTTTAAATCATTTTGTTTTCAATAAAAGAGCTCTATTCCAAGTCAAGATAATAGAATTGGAACATAATTACTTCCATCTGTACCTCTTACATTTATGTTATTTTAAAAATAGAGCTGAATTTATTAAAATGTCCCTTATTGCCTATGTTTGAGTGAAATCTCAACCATGAACATCTCAGGCTAAAATGTGAAGGATAATCTATGAAATGAAACAGGTCCAAGCTAAATAGGCTAAATGCAAACTATTGATAGAGATAAGAAGCAGATAAATTTTGATGTAAATTCAACTTGATCTCATTTCAAGTTAAAATTACCTATTAAAGTAATGTTATACTATGCATGTTGTAGCCAGTAAGTCATACCTAGTTGTTATTTGTTGGGTGAGACATATAATTAAACTAATCACTAAAATACAGTGTAAAATATCATGATAGGCAGAGTATAACACAGGTAACAAAGCCACAAGTGGCCACAAAGTCCTTAAGGGCAAATGACTGTTGAGGACACAAGTCAGCAAATTACAGTGTGTGGCCAAATCTGGCTGGTGCTTGTTTTTACAAATAAAGTTACATTGCAACACAGCCCCCCTCCCACCCCCCGCCACTCATTCATACATTGTCATTTTTCTACCCTACGACTTTGGACTATAGTAGTTGCAACAGAGATCACTTGGTCTTCAAAGACTATTTATTATTTGACCCTTACCAGAAAAAAACTGTTAACCTCTAAACTAGCGCAAATCCAAGTGCCCAACAGGCCAGATGGGAGACCCACATCCTCTCAAATGTGATTTATTATGCATTGGGCAGAAATAACTTATCTGTTTTATTTCTGAAGATCATTCCATAGTGCTTTACACAGAATGCACTTCTTATCTGTACTTATTATAGATCCCATTGGGTTTGTAAGTGAGCACAAAACTGGATATCTTGCAAAGTTTTCCAAATTGAATGACAGCTCTTAACAGATTTTGCCCATTTTTCTGACACCTTCCTCTTTAATTCTTCATTCATCTTCCCAAAGTCTTACTTTCTCAGTTTACCATCCAGAAAATTTTACATATTTAAAACAAGGAAGAATCACAGTTACAGGAAATAGAAGGATATGAACTCATGTAACTATTCACTTTCTTCCTGGCCCTGGAGCTAAGAGGACAAATTACTTGGCAAATATTTTGTATTTAATATATGAGAAGATACTTAGTTGACAAATTCCTGTTTAACACACTTAAAAATAAGTAGATATTCCATAAAATGTATCAATTAGTAATTGTATGATTTGATAGAAAAAGTACCTTTTAGAAGAGAGGTTATTTGAAACATGAGATTTGCTAAGCAGTTTTGTGACTTCATATAAATCCTGTGAGTCTCAATTTCCTTACTTGCAAAGCATGGACTAGATTGGAACACCTCTAGTTTTCTTCTGGTTCTAATCTGGTAACTTTGCTTTGAATTGTCATATCTGCAGACCTGGCTGGCAACCTGGCAATCATGCTGCTTAATTGTGAGTGATGATGTTGCAGGAATCATCCCTTTTTCCATGATTAAGTTCAATTACATGATAAATAAGTTAAGATTAAGATATATAAGAACTGATTCATAACCCCATATTCAAAATTAATTTAGTGTAATTGCTTATTGAAAACCCAACATACTTTAGGCCAACAGTAGGGATTCGGTGTTCTGAGATGTCAAATACCAACCCCAGGAAGCCAAATTAGTTCATTTTTATAATTACTTTTTGAGTGTTAAATGATTCCATTAAATGAAGTGCCACAAATTAAGTACTGAAATGAACTGACCTGAACAACACAATGAACATGCCTGAGGCATCAAACAGGTTTGTACTTTATGTTTATTCTCTTTAATTTGGGAAAATGATGTGATAGAAGAATCTTTTCTGATTTTTGAATACTAAAAAGCTTCAGTGGTGCTTCTATCACTTTCCAGCGGGCAGGCTCTGCCCTCCAAGTTCATTTGTTCATGACTTTGCTCAGAGGTAGAGCAAGCTGGGAGTCAGTGGCTCCAACTGCCTGGGAAGTCAGCACTGCTGGTACGACAGAACCAATGGTGGGCTTGTGCCATGAGAGAATTGGGGTGCACTCAAAATTTCTGACCTGGGGTGCTCCCACATTCATCCACCTTTATGAGCAAATGGGAAGGATAAAGGGAAGAAATTAGAAAAGAAATAAATATAGCAACATCTACAGAGCACTGCTGTGTGAGGAATTGTACTACTTGTCCCCATATCTATTGCTGCATTTAAAGCATTACAAAAACCTTGGGAAGTACATTTCTTTAATCCATGGAAGAAGTGATTTAGACTCCTGGGCTAAATTATGTAAGGGCTGTGGTACATCTAACTTTTGGAAATTTAGGAAATACTATTGAATCCATGGTTCTAAATTGAACACGTTATGAATGATACCTTGTTTCTGAGTAGACATTTAAAATAAAACTTAGATATGAAAGATGAAAACCTGTTCTCCCAACTTGTCACCCCCACAAGGTTCAGTTTTAGCTGAAATATATTTCAACAGAGACCTATTTTCCTTTATTCATTTTGCGAACCATGGGTATCTTTAAACATTCAGCCCAACATAGGTGTATTTGTTCCCCTGCCCCATATCAGCATTCTTAGTACGATTAAATGAAGCTAGAAACTGCATACATTAGCTAGGAAGAGGTGACAGCAAAATACTCTAAAGCAAATGCACTCAAAATATCAAGTGGTTTCCTTTTTTAAGATAAGGAAACATGAGATATCAGAGGACCACAAAATAGTTTAATCCTAGAGTAAACAGTATATTAACTGAAATGTTTTGAGTTCTGTCTAAGGATTACAATATAAACCACTGGTACCAACTGAATTCCATTCAAAAGATTATTATTTGCATATTTCAGATGAGGGAATAGCAATTATGTAAATTCCTGAAAGACACACAGCTAATAAGTGAATGAGTTTATTCAAATCACTCTAGCATAAATCTAAAACTCAGCCTCCTTCTACTGCCCAAACTTTCCTCCAACTACTCTGTAAGTTTGCAGGATTTCTCAGTATCTAAGACAAGCTTGTGCTCTCATTCCTCTACTCCCAGGCCTAAAAAATGAAGAAAAATAAAAGCACAAATTCCATAATAGGCCTTTCATGTACTTAAGGTAGCCCATATAACAAATTGAATACATGACCTTCTAAACTGTGGCTGAATCCCTTGCATTGTTGCAACATTCACCTTTAGTAATCACCTTTAGTGATCTTATGTCTCGTCTGCAAGGTACCTAGGATGCTGTCTCATCATATTCGGTCACAGGCTTATTATTACCCATTTGAGTTCAGCAGTTGTGGGAAGTCACTAAAATTCTATGAATGGACCAAACAAGGAGGTCCATTATCTCATCTGAGATGCTGGGTTAAAGGAGACCAGCCTCCCCAGCTTGTTGTGGAGAGGAAATAACCCCCACTGAGTGCAGAACCTAGCACAAGGATGGAAACATAGCTACCAGTTGCTTACTGGCTATTATGAGAGTGCTCAGTGGCAGGGAGGCAGACCAAGTCCTAGGGTGCATAGAGTATGGTCCGGAGCAGGGGTCAGGGAGGGGAGCAGGCTCTCTGGAATCTTATCCTCACCAATGGTGAGGAGAGGACAATGGAAGAAGAGGAACCTTGCCTCTGAGGCACAAAGTCTTCACAATTTTTCCCAAGTCCATCTCTGGGAAAAACCTAGAACATCAACTATGTGGTCCAAATCAGGATAATAAACGGTTTCAAGGCACTGCAGATAATGGCTTCAGTTAAAAGGACTGAGGTGGCACTGGAGAGCCCCATGAGGGAAAGAATGCTGAACTGGACTCAAGTCTTGCCTCCTGCCATCTGTATAGTAAACATGAGAGTGCAGCACATTTTTGACAAAGAACCCCAATTGTGAGCTTTGATGCAGCAGCAAATATTTGGGCAGATGTCATGTGCAAAGGTAAATCAATTTTTAATTGTCTCTTTAAATTTCTGCAACTACCTTAATTTTGGAGGAAAAGAGTATTACTATAATTACTACACTTTACTTGCTTATTGAAGTGACATCATAGTAAATGAGTTAATGTTATGCCCCTTTTATTAAAAAAACAGTATTGAAGGAAAAAAAATAATACTTAACTTGTTGGCCAATACTGAAGCATTGGGGCAATAGAATAATGTGAAAACAAAAATTTTATGGAATGGGGCCTCCCTGGTGGCGTAGCGGTTAGCACTGCACTGTGGAGCTGTCAGCAGTGGTGACTCGAGTTGTCACCCAGCGGGGGAGATTCCCACATGGCATGGCAGACCTCTCCTGTCTCACCCGTTACTCCCCTCAGCAGTGTATTTCCATCCATCTGCCTGTTCTGCTCCCCACTCTGTTTCTGGTGAACCCTCTCGCCACCCCACGCCTCTGGCCTGTACCCCAACTTGTATGCATAAATAAATACATCTTTTTAAAAAATTTATGGAAAATCAGAAAAGTCCTTCATGCCTTTCATTCTAACAATATTTCAAAATGAGGGGGTGTCAGAAGGGAGAAAACTGAACCAACACCTGCAGCAACTGCTCCTCTCTGTTCTTCCTTCCCTTCTTGTCCTGCATGGGTTAACAACTTGGGAAGGAACTTAGTTAAAGGAATTCTCAGGCATTGGTATACATATCTGAGAGAGAATGCAAATTAGAATTTACTATATATTTTTCATGACATTTAATTCCCCAAACTACAATCACTAAAATAGTTTAATAAATGCAGTTAAGTGCATGGTTTTGCATTTTAATTCAATTAAATGTTCATTTCTTTAACCCAACATACTCATTATAAAAATACCACAGAAGAGTAATTTGATGGCACCAAGTCGTTTGGCACAAAGTTGTTGCTTTTTCCCCCCCTCTTTATAGAAAGAAACTAAAGTTCCAAAATTAAGTGCTTTGGTTAGTCCTGTTTGAAATATAAATTCCCTACAGGCAAACTTCAATTCCTGTGATATTCTAAGAGTCCTCCTCTAAATATGTGTCTGTAAACCTCAACTTGTCAAAACACAATTTAGTTTTTTTTTTTGGTTTTTTTTTTTTTTTTACTAACTTCTTCCGTAAAAGAAAGACATGACTAGGAGAAATGAGAAACATAAGCAACAGAGGTAATGGGCTGGATCAGTTCTGGTGAGACCTCTGCAGGTGGTTTTGTGGCTCTAGAGTTACATTATTTTTTAGATGAATTCATCTACAAGATTGACAATGGGGAATCTTGATTCATTCAACCTGGCAATGTTTGCTAATCCACTTATATGTACATTTCTATATAAAGCCAAGACATTAAGTGTTGTAAATGCACATTTGTAAATGTAATTTAATTATCAGAAAAGCAAAGAGATTATAAAATAGAACCCAGGTTTCCAATGGCTAAAAGGCCATATAAAATGTTTAATATTAAATCTCTAAGTCCTGAATTGTGTGACAAAATTTTATATGGTTTAAGAATCTGAAATTACAGTGATTTATTATAATAGAAAAAATATTCTACTTGGCAAATACAGACACATATTTCTATACTTAAATAAATTAATATGGAATTTCATGTATATTTCAAATATTTACAGGAGGACTCATAAAAGAGAAAACATAGTTTTAAAAACTGTGTGCACGTATAGAGAGAAACGTCACATATCTATTTATATATTTTCATTTAGATATGCTTATGTAAATATTCATATATCTGAATGCATTATCTATAAATAGAAATTAACTCATAAATGACTGCATATTTTAGGTTCTAATAGATTTTTCTTATTCAGTTGAATTTTCCTCACTTTGGTCTTCAGACCTGCAGTATACAATGTTGAGTGTAGATCGGCCAAATTATAAAGTCTATAGGACAAAATCTGCATATTTGCTAGCCCCCTTCCCCACTGTCCCTCACGCCCTTGAGACTCTGAGACCGTTTCCTTCATCAGCAAAATCAGAATGTGTCTCTGAGGCCATGTAGTGGGCTGTGCCTGTAACAGCTGCCTCCAGACTCTGGGGAGCAAAGGGCCTAATCACCAATCCCTACAAAGAGTATCCACAGGGGGCAAGGTACTCCACTCCTCACCCAGAAAATAAAGAGCCAGCAACCATCCCCCACACTGTCTTGCTTCCTCAGACTGGGCCAAATCTTTCCCACAAAGATGGACAAAGCTCTTAATAAAGGAATTGGAAAACCTGACAGTCTTTGGGGAAAAGAGACCCTCCTGGAACGTGAATCTGCCCTTGAGCAAATCTGCTTTACATAGTCATGGTAATTATTTTATATGATTATTTCTCTTTAATCATCATTAGTATTAGCACACTGTCATATAGAAAAACTTTTTTTTCAGATATAGGACCATGAAATATATTTAATAATCATTCCCCAAACAATAGCAAATGCAGACTTTATTACTAAAGTTTGTTATATATATTTTGCTTTACTTTTCTCAAAGGAAAGAAAGCAAACAAACCCTCATTTTCTCATTTGTTATCTGATTCCACATCCTAATGTGCTATTTTCAGGTTAATTATTACAGAATTAAACTTATTAAAATGTAAATACTTCTATATGATATGAAGGAATTCAAGCACTCTTTTTTTCAAGACTATCTACTACTGGATTGCTGTTTTTTATATCTGTTTATGAAAGAAGTCTGCAAAGCTGTACCTCTTGCAATAGTAACTGGCACTGCTGCCTTCTGCAATCTATGTTCAAGCCACAGGCAAGTCAACAACCCTAAGTACCTGCCTCATACCTGGCATGGGAAAGTCTGAGTCATGTTTCTTGATATCAAAGAAGCTCGCATTTGAAACCTGTGTTAGTGACGTCTGCATCGTTATTTTAATTCACAGACTTCTGGAAGATTTCTTCAAGAAATCTAAAACACTTTTTGCTTGAATGTTTTCATCAGATCTGATGAAGTCCACAGATCTGTGGACTGAGAAAGGCAAGTACACAGGATGGAAAGGAAGCAGCAGAGAATGAAAAGAACATAACCAATTCGTACTGGATGTAACACCAAGAGAAAGAGCAGCAGTCCAGCATTTATCCTGCACTGTCTGCTGGGCCAGGTCTTTAAATTCTCCCAATCGCCCTGCTCCCTTTGGGTCTGCTTCTGTTCTTAGTTGCTGGGTACAGAATTTTTTCTTCCTACTAAGGGAAGTCCCTCTGGGTACTGACAAGTTGCCCCCTTTCTTTCCTCTGTAGACTCCACACCTGCTCCCCACTATCTAGAGTACATCTGTCTGTGCCACTGTCTAGCTGTCTCCCATGTATGTAGCTGGTGGTTCTGCAGTGCTTTGTAAGGGAAACATAGCAATTACAGAAGGCCAAAAATTCCTACCATATGCAGCCAGAAGTATTTAATCTCAGAGAGAAATTTCTATTTTCACTCAAAACTGCTGGAAGTAAGAACTTCTCTTCATAAGACTGACAACTGTTTGCAACTCATTTTCTCTGGTGTTCTGGTGATCTGTGGACTCTGACTATTCCAAGGGTAACAGATGCCAGCTCTCAAGTTTACTGATATTTCAACATCCTTAGAGAAGTGCTAAGAGGCACCAGAACACAATACTTTCTCTGGCCAGGGATTTCTGTACCATTCCAACTACTTTCTAAGTAAAAATACAGTGTTGCTAGTAGCACAGTGACAGCTGACTACTAGCAGTAAATTTAAGACTGCAAAAGACCATCACTCCATTCTCATTGGAGCTGTATCCAGGGACAGCATAAATGCACACCCTTACAAACTGTAGTGACACATGCTTTGTGGGGAGATAATTTATTCAGTAAGTTAGCTTACACTGCATTTTCACAAAAGGGAAAAGTCTATTGTATAACCTGCCACCAGTTGTAGGTAAATTGGTGTCCCATTTACAATAAGACCAGTAAGTTGAGTAAGACTAGTTTGTTCTTGAATAAGAAGACTATGTTAACTACCAACTTAATCAACTACTAATTTAATTATATTGAGCTGGGTTTTTTTTACCTCTTTGTATTTGATTTTCTGCATCTGTAAAAGAGATGTTTCCAAAACAATGTTTATTTCATCAGAGTAATTATGATGATTAAAAGTTTTTGGGAAATTGTGAAAAATGTAAATATTCCTTACTTTTATTGCTTTCGGTTAAATAATTTACAAGTTTCCATTAACTATTTCTTTTTGGAATTTCTGCCCCTCTTATCCGTTCTTTATATTCTAAGTTTTAATGTTTACTTGTATTGTCCTTGCGGATTCAGGACTTTCACAACTATTATATCAGGCAGTTAAAAAGCAGGGTGATTTCAAATTGCACATTGTTAAACCAGGTCATGTGCTAGAGTGCCAGACAAATCACAACATAAAACTTTTGTATTTTGCATTAAGAAAATTGGAGCATTTATCATAAGGTATTTCAGGGAAAAAAATTATTTTCTTCTTTTCTTCCTTGGAGATATCCTGACCTCCTTCACGGGGTTATTGTAATGAATATCTAATAAAATTTATTGTAAAGCACTTTGCAAAACAAAGTGCTATAAAATTTCTTAATAGCAATAATTAGATCTGAGTCCATTAATGCACAGAGCAATTGCTATCAATGAGATATCAAATAACTAAAGGAGCTTTCATATTTGGTTTGGGAAATTTACCTTGCCTGTTTCTATAGGACTCTAACTGAATAGAAATCACAAAATCCCTGAAGGGTTACAAACTGCTGATGATCTTCATTTTCCCTGTGGAAGTTTCTCTTGTGCTACAGGCTGGATCTGAAACCACAATAAACCCAGCTGTCAAAGTTCTAGGGCCTGAACTATAAAGTGGAGCAAATAGCTTTGCTTTATGACATAGTCATGCCCTGACATTTCAGTTCGATGCTGGATTTCAGTGTAGAGTCTCTCTTGTAATTCTATCCATATACTGATACAAAGAATTTATCTTTATATAATTTTCCTTTTGAATAACTGTGGAAGTCCCTTTTATACAGTTCTGATTGAAATAGTTTCAAGAAGAGTAACAGTCTGTTTTAACATTATTTAATTTGCTGTAAGTAATAGCAACCATTTTTACTACTAATAGTAGCAGTTAATATTTTTGAGTGATAGCATATATTCTAGGTTCTGTGATAAGTGCTCTATAAGCATTACACTGCCACCTACTTAAATTTCACAGAAATAGATATAGTACATTGACCTTACACCAATATTTCCACAAGATCAGGAGATACGTCAGCTTCTATAAATATAGTTTAAGCTTGTAAGTTAGTGTCCTTTTTCAATGATTACCTGAAAATTTATCCAAATTATTGGGTAGGTAATATCTTTCACTAGTGCTCATGACACAGCTGTTTTGTTTGTTTGTTTTAGATCTACTGGAGTCCAAAAACTCAACAGAAGAATAAATATCAGAGAATAGTATAATGAAAATTCTTAATTTTTAAAGTTATTTGTTCTCAGGAAAAGTAATGAGTGATATTTCTATGAGACCATGCAGGTTGTGACTAACATAAAGGTCATAGTATCAGTTAAGTCAATATTGAAATATAATGTAACTTTAAGAATATTAGTTAATTTTAACTTCATCCTATATAAAATGGATTAAAAGTAACCAAAATAACAATATTAATAATATTTAAAACTTAATGTTTCCATGCCACACACTGCTTTTAGAGTTTTACTCATTCCTTTTTCACAGAAGTTTTAAGAGGCCAGGGATATTTTTGTCTCCAGTTAAGAGAAGAAGGGACATGGAAGATGACAACTTGCCCAAGATCAATAACGGATGAGAAAGCTGAGATTTAAGGCCCTTACTCTGCCTCAATCTTAATTGTCCTCTGAAAGCACATGGTCGGGTGCCTGGTATGTAGCAGAATGAGTAATAACTCCTTTACAGGAATGGGTAATAATAGCAGTCACCCTTTACTGACTGATCACTGGGACAAGGAAGGAATATTTTAGGGACTAAATATTTCTAGATATAATGACAGTACTAAGAAAAGTATGAACAGGAAATGTCTTTGTTCCCAAGAAGCATTATTCTAAACACGTCTTTAATGGATGAGTTAGATGTGTCCTTATGTCTTCAGGTTAAAATATCCCAGCTTCCATCTTGTAGAAATGTGTCTATCGAGGGTGATTTATAAATCATTCAGTAACAGATGATGTTATAACTAAAGCAGTGGGAGTTTTGAAATACCTACATCAGATTAAGCTTGTGTTTATTTCAAAAACAGCTCTGATCTAGCTTGGATTTTTGGCAGACTCAACATGAGCCCAACATGAACTATTGTAAATCAAAGCTTTTTTTGAAAGTCAAAGTTGGAATATTTCCAGTCCCAATTAAATATCATTTGATGTGTCTGGCCTTCTATTTTTTTCTTAGGAAAAAAAGTTTCCTTCTGTCCTCATATTTTTGGTCATGAACTCTGCTTGGACCTGTGCTTTCGTAAAGTTGCCTCAGAAAATGATCAAAACCTCAGGACTTTTATAAAGTCAAGAATTACAGATTTTATAATAATTCCTGACTTTGATTAGAGTCAAGAATTACCCAAGAATTACAGATATAGCTGCAACTCCTGGACAAACTTAGATATAAATATAGACATAAAATCTGCAAATATCAATTCATTTCATTTTTTTCATTAAATTGTTTCAAACATTTGAAAATTTCAAACCCCAGTAATACTTTGCACCTCCTCTGCAGATTGCCTCAGTATCTTTTCAGATTAGACATAATTATAAAGTAATAAATAGCTCATTCCTGATTTAACCAACAGAAAAAAAAAATCAGACAGCAATCACACCAAGGGAAGTTACTCAAGGGAAAACTCTTTAAAAAGTCTCTCAAGAGATTTTGTTAACAAAATAATTTATGATTATCTCATACTGTGCATGAATAACCCTCATAAATATGGCACAGTACAATCCAATTAATTATGCATCTTAAACGGCTTGATAATTTATGAAATTGTGGGATTTGGTTTTTCTCACTTTTAAAAGTGAATATATGCTGCAAAGAAAGGAAAACTATAATTGCAAGTCAAAAATGTTTTATAGCTCATGCAACAACATTCACCTTGCTATATAGATTCATGAAATATTGAATGGATTGATTTACAGAGATTTTAGTTTAACTTTTATTTTTATAGAGTTTTGGAGACTTGAATTACTTTTGTTTATTTTTTTTTAGCTGATTTACCTCCTAAATAATTTTTATAATGTAAAAAATATTTTTTAAAAAAGAGGTTGATTTTTGTTGTCTGCAAATTTCTATTTAAAAATATATTGATTTAAACTTACTAGCAATTATTTTTTTAAAAAATGATTAGAGATGATTAGAGATATGAGGATTATAGTCATAATATTATATTTCTTTATTTTTAAAATAAAGGCTGTAAACAAATTTTCTAATGACCTTGTGGCTAAAACTAGATACAACTCTACAAGGATTAAAGAAGCTCTGTTTCTTTCAAAGGATTCGAAAGTTGCAGTTTGTAACTGAGTCTCTCTATAGACAAAAACTGAACTTACTTTGATAATTTCCATGGTCTATTGTCTGTAAGGATGGCTTGGCATTATTTATAATGTTTTGGACTATCATTATTATTGAGAAAAGTTTAATTGTTATCCTATCTTTATTTCATGAGTGTCATTAGAGGTGGAGAATTAAGAATATCTCTGTGAAAGATGTTTAAATAAATGATGAAAAATTAGTATTAGAACTTCTCCTTCTTTGTGTTATGCCAGTATATGAATTATCAGTTTCTCATAGATGGAACATTTAAATAAGAAATATTAAAGAGTCTTTAGTATACTTTTTCTTTCAACAAATAATGATTATAACCTGGCATAGGATTTCAATACTAGCAACATTCTGCACATATTTCTTAAATATTTATTTCTCCCTGTCTTAAAAATAACACATTTCTCCTAAAATAATTATAAGTTTACTAGAATGTCCAAAGAAATGTGTAGGAAGGTTCTAAAATACTTCACATAGTCTTTTCCAAAATTAACATCTTATATAATACAGTATCAATGCCAGGAAATTGACAGTGATAGAATTCATAGGGCTTATTCAGATTTTTCCAGGTCTTTACTCAATTGTGTGTGTGTGTGTGTGTGTGTGTGTGTGTGTGTTTAGCTCTATGCAATTTTCACATCTGTAACTCATATGACTATCACCGCAATTTAGATACAGAGATAGAGCATCGCCATAAAACTTTCTCATACTCTATTAGATAGAGTCTATTGGTTGAGTCTATTGGTTTATATTGTTCAATTTTATATCACCACTTATTTTCTAATAGTTTGGTCAATTGCTGAGAGTAGAGTATTAAAATCCCCAACTACAATTTCTGATTTGTCCACTTCTTTTAGCTTGTCAGATTTTGCTCTAAGCATCATTTCCCTCTGGTTATTTTTGACTTTGTAATTAATTTTCAAAACTTTATCATGATCTTGATGTGGGTGTATTAACTTTATCTTATTTATGTTTATCTTCTGTATCTATAATTTTATATTTTCAGAAAGCTTGGAATGTTATTAGTCAATATTTTTTCAATTATCTTCTTCAGCTCTACCTTCTTTTTCATCTCCTTCCATAATTGATGATACAAATAGTGGATCTATTGTTTCTGTCTCATAAGTTGCTAATTATGTTTATTTTGTTTACAGCCTACTTTCTCTGTGTTTTTAGATTAAGTAAACTCTATTCTCCTGTCCCAGGTTCACTGATTCAAATTTCTCTGTCATTTCCACTCTTCTACTGAGCCCATCTAGTGAATTTTGGTCATTACATTTTCTCTTCTGTAATTTCATTTTGGTCTTTTTTTTTATAAATTCAAAGTCTTTGTGCCAATCTTTTCTATTTTTTAAAAATTATTTTAAGATAATCCATCAACCATTGAAGGAATTTTTATGATGACTGCTTTAAAGTTCTTATAAGTCCAACATCTTCATTTTAGTACTGTCAATTGATTGTCTTTTCTCATTCAAGTTGTTTTTTTTTCTTGTTCTGGGTATAATAACTTATTTCTTCTTGTATTCTGAATAATATTAGGAGACTCTTGATCTTATCTAAATGTTCTGTTTTAGCAGACAGTCATTTTTTTAAAGCTGTAATTTCAATTGCAATTTGCAGACCACTACCAATGCCATTCTCATCTTTGTTCTTCTGTTGTCTCTAAAATTGTCACTCTGTTCATTCAGGAGCCACCTCAGCTTTCTGGAGTCTGTGGTTGAAAAGTTCAGAAAAGATTGGGGCTGACTAAATTTCTCTCAGTAAGTGGAGGACTGGTGTTACCAGGCATTCTGAAGATGACATCTTCTCAAGCTTGCAGAATGTATAGGATTTAGGTCAGAGTTAGAGACTCCTCTCAGGGTCTCCACTTGGTTGTACCTTACTTAGTCTCTTGCCTAGAAAAGTAGGCTTTTCATATATTTCTCGTTTTTTTGCATGTATGTCTGTCAGTAGTTCTGGGTTACAGGTCTCTTTGGTAGATATATGGATTAGAAGAAAACCCAGGGACTTCACTGTAGTGCCATTCTTTAAATATTGATTTCTTTACCCAGTCTGCATTCCATTTCCATTTTTTTAAAAAAGAATTTTTATTTTTTTTATTTATGTGTACCAGCTGGGGCCCGAGGCGTGGGGCGGCGAGAGGGTTCACCAGAGACAGAGCGGGGAGCAGAACAGGCAGATCAGAAATACACTGTTGAGGGGAGCAGCGGGCGAGGCAGGAGAGGTCTGCCGCACCATGTGGGATTCTCCCCGGCTGGGCGTCAAACCCGCATCACTCGCAGCCGACAGCTCCACAGCGCAGTGCTCAACCGCTGCGCCACTGGGGAGGCCCCCATTTCCACTTTTTGAGTAATTTAAGGATTTCTATTGAATTAGTTATAAGATATTTAGTTGTATTTGGAAGGAAGTAACAGAGAAAAGTGGATCTATGACAGCTTTTATTGGAAATGGTAGTCTTCTTAATTTCTTTGTGCTTTTACTTTCTCATGTATAAATGGGTATTATGTCATCAGCTTGTCAAGACAGCTGTACAGTTAGCTAGGTAATATGTGCTTCAAAAATAATTTAGTTTGTGATAGCATATAATAAATGATAAGTAAGTAGTAATAGGATTAGTATCACACTTCTGGGGCAAAGGTAATCACAAAGAGGAATTGCATACCAAAACAAGCTAGAATTAGGGCTTAGAAAAATGTAAAGTCTGTATGCTTTGTATATTGAAGTGAAGTGGTAGATGGAGGAGGTAGAAAGTGGAGAGAACAGCAAAGGTATTACCCATAAGACACCTTAGTGTCAATCAAAGATAATTTATTTCAAATCACACTCAGCCTCCAATACAACCCACAGTTTGGCAAGAAGTGGATAATACGAATGTCTGAAAAGATACTGAAAAATGGATTACAGAGGAGGAAGAAAACATTAGATGTTTAATTCTCAGGCTATCAGTTATCTTTAAGACCAGCTACATAGGTTGTGAGAATAGAAGTCTGATAGGAGGAGGTAAGAAAAAATGTGTAGAGAATGTGGAGATAGGGAAAATAGATGTGATTTTATTAGTGTCGTTGTGAAAGAGAGAAGAGAAAAAGTCTGGTAGCTGTCAGCAGATGGAATTGATTGAAGTATGTGAAGAAAAAAGAGATGTAAAAAAACAGTAGAGAAAAACTTTACCTTTCATACTGATGGAAATAATGCAGTGAGATGGGACACAGATGAAGCAGTAAAGAAGGGATTGTCTGAGTCAAGCCCTTTAAAAGATCAAGGTTGGAAAGAAAGTACCAAAAGAGAGAATTGTATGCAAGGAAGGAAGTGCTCTTCTGTTAAAGACTAAATTTGTCTTTGAAGAAATGAGGTAAATATTCTTTAAGTATTTCAACTACTTCCCCGCTACCCCTTTTTGGATATATTAGCCACTTAGATGTTTTATTGGGATCCAGATCTCTCCAGTACTTTGGTCTTTTCTTAGAAGAAATAGATCTAAGGAATTTTTTAAGATCTTCATGAAAGCAAATGATTAAACAGATACAAGCTATCCTTGAGGTCATTCTTGAAATGTCTTATCATTACTACCTCATACCACCTAGTCCAAAGACGACAAATCAGTCAGCTTAGACTTCTCAGGCTGACTTGGTATCAATAGTAAAATATCCATTGTTGACTTTGAGAAAACCAAGGTTTTGGAGTGTTCAAATGACATGAATAAGTTAATGTTTGCAAACAAAATCCAGTTTCAAACTATTTTAAGTCTGAAACCAAGATTTTCAATGTTACTGTTGCTTAAAACTAAGTTCTTTTTCTGCTTAAAAAAATACTAATATTAAATTACCTAGGTAATTTAAATTTAGTTAAATTTAATATTATCTAAATTTAATAATTACCTAAAATATGTATAACTTAGTGCTCATAAATGAAGCTAATATTTGCACCTTCCTCCAAAGATTCCTGAGAATTTAATGAGAGAATGCTTGGAAAGCACTTAGCACAGTACATAGTACAAAGCAAGTGTGCGAAAATGATAATAAGTACCGTACATATTTCTATTATGTTATTTTCCTTTCTTCCAGTTTTACAAGCATTACTGGTTGACCCTGAACAATCCAATAAACATTTTCTGTTTAAATAAACATTTAAAATAAAATCATGAGTAAAGCTAAAGGAATTACCTGATCTAAGAATTCAGAACCCATACAATATAAGCTAGGAACATATTATCCATCAATTGCTTTGATATTATATTTGCATCTCTTTTCTTTTACTGTAAATAGCTTTGTTATCAATTATATAAACACAAAACCAAGTCCACTACAGTAACCCAGTGACTACATTTAAGGATCACTATATGTGTGTGGATTCATATGTATAATCCTTACGATGGAAAACAAAACAAAACATATAAAACCACTTAACATAATTTCTCATGTAGACTTGCATCTGACTTGAAACATAATTCGATTCATTTGTATTGGTTTATTTTTAATTTTTGGAGTTTTTTCCTGCTCGATTCAGATTATTTATTTATTTATTTATTTATACATTTTAAAAGGCTTATTAAGAAAAGGAGGAAGAAAATAAGAAGCACCTGCATGCTCACAGGCAGGCAGAATAACTGCATCTAAAATGTTGTTTTAATATGTAAAAACATTTGCACAGTTTTAAATTGAAAACTATAGAGATTCTTTCAAATAACTCTACCTCTCATTTAATTAGTTTTTGCTTTAACTTTCCCTCAATTCATTTTGAAAATATAAGCAAATATGTATATGTGCGCATGTATATACATATTTATTTATTTATTTATTTATTTTCAGGATCCATAATATTTCTTTGATTCTAATTTTTGCATCTCTTTTCTTTTACTCTGAGTAACTTCTTACAAAGATGATAGCTTAGTATACATTCTCTTGCACTTTGATTTTTTATTTAATAATTTGTCTTAGATATATGCTGTAGCAGGGATCTCCCTGGTGGTGCAGCTGTTAAGCGCTGCATTGTGGAACTGCTGGCAGCAGCGACACAAGTTCGACACCCGGTGGGGAGATTTCCACATGGTACAGCAGACCTCTCCTGCCTCGTCTGCTGCTCCCCTCAGCAGTGTATTTCTGATGATCTGCCTGTTCTGCTCCCCACTCTGTCTCTGGTGAACCCTCTCGCCGCCCCACGCCTCTGGCCTGTACCCCAGCTTGTATGCATAAATAAACAAATCTTTAAAAAAAAAGAAATATGCTGTAGCAGAATATAGTGATATTTCTCATATCACTTTTACTTCATTATGTGAATGAATTATATCTTCTCTTAAAAATCCTTGACTCAGTGAATATGAAAATAGTCTATAAACGGAGGTTTCTCTTTATTTTAGTTCATGACTTCCCTTTAAAAGACATTTAGGTATAAAGTCTCTTAAATAGTCACTACCACAGTGTTAAGAGAAAGGATCTGAAATGGATGAAGACAGACTCCCACAGCATCCCTGGTTTAGAAACCACCCAATTATGGAATCTAAGGAGATTGATCCTGGAAGGTTCTTGAAGGTCAAATCCCATGGATTATATATATCTATATCTATATATAAATATAGATATAGATATAGATATAGATACAGATACAGATACAGATACAGATACAGATATAGATATAGATATAGATATAGATATAGATAGATAGATATATATAGACCCAAGCAGGAAGAAGTTAGTCCTAAAGACGTATGTCATCACTGTGAAATCTTAAAAAAAAAAAAAAAAGGACAGACTTCCACGTCAGGGTTTCTCTACTAGTATGCAGTAAATCACCATACGTTTTACTTGTTATAGCTTTGTTTTGTCAAGTTATTCTCATACCATCTACCCCATTGCATCCAGTTCAGTTCCCCAACTATTCAGAAGACCATAATCTACTGAAAAAAAAAAAAAAAAAGCAAATAGACAAGCAGAGGTATAGTTTTAGTCAGACCCTCTGATATTCATCTGCTATTCTGAGTCCTCTTTTTTCATGGTCCAGTCTGCCCAGCTGTGTTTACAGCTTTGATCTAGACTCCTCTGTTGGCCCTGAGAAGTCTAAATTTTTAATTTCTAATGTTTAATTCCTAATGTGACAAAACCTGCATACATGCATGTAAGCATATTCAAATGCAAAGATTTTGAACTTCAAGAAGTACACATTTTCTGGTCTTACTCATTTCATCCCACTCTTCTTCCCAGATGTACTCCTTGAAAAACATATACTGGAATATTCTCCCATTGTTTTCTTCGTCAGAGGGATATTGAGTCCATAAAATAGAGAGGAAACAGAGAGGAATGCATTTGTCTGAGATCATGAAGATAGCTCTGATATTTCAGAGACAGAATTTGGATGGGTCTTGGACTATGCCTAAGGGTAAAATAGAAATGATAAATTCATAGCTATGCTTTTTTCTCCTACACTGAACATTTTAAAGTAAGGAATATTTCTCATTTTAGAATTCAGTATTATTTAAAATTTAGTCTGGGCACAAAGCTATTATTTTTAGGTATACTTTGAGTTTTTTATGAGATACTTTACCAATAGGATAAAAGAACCCAGGCAAAATTTTGTTCTTCAAACCTAAATATAGTCATTTATTCTTCATCAATTCACCTTCTATTTGGTGATTTTTCAGTAAAGAAGTCAAAAGATTTCTTATTCTCAAGGAAATGTTTCCATAGAATACAAATCAAAACACATAACTTAATTCAAGAATATCTTGTTAGTACTTACTTCGGTTTAAGCACTTTGAAGACTCAAACCCTGTTCCTAAGAACTATGAGGTGTTTCCTATGCATTGTCAGCTCATATAAATCAGTTATAGCAATAACACCTTTCCAGGCATACAATCTTGTTTTTAAACAAGGGTTTTATATGCCTAACTATACAATTCACAACTTCTGTCATGTGATTAAATGAATGAGCTAAACTGGAGAGACAGAATGTAAAATAGAGGAGAGGAAGTGTGGTTGATCAATGTAGAAATAGAATCTGCAAAACTGTGAAATTAGTTGGATATGGACACAAAAGAGAAGAAAGAAGCAAAGATGATTTCAAAGTTATAATCTAGAGCAACAGCTAAGAAGGGTGACAATCCCTGTGACAGAAATGTCATAGTCAGGAGTACTTTAAGTCCAGCAGTAAATAAGAAACACAAGTCAGAAGTGTTACTGTGGAATGCGTACTTCTTTGAACCTATCAGAAAAAGGGTAGATGAATAAAATTTAAGATTTATTTTTTTTATTTATGTATACAAGGTGGGGTGCAGACCAGAAGTGTGGGGTGGTTTGAGGGTTAGGGCTCACCAGAGACAGAATGGGGAGCAGGACAGGCAGATCAACAGAAATACACTGCTGAGGGGAGAAGCGGGCGAGGCAGAAGAGGTCTGCTGTGCCATGTGGGAATCTCCCGCCAGGCATCTAACTGGCGCTGCAGCTGCCGACAACTCCACAGTGCTGCACTTAACCCTTTGTGCCACCAGGGAGGCCCAGGATGAATACAATTTGATCCTGAGCTTCTCTGACCTGATAAAATTGTCCAGGATACTCAAAATACCAAAATTTAGTTATATTCCCATAATGAAAGAGGGGAATGCACTGGAGCTTGTGCACGCTCTCTTATGTTGTTGATTATTTTTGTTCTGAGTCTTTGACTTTGTTTCTGCCCTTAATTTTTAGATGACTGGCTTGGTGGTAGACATAAGTAAAGGAAATTTTATACTGAGGTTGAGTCAACATCCTATCTGTCTTTGAATCTGGACATGCTTTTGTGTGCTGGTAAAGTCAAGTCTTTTGAAGCAATTAATAGGATAAACAAGGAGCTGATTTAGAGGAGGTGATGAGATTGTTTCTAAACATGGTGAGTTTATTATTTATTGGAAGAACTGGGATGTAGGGCAGAGGTGCGGGAGGTGAGAGGATTCACCGGAGACAGAGTAGGGAGCAGAACAGGTGGATTCAGTGAAATACACTCCTGAGGGGAGCAGCAGGTGAGACAGGAGAGGTCTGCTGCGCCACATGTGGGTTGGCTTCCTGGCCAGGTATCGAACTCAGGTCATAGTGGTGATGGCATGCTGAGACTTAACCCTTAGGCTATGAGGGAGGCCTTGGACATGGTGAGTTTAGAGGGCAAGTTTTGAAGAATTTTCAAGAGCACATGTCTAACTCACCAATGTTGACCTTCTTTGGAACTTGGGAATGATATTTAGACCAGAAGTAAATTATTTCATTTACATAACACTATGGGAAAATTATAGTGATGCTGACTGAAAAAAATTGTTTAGTTTCAAGTATATATGCCTGAAAAAAAATATTTTTCAAGAAATAAGCAGGAAGGGAGAGGAGAAAGAGAAGAAGTCAATTGAGGTATCACAGTTCAAGTTCTTTAGCATAAATAAGTAGTGTTAGAAAGGGAGAGAGTCTAGCAACAGAGAGTATTACTTGAACTAGTCCTACAAACCTAACTCTGTCTGTGTCATCTCTATCAAACCATGACTTAAACTCAGGTCTTTTCTCCAGTGAAATTGTCCATGTTTATGTGGCTGAGACTTGACAATGATTTCCTCTTATCAATTACCAAGTACTTAGTGAAAATATTATTTCTCTTCTGAATAGCTGATAACTTTTCCCAACACTTAGTTGAAAATAGTATTAAAAAGCTAAAAATAAAAATTCCCATTTGTAGATACAACAACTTAAAGTGCCATTTTATACTTTGATGATTTTATAGCTCTGGGCAATATGATTATCACTTACAATGTATAAGATTTAATAAGGCAATTATAAATATAACATATGTTGCAAAACACTACAACAGCAAATAAATGGAGTCTTTTTAATCTTATTCTCAGAAAGGAATTAATGTACCATTTCCCTAATTTATAATCAAAATACTAAATAAAATTCATTTTAACAGTTATAGCATATCTAACATGTTTCATATCATAAATTTCATAAAGCTGAAGGCAACTATGTCTTTTTAATTGAAAGAGATTGGAGATGAAATGAATTTTAATATGTATATACCCTGCTATAAGATTATAGCAAACTAGGACTTAAATAGTACTGAAACTTGGTTTTTATTACTTCCTTCTCTTCTAGGTCTCTGAACAAAATTACAAATAGAACAACTAAGAAATCTAAAGGAAAAAAATAAAAGGTAGATCCAAATGAAAAATCATATCATTTAAAAAAAAATCAAAGAAGCATTTTGTGTGTGTGTGTGTGTGTGTGTGCTTCTGAAAAGGACAAGATCACTCACCAACTTACGTTTAATAACTAAAAACCACATGACATGAGTCACAGATAGTGAAATAAGCTTTAAAAAATGTAAATGAATACCTAAAAGTCATTGAATTTAATTCACGGGTATTTTCCCTGATCTCTCATATTTTTCCAATTTTAATTGCATTGTCTCTTAAGGTTGAAGTTAGGGGTAGGAAATAACTGTTCTCACTTATGATAACAGAACCAGTGGTAGAAGGAGGGAAAACTGAATCTTCTGAGGTTGATTCTATGTGATGACTCCATTGTTATTGCTCTTGCACAGTTTGCTAATTGCACAATGAAAGTAGATTCCAATGAACTCAAAATGGTATTTTGGGGGAACATACTCCTTCTGTTCCCCACACCCAGCCTTAATTTACAAAAAGGGCAATCAACAGTAACTATAGAAGCTAACAAGATCACACAGCAAGGCCATGTACTTTGAGAAAGTGTTGTGATACCATTTGCTCAATTCCACATATAGTTTGCTATTTTTCATCACATTAGTACATTAGTATATCACATTTAGAGCACACACAAAAAAATGAGGGCTATCTATATATCTGTACCTTTGGAAACTCTTTCTCAGATTCTGGTGCTCACATGTCTCCTCAGTACATGCTGAATATTTTTTCTTGTAAACACACAGGATATCTTCCTACCAACAAGCCAATTGGCATCTATTGTCTTCTAAGTGGTTTATCTTCTAATCTTAAAACCATAAATGAAGCACAAGTAAAATATTTGAGGAACTACATATAACTTGGGTGTGAAGTTCTGTATTGCCTCAAACAATAGCCCTCATTTTTTCTATATATCTATATAGATATATATCTCTCTATATATATACATAGATATATATAGATATATATCTATATATCTAATATATATATACATATATATATATATTTTTTTACTAGAATACAGACCTCAGCTCTGTAATCCCACAGAACTCTCATTTATACTCATGCAATAAACATGAATTCTGGGTATTTCCTCAGGCAACACAAATTGGTCATTTCAATATAATGAATTTGACCTGCTTAGTGAGAAACTGAGCTAACTACTCTTTTCACTTTTTCTAGTTGAAGATGAACATCACTCTTTACCGAAGGGGGAAAAATAAACTCATGTTTTGTACAATTTACCTTAGATTGAATTTGTGGCCAAAGTAGGAAAAAAATATGAAAACAAAATATCATACTATCCATCTTTTCAGGCCATGCATAGGATTGAAATGAAAATGCTCTTCAATCAGAAATTGGTTTTCAACTCTGTACAGTTGAAATATGGACAGGTGTGTATGTTGGGTTGGGGGTTGGGGTCTTAGTGTGTGGGAAGACAGTGAAGGAAAGTAGGGAAGAACTGCTTCTGTTAGACAAACTTTGTTTTTATCCATTCTAGTCATTAGACTTCCATGGAAGACTTTAGCTTATTTTAATGGAAAAATAATTTTGATACATAGCTGTTTGAGTCCTTTTCTTTGGTGTTTTTGCTAGTGATATTTTGTCTAGTTTTCCTCTTCCTTTATTACCAGCTATAAAGTAGTTATCACTTGGCTGTTGATTAAGTATCACCACCAGTATGGAATTAAAAAAAAAATCCAGTGAGTTTATATTAAGGACAATTGTATACAGTTATATGGTAATTGAATGATTACTGTTGCATATAGGCCCAAATACCACAGTATTTGTACTTTAAACCATTGTTACTACTACAAAAATAACACATATTTATTTTTTTTAAAAGCAAATTGTAAGTCAAAACTTTTGGAAATGTAAAAAGTGCTATTAAAAAATAAATAAATAAATAAATAAAACCTAACCAGACTGAACTTCCAGGCTGCAGATGTCGGCTTCATTAATCCCTCTTTTGCAGCATTGTACTATATTGTTTAAATCACTAAATGGATTCTCCATAGATATTTTAACTTGTGTAACTATTTATGTTTACTTTGTTTCTGTGTTTGTGCCTAGAATACAATCTCTCTTTGAAGGATACTGTTCTGTATAACCTAAGTATAACACAGGATTTCTCAAAAGAGGAAATATTGGCATTTGGGATTGGATACCTTTTTGTTCTGGGGGGCTGTCTTGTGCAATGTAGGATATTTATTAACATCCTTGGTCTCTGCTCAGTAGAGGTAGGCCGCATCCCCCAACCCCTGTCACGGCCATCAGAAATGTCTCCAGCCATTGCCAATCTCCTTAATTTAGATACATCCTTACAGAATAGGGCTTTGCATGTGAGTATGTGATGGTGATGGTTTGATGTGTTTAGAGGATTAATAGAGAGAGAAAAAATTAGACCTCAATTCCATATAGCTCTAGCACTATGTTACATAACTGTCATTGCATAAATTTTTAAGTATGACATTTTATGAATAAATTTGTTTTAATTTTCACCATTACTGAGATAACATGTTCTCATATAACTAGCACTTTCTTTCTTTTTCTTTTTTTTTTTAAAGATTTATTTATTTATGCATACAAACTGGGGTACAGACCAGAGGCGTGGGACGGCAAGAGGACTCACCAGAGATAGAGTGGGGGGCAGAACAGGCAGAGCAATGGAAATACACTGCTGAGGGGAGCAGCGGGCGAGGCAGGAGAGGTCTGTTGTGCCATGTGGGAAGCTCCCTGGCTGGGGATCGAACTGGCGTCGCCGCTGCTGCCGACAACTCCACAGCGCAGCACCTAACCGCTGTGCCACCAGGGAGGCCCTCTCTCTCTCTTTCTTCTCTCTCTCTCTCTCTCTCTCTCTTTCTCTCTCCTTCTCTCTGTCCTCCCCTGCCCTCACAATCTGGCATAGAAGATATAGTCTGCTAACACACTTGCAATTGGATCCCTCCTGGCATAGTAATCATGATCAGTGGAAGGGATGTAGTAAAACAACAGAAATACACATGGATAAAAGAATAATCCTACCTAAAGACTATCCCAGAAATGTCCACTCCTTCAAAGGTTTACACTGGTAAACATAATAATACTGTTTGACTTTATTAACTTATCCAAAATTTGAAAATTATGTGGTAGGAGCAAGATCTAGTTACAGATATTTAAAATCTCATGTGAACCTCTATGTGAACTAATCTGTTCTGCCTCGCATGACATAATTTCAAATACTTTCACTGTAGAACTGAACTGATAATTTTCAGAGGGCCCAATTATTCCTAGACCCCAAACCCTCTCTCAGAGTCAGAGGCTAAGAAAGATCTTAACTCATTCAGTTAACTGAGAACATTTTAATGAGTTACTATTATAAGGCACTTTTCTCTCAAAGCCTAAGGCAGAACTGTTATAGGGCATGTGTGGTACCTCAGTCCAACAGATGACTGTGTCTCCTCGAACAATGAACTCTTAACTAAGGATTGACAGTCACTCAGGGGATTCTAACTTATTCACTTATGGGCTTATTATACACACAAAAAGGAAATATGCTGGTACTTACGTGCCTTAATTTAATCATATTCTATTTTTAATATCTTTTATCATCACATAGTTTTATTGTACTTTTACTCTGCCTCAGAAAAACTCTGCCCATGGTGCCAGACTCCTCTAATTATGCCCCAAGTTCACATCTAAAATGACCTTGGCAATGTGTGGGAGGATATGAACTTGTGTATGATAGAACAGGCTTCAATAAAATATTCTCAAAACTGTATCACAAAATATACATTCTATCAGAGTCGACACTACTTTCCATGTGTAAGTAATGGACATGCTTAGAAAAAAATGTCACAAAAATGCTGTCTGTTAAGTCTCAGGCCTACTTTTATTTTAATATAGCACAAATTACTATAAAATTGTGACCTTATTCCAACATAACTTTGTCCTTACTTAAACTCCTGATGCCCTTTTTGACAAGCGGTTGGGATAAGCAGAAAGATAAATACAAATACCTCATCATTTCATTCATATGTGGAATATAAAGACACAAAATAAAGGAACAGAAAATCAAAACAAACCTTAGAAATCTGACTGTAGAATTGAAAGGAAAAGAGGAAGAGTATGGTGGGAGAGGAAGCAAATAATAAAGTAAATAAGCAGAACAAGTAATAAAATAAATCAGTAGAGCAAGCAGTGACACACCAGCTCTGCTGTCTTTGAGCTACAGTTTTTCCATAGATATGGTGGCAAATTGTGAAGATTTTGATTTGTACTGGCATAGGCTGACTGTCTCTACACTCACTCATTCCTTTTCAGGTACAAGCTGACACACATAGACAACTTATTTTTCTCCCAGTGGCACATACTTCTTTTATATTCTTGATACAAGTATTTTGTTAGCTAAATAATTTATAAATACTTTTCTCTAATATGCTCATCTCTATGTTCTCTTAATGGTGCCATTTGAAGAAAAGCTTTTACTTTTGATGAAATTTAATCTATGGTTATCTATATCATTTAAAAATAATTCTTTATGTTTTGTCACTGTACGTAAATAATCCTTTCCAATACATGAAAGGTATAAGCTATAAAACTTGTAGAAAGCATATGATTTTAACTAAGGTGCCTGGAATATTTCAGGAAATGTGAGAATATGGCATAGAGTCTTAACTCTAAAAATAGAAGTTACCCTGGCTCAATTCATCTTCAAATCCAATAACATTCATGTCCCAAAGGATGTTGGAAGAACACAGAGACAGACTAAAAATAAAGGGGAGGATGAGAGGGTCTTTTCCTGACTACGCTAGACTCAGGATTACAAGAACCGGTCTTATAACAGACCCTAGAAACTCCATCTCACATGTGATATGACTGGCAAGACCCTTAAACAAACAAGTAAAAAAAGTTACTGAGGTTCTGAGTTACATTGACCCTGAATTTGTTAACTTATCACTGCAAAGAAGCTAAAATCACTAAGGAAACAGACCCATTAAAATATGGAAAATAATGTTTTCTGCAGTTTTATTTCCTAATGATTTCCTTCTGCAAGAAGGAAATTCAGGAAGACTTTCTATTTATCAAAGAAATGGGAGAAATGGTGATAACTCTGATAAAATAACTCTCATAGTTTTCGACATGTAACATAGGCAATATCTACCCTATAAGTGAAACAACCTATGTTCCCATTCACTCTAAATAATTTCTGCCTGGATGTTAACGGCTTGAATACATGCACATCAGCATATACACACACTAACATCCACACATGTCTGCTTGCTCTTAGAGAACAAAATCCAGATTTTTATAATTTTAGCCAACTAGTATAATCTTGACATTTAGATTCTTGTCAAAGTCAAAGAAAGAATAAACATAAACTGTCTATAATGACCACTATCATAATCATCCTTCATGAAAGGCAGTATTATTTGCTCTCCTTTTTACCTCTGTGTGCCCCAACCATATCATTAATTGCAGAGAATCCTGGTCCATCTGGACTGGAATTGCAGGGAGAATGGTTACTTCCTACCACTTCTGAGCTTTTATGAAACGTTTTTCCCTCCACTACCAGGAGGAAAGCGAGGCCATAAATAGAGGCATTAATGCCCCATTGGGTGAATTTCAGCCAGTGAATCAGAAATTGAGAAAGTTAAACAAGATAAATCCCTTTCCTTTCCTTGTTCTGAAGGATTATTCTAAGGCACAATGTTTGCACTAAGTTTATCTAGATGATATCCCAAATGAACAAATAATTGCCCATCATAATTTTTTTCTTTAGATCTGGCCCAATAGTCAATGTGTCATCTTGTGCTTGATTTTGTTCTTTCTCTATAACCTCCCAAATTCTTTCAACCTGAAAAATACGGAGACTTTTTAAAACGTGATATAACATTTGGGTACCATATATTCACCTTAAAATCCTTACCTGAAGAATAACAGAGTATTAGCACACATTTTACACACAGCCTTTGCTGAAACATTTTAAAATTTTGCTGTTGTAGTAATAATGTATTATAACAATATGTAAATTTCAGATGTACATTGTTAAGAATTAAATTTGTTGTGATTCATCATTGAGAGTTGATGTTTCTTGTTCTTTATATGAAGAAAAAATTAAGTATTTTTAAATGATTTCATTCTTCCCACTGTCAAAAGTAATGAAATAACACTAAGTGAAATTCCTACCTAGACTTGGTGATGAGATAAATGAGTTATATCTCATTAGTCATTATCATATTTTGTTTTATTTTTTAAAATAAGAGAAGCAGAGAGCAGAGAAAGAGATTTTACATCTAATCCTACTTACAGGTCTGTTCAACTCATATTTATTATCTTTTAGGTAATAAATTTACTCACTTAAAATCAGTGCTTTAGAATAGCTTATGAGCTGAAGTAGACAAGATGAGATTTTTTTCCTAGATTTTTTTTTTGGTTTAGCTTTTTAACTTTACAGGAAATCATTTCACATTAAATGACAATATGATTTCATAAATTAGGGGATAAAACACAAAAGGAAACCTTTATAGATATTTATAATGAAAGAAAATGTAGGCAGTTTATACTTTAAAATTTTTTCATGTCATGATTGTAAGATTGTCCAGAAAATACTTTATGGGTTAAGAGCTGTTCAAGAGTGGAACAGGGCTTCTACAAAGGTGATGAGTTACTCTACAGGAAGGAACTGAATGGGTTTATTGTTTTAATTAAGTTTTTTTATGTAAGGTAACATTGGTTGACATCACAATATGTGATTTAGAGGAATAATTTTTGAAACATATTGTGCAAATTCATAAGATGTGATAACTGCTATAGTATATTCAGATATGCTAAGCTCAGGATATATAGTATCAAATACACAGGCATTCTTCCTAAAACCATTGATATTAGAATTCATTAACAAGGTAGGTAGAAAGCAAACTCAGATAAAATTATAATCACAATTGGTAAAATTGCTATAAAAGAGAAGGAGTGACTTAAGAGAATAACAGGGAAACTTAATTTAAATTGTGGAAGTGTAGGACATAGCTAAGGACCTGCCTTTCAGACATAGACCTAACTGATGAATAGTAGTTCACCAAATGAACAGTAAGCTAAATATTTCCAGGCAAGAAAATACTGTTGCAAAATGTATGTCTAAGAAACTTACATCAGTTCAGATATATGTGTCTAATTGTGCTATATTCCAGTGAAAGAGATTAGGTATATGAGACAATAAGAAGTCCGATTGGTACATAAAAACTATTGTGCACATATTGTTGTAATCTTAAGGAATTTAGTTCTTATTTTAATATCAATGGAAAATTTTTAGAGGTTGTCATTCATTCTTTCATTCATTATATTACAGGAGAGTGACAAGATCTGACTTAGATAAAAATGTGCTACATGAAGAAGAGATTGGAATGAAAACAGGGGAAGCTATGGTATATCATCAGGAGATGATTATGATCTGGATTTTGGCATTGACAGTAGAGAAGGAAGAGAGTAGCCACATGTGGGTCGGGATTGATAGAAATTGGCACAGGTTAGAGAAGGGCAATTCAAGGAGGATGAAGTGTAGAAAAATACACAAAGGACCTCAGATTCAAGATTTGTGAAATCATGAGTTTTATCATCGAAATAATGATACTTTGGGGAATGATAGAGATAATATTAATTATTATTAATTAATATCAATAATTAGGCATAAACTGACATATTTCTGAGTACATTGAGAGTGGTCACTGTCTCTAAGTTAGACTTTTGGGTCCTTGTTAGTTATCTTCTATTAGTCTATCTTCTACAGCTCTCACAAATCTAACAGAGATAACAAATTAATGGACTCTATGTTGCACAATTCAGTGGAAGTTTGTTAAGCTTCATTGCACTTGATATTTCCGCAAAACTGCTGAGTACTTTGTTAGTTTTGAAAAAACTTTATTTTCTGACATCACACATTCTGAGGGTTTCTCATTCTCTTTGGCTAATCCATTCTGTTTTCTGTAAGTTTCAATTTGTTAGTCATGCAGTAAGTACTAGTATTCTTAGTTCTTCCTCTATTCCTTTTAGTCAACTTAACCAACTTGCTTTGGCATTAACCAGAGCAATGCACAGATAAGCCACATATCTCCAGGCTAGACCTTGTCTCTGAGCACTAGGCCATCTCCATAGCTACTTTAACACCTTTGTGCTTGATACTTTGCAACCTAAAATTTCAACAACACTTCATATAACCTATACAGAATCAAATTCAAGGAACTCTTCCTCCAAAACTGGCCTTCTTCCAGTGCCCTTGTTTTTTAGTATATGTGGTCACTACCATTTATGTGTTCTGTGTACCAGAAATGTGGAAATTACCCTTGATATATCAGGCTCTCTTCCTCACTACTAGCACCTGCCAATTTGCCTGCCACACATCTCTTAACATTATCTACTTCTCTCTGACTAGCTTCTCATCACCCAAGTTCAATCTGTTATTATCTTTCCGAAGACCTCTGCAAAAGGCCCTTAGAGATCTTTGTCCCTCCACTGATACACTATTTCAATGTATACGCCACACTAAGCAAATATTATCTAACTAATGACAACTATTACTGCACCTTCCAAAGGAAAATAGTTTGAAATTTTCAAATGGTATAAGATTTTCAGTGTTTTTGGAATAATGGACAAGCTCTTGAGAAAAAAATCTCCCAGGCGTTGTGAAATCTGAACCTGTCCCCTCCAGGAGCACATTTAATTGCCTGCCTACTTGATATTTGTTGGTCAGATATTATTTCTTTGAGAGCAGTCTATGAGAGGCTTCTGCATATGTATATCTTAGCATCCTTCCAAACATACATGCACCTTCCTTTAGTTAAGTCCTGTGAATCCTTCAGAACTCAGATGTAGTATCATCTCCTTAGGAAAGTCTAATTTGATGTGCCAAACTTGCTCAAATCCTCCTGATGAAGAATTCTGTTAAGTTGTAGCCCTTTCTTCCAGAATATAGCAGAGACTTGATTGTTTCGCCAATCACTGTGTACTCTACTAAACTGGAAGTTCCATGAAAGCAGGCATAATGGCAATTTTTGCTTTTAATTGTCCACACTGAACTTACGCCATGGGAGAGTGCATAGAAAGCGCCAAACAGAGTACTAGGGAAGGGAGGGGAAACAGTAAGAACAAAGAGACAAGGGAGCATGATGAATTGTGCTGGGGGACAGTTGGTGGTTCTGTGGTGGGTAAAATACGGTGGTGATACCTGATGGGGCAATGCTAATATTACCTCAATTTTAAAAATAAATATTAAATAAAAAAAAATAGAGGACTTAGTAAAAATTTCTTGAATGAGTGAAGGGCTTCTAAGTGAAAGCAGTCCTGTTACACCAACCTATTGAGCAAGTGAATGGACATGGAATGCCATCATTTTCTCAGCATCTGATACTGGACTGCTCAATCTTGGTTCAATTTCCTTTTCTTCCTATGTCATTAGTTTCCCATTCCATAAAATGGGGGCATGGCAAGTTTTCCCTCATTATTTATAACACATAATATATCCCAAGTATTTAACAGATCTGTTCTGTATAAACATAAATTCTCACTGCTAATTAGATGCCACATTGATTGACCACAGTCTGATCACCACTGCTGCTAAGCTGCCTTTAATTTATTCTCGCTGCAAAAATAGCAGAGGATATAGAATGGACTGTTTTGTTGTAAACACTTTTCTCATCTTGTAAACATACATCAAACACACACATCACACACATACACACTTCTACCATAAGTAAACACACACATGCATATGGATGCAAAAACCTACTATTTTTGTCACTATCATCACTACCTATGTTAATTTCCATTTTGTAGTCAACTCCCCTCTCCAAAAGGTAAGAAAAATATATATATACATGTACAATCTAGAGTATGAATTAAAGTATACACTTCCATGCTGATTTTAACTTGTAACAAATATGCAGTTAATTGAATGGCATAATTTCCAAACCGTTTTGCAATTTGTATACATTGGTAAGTAATTATACAAAGCTTTATATATAGTCTTTCCCAAATGAAGATTTCATGTAAATGAGTACTGTAAATGCACTTCTAAAATGGGTATGTTGCTACTGAATACGACTCTTCCTAATAGAATGGAAGTGTGTCCCAGTGGCATTGATTTAGCCTCCTTTTTTTTTTTTTTGTTTTTCCTCTCCCTCTCTTTAAACCCCCAGTTAAGTAGCACAGTGGCTTTTCACCTCTCTGCCTGGTTCATCTGGCCCAGTAGGGCTCCTTCTCCTAATTTGCCCACACTGAGCCATGAGCACTAAATGAAGCGAATAATTTGGTGCATTGTTGGGGGGGTGGCAGTGGGGGTGGGAAGGGGAGGGGACAGCTGACAGTGAATGGTGTCAGCTGCAGAGGCAGCAGAAAAAGCCGACATCTTAATAAAACAGCCTCGGGCGAAATCCCATTAAAGCCTTCAGAAGCTTGTTTCCCTGCAGTTGAGCAGGTAGGCGTCGAGCAGTACGAGGCAGCCCTGAGTGCTCTCAGGGAGCCCAGTTCAAAAAAAAAAAAAAATTGAGTGCTTTTTTCCCCTAATATAAATCATCCACCATCCTAGCTCCTCAGAGTCATTTGCAAGGCAGAGAGAGAGAGCAAGGGGAGTGAGGAAAGGAGGGGAGGAAGGGAGAGAGCTAGGGAAAGAGAGAGATGTAAGGGACACAGCGCCTGTGCCGCAGCAGGGGCAGTGAGCAGGCTGCGTGCACCCATTAGCGATGGAGCCAGACCTCAGACTGACCTTTGGAGAGAAGACGAACAGGCAAAGCTTGGGCAGAATCACAATGAGGATGGGACATCCGAGAGGTGCATTGTCTGACTGGCTCGTAGGCCCAAGGGGTGACGGTACATCCCTTGTGCATGATACTGTCTTGTGGCACTTGGGGAACAGCATCAGAACCCCACCTTAAAAAGCCTGGACAGGCAGGCCCCTCACAGAAACAAAAGGGAAAAACATTGCCTCTCTCCTGTGCATGCATACAGTGTATGTAAAACAGGTGTCAGAAGAATTGTCCAGAAAATATTTGGGGGGTTCATATGGCATACCTTCAATAACTACATTTATGGTTTATTCGTTAATGAGAGTGAATGTAATGTTTTTTTTTTTTTTACAAAAAAATGATTTCTGTTTATTAAATTTATGTATTTATTTCCTTACAACATTGTTAATTTTTGGAAAGTATTGATTTCTCCCCTCAGGTGTATTCCCTGTAATTCTCCCACCTTTTAAAACTTCCAGAAAAGGGGCCTCCCTGGTGGCGCAGCGGTTGAATGCTGCGCTGTGGAGCCATTGGCAGCGTGCAATGCGAGTTCAACGTTCAGTGGGGAGAATCCCACATGGTGCGGCAGACCTTTCCTGCATCGCCCACTGCTCCCCTCAGCAGTGTGTTTTCATAGAACTGCCTGTTCTGCTCCCTACTCTGTCTCTGGTGAACCCTCTCGCCGCCCCACGCCTCTGGCCTGTACCCCTGCTTGTATGTATAAATAAATAAATCTTTAAAAAAAAAAACTTCTAGAAAAGACTGTACAGTGTCTGAGTAACCTTTCCAGGGCTCATGGACTCTTTCTAATGGAAGTTCATTGCCACATCTAGCAAATTGTCCTCCTCCTATAGCCACAGAATATTTCCAATAAAATGAGTGCATTTAGGTGACAAAAAATAAAAATTAACCTGCACAGAAACCGTATTGTCATACAGTGGATGCCCTTTAGCTAAGAAAATTGATATTCTCCCTCAATAATGACCATTTATTCAATGTGAACACGATGACATGATGGCGTGGGGTTCACATTTCCAGGTCTTCTGCTTTTTAAAAGTTAAGTGCAGGTTTTTTTCACTAAGTGTAATCTATATGGTGCTGAAAACGTGTGAACTTAAAGTTGTTATAAATTGAATCACATTTGAAGCATGCAGAGTCTTGACATTTAAATAACATATCCTGTGAGAAGAAGCCTTAGGAAGGTCACTAATCTCTGGCGCTGTTTCATTATTTTAATGCAGGTTTTGTTTAACAGGTTTTCTGGATATTCTTTGCTAAGTTAATCCTGTTTGCACTTTACTTTCACAAGTTTAGCCTCTCACATTGGGAATTCATATCCAACAATCTCAATTCACCAGGTAGGAAAAGTGGTAATAGTGGCAGAACTTTCAAGAGGGAAGGCTAAGGTTAAGTTAAATAGGAATCTTTCAAAATGAATCAAGCTCCATATTCAATCTTTGCACAAGCTGTCAACAGGCATAAAATAAAGTTGCAGATATTTGGCTGAGTTAAACTATATAAGATTCTTGATATCTGGGTGAAATTTCAGGCTATTTTCCAGTTCAACCCTGTCAAGACCTCTATTTCATCAACCCTTTCAGTTTGGCTTCAACTCTAAGAAGGAAAACCTAGTGGAATGGACTATGTTCATGAAAATAGCCAAGTGTGAGGAATTAACATCCTCCCTAATGTTCTATGGGGGTAATTTGACTTTTGTGTAACGCAGGAATTCATTCTCCCTCTCTCTCTCCCCACTTTGGCATTCCCTTTGGTTTAACTCATGTCCCTCTTTACAGTACCAAAAGAAGACCACTGTAAAACAGACTTGCAGTAGATATATTAGGCCTAAGGCTCTAATCTAGGCTTTAGTAAGAATCTCTCCTTTGCCCCTTTATTTTCTTTGCTTTTATCTTCCACTCAGTCAGAAGGTAAAGCCTAAAAGGCAGTGATTTGGGTGGGTTAAAACTTGATTGTAACGCTTTTTGTTTTGTTCAGCACACAATTCAAGACTCAAGGGGGTGTTTTCACATCTAAATCAAAGGCAAAGGTGCTGATGGGGTCACTCAGCCTGATGCTGTTACTCTGGAGTTGTGCATTCCAGGTGAAAGAAGTTGTGTCTCCACCGGATCCTGTCAACCAAACCCCCTTTACTGACCGGGAAGGGAAGGGGATAGAGGTAGAGGAAAGAATCACTACATTAATAGGAGTTTGTTGGTTTTTATTTTGTTATTGAAGTATATTTTTTGCACATCTAGTGTGGAATGAGGTGTGGCTCTAGGAAGCAGGTAACTGATTTGGCATTTCAAGATTCTATATCTTGGTTATTTTTACTCTTAACAAAGTTTACATGTGGTACAGATACTACCTACTGGCGTAAATATAAGTACAGCAGACTGGAATGTCAGGCAAAGCCTTGTCTGAAGAGAGAAAGGCTCCCAAGTAGGGAGAGACCTCTAGTGTTACTACCTCAGACTGCAAGTGCAGCTGCAACCCGCTGAGCAGGATCCCTCCAGGAGGTTGGAAGGTGGCATGAGGAAGTTTTATGGATTCCAACCTTCGATCTGGGAAGGCTCATGTCCCAGATGACTTGTCAGACTGGTTTCTAGGTCAGTGGGCAGTAACCTATATGGACGATTCTGACCCTGGTCTTTGCAGATAGTGGACCAAGGCAGATTCCATTCAAAACACCCTGAGATGCCCACTCTTTTCCGTGGCAGTGCCTGAAATTGGTAGGTGGGATAGTCTTCAGCATCCTGCATTTTGTTCTCTCTTAAAGCTATTTCTCACCCAGATGGAATGACTATGGTTATATCTCTTAAGGACATGAGTTTAGCAATAATGAGATTATGGAGTTCATAGTCTACCAGGATTTTAACAGCTAAAGAAAAAGGAATCTTCCTTTTCACAGTGAAAATTCCTACTCAAGGACTTGTATTACTCAACTTTCATCACACGCACACTTCAGACCAGACTAGGCTTGGTGATTAGAAGCAGTTGCACCATTGGGTATTAATTGTAAGTCATATGTCCACTCTGTACTGGAATTAGAAGAAGATATGAGTGTGACAGTTCATAGCCACTCTGGAGTACATGATTGGAATGGGAAGTAGCAATTCACAAAAAGAAATGGATGCTGTTTAAGGATGTCATGACAGTGAATAGCCAGTTTTTCTCTAAGCTCATCTTTTTCTTCTATGAACATTGCATTTCATGAGGTTGCCTAATTACAAATATTTTATATAGTTCTGACTACAGGCCAAGAATTTTTATAATCTCTCTCTCCCCCCTCCTTTTTTCACCTAACACACAACACACAACTAAGGGGTAATGTGGCAGATGCTGTAATGTGCCACTCAGATCCTCTTTCAAGGAAGGACTTATTGCTCCAGCTAAAAGGGGTGCAGTAGGCAGAAGTCATCAACTTTAGCTCCTGAAGGGATTGTCTCGTGGCAGCAGTTCCAAGGCCATTCTCCTTCTAAGAGATCTCACATCTAATGACTGATTAATGCCTGCATAAAATTTCCTGATCATCTTGGCCCAAATCTAGATACTTCTGAAAAGCCAGTGTAGCTCTAGAATTCCCCACAGGGTTGTCTAAATCTGTTCTTAGGTCTGCATTATATATTTCCTTCCTCTGACGGAGCAATCTCCCCACCCTTTCACAGGTGTTGAGGTGTTGATTCTAAGGGTACTCCTCAATAAATCTCCTCTCTAGGAAATACTTTCTCTGAGTCTATTTCCCAGGAATGCAATCAATAGTCAATAGGTGCTATTATTATTCCCAGCTTAGAGATGAGAAAACAGATACAAAAAAGGTAGGCTTCTTTTTCTCAAATCATGAATCTAATAAATAGAAATGGTGGTCACATGTTTCTAGACACTGTGCCCATAACCATAATGCTCTACTCAGAGAAGATTCTTGTATAACTGGGCTCTGGTTCACCATCAGAACCACATATGGCTGCCTGAGGTGTAACCAGAGTTCATAGATAACTTATCATTAGGGACAAAATTTATACTTGCGTGCCGTCCATGCATATAAGGAGTCACAAAGACTATAAAGTCAATACATTTGTTTTCCCTATATAAGTGCATAACACATTTGTTACTAAGTGTAGTAAAAAATATACAAAAACCATAAATAACTCATAAAAATCAATAACAAAAATCAAGCAGCTTAATAAAAAAAAAATGAAATGGACAGAGGATCTGAATAGCCACTTTGCCAAAGAAGACATAAAGATAACCAACAGGTATATGAAAAAATTTTCACCATCACTTATATCAGGGAAATGCAAACCAACACCATCTCACACCCTTGAGAATGACCCAAGTATACAGTGCGATAAACCAATATTAGCTCAATAATAACTTTTTTAATTCAAAAAAATAATAGACCAGAAAAAAAATTCCCAAAGGTGTGGAGAAAAAGGAACCCTTGTACACTTTTGTTGGGGACCTGGTCTCATCCAACCCTATAGGAAACAGTATGGAATTTCCTTTAAATGTTAAAAATAAATCTACCATATCATCCAGCAAGTCTACTCCTAGATATCTACCTAAAGAATGCAAAAGTACTAATTCAAAGGGATATACACAGTCCTGTTTCATTGTAGAATTCTATAATTGCTAAGTTATGAAAACAAACTTAGTGTTCAATGGCAGATAAGTGGATAAAGAAGATGTGATATGTGTATACACACATGTGTATGTATATGTGTATCTGTATATATACAAATGTATATAAATATATATATACAGTGAAATACTGCATGGCTACAAAAAAAAGATGAATTCTTATCATTTTTGACAAGAGTAGTACTGAAAGGGAGTAGGCTAAGTGAAATAAGTCAAAAGGAAAGACACATACTGGATGATTTCACTCATATGTAGACTATAAAGAAACACACAAACAAACAAAGGAACAGGAAAAGTAAACCAGAACAAAGCCTAAAAATCTGGCTGGAAAATTGAGGCTACCAGAGGGCTAAGGGGCCTAGTGGACAATGGTAGAGGATTATGGGCACTTTGGTGGTGGGCGTGCTGTAGTAACATACATCTGGAGAAATGTGAACATATACACCTAAATCAAACACAGTACTGTAAAAAAGTGTTACTTCAATAAACACAATACATTTTTAAAGAATGAAAAAAGATAAGATATTCATTACCTCTTATTATAGGGAAATGCAAATTAAAACAACAATGAAATACCCTGCTGACATATGAAAATGACTATTATGTTGACAAGGAACAACAGTGCTGGAGAAGATGTGGAAAGAAGGGAATCCTTGTACACTTGAATGGAATATAAAATGGTACAGCCATTTTATATATTTTTTCTAAGATTCCTCAAAAAAACAGAAATTCCATTTGATCCAGTAATCCTATTTCTAAATATTAACTCAAAGGAAACAAAAACAAAGTTCTAGATGATATATGCACCGCATGCTAATTGCAAGATTTTATGCAAAAACCAAGAGCTGGAAATAACCTAATGTCCTTATATGATTAGATAAAGAAGTTGATATTTATACACATCTACATAAATTATAAGAAAAGACTACTGCCATTTGCAGCAACATGGATAGACCTATAGGATGTTATGCTTAAGAAGTAGGTCATATGAAGACAAATATCTCATGATTTCACGTATATATATAGTTTATAGAAAACAAACAAAAAATGAACTGAATAAAACAAAAATAAACTTTGGACTTTAAGATAAAATTTGTGGGTATAAAAAGGGAAGGGGAAAAATGGTGGGTAAATAAGGTAAAAGGGATCAATTGCATGGTAAAGGAAAGAATTGAACTTTTAGTGGTGAACTTAATGCAGTACATGCAGATACTGACTGGTAATGATGACCCCCTGAAACATATGTATGTATATTCATATATGAGTATATAGCGAGACATACAGACTCACAAATGTACATGCATATACACATGCATCATATTTTTATATGTATAAAATATTTTATATGTGATAAATGCAACCAGAATACTTTTCATTGTCATTTATGTTTTTCTTGTCAATTTCTGTATATGTATTGTCCAATATTATGTGAGCTTATTGATTTGCTGAAATTTTTAATATATCCGTATGCATATTCTTTGATAATTATGCCTTGCAAATTATCTTTCCTTTTTTTTTTAAGATTTATTTATTTATGCATACAAGCTGGGGTACAGGCCAGAGGCGTGGGGTGGTGTGAGGGTTCACCAGAGACAGAGTGGGGAGCAGAACAGGCAGATAGAAGGAAATACACTGCTGAGGGGAGCAGTGGGTGAGACAAGAGAGGTTTGCCACGCCATGTGGGAATCTCCCCAGCTGGACAGGGAACTAGCGTAGCCGCTGCCGACAACTCCACAGTGCAGCGCTTAACTGCTGCGCCACCAGGGAGGCCCGCAAATTATCTTTCCGTTGAGATTTCTTTTTTCACTTTCTTTAAAATGGCTTTTAGTGTCCAGATATTTCTGATAATAATGTGGTCAAATTTAGCACTTTTTTTTTTCTTCAGGGTTTGCTGCTTTAACAAATAAATTTTTACTAATAATAAATAAAGCACAGATGTCTCTATTTTCATTATGGAGCAGAATTTAAATTTTAGCAGTGTACAGATTGCAGATATGAGAACACATATTATGATGAAGTAGTATTGCAAATCAATGAAAAATATGTACTATTCAATAAATATAGCTGGGAAAATTGCTTGTCTATATGGAATAATAATAAATCTAAATAAAATTGGATACCCCAGAGATAAAGATGAAGTAGATTAAAAACTTAAATGTAAATAAGCAAAATTTCCTAATATTTAAAAGAATTTTATGAGCCCACATTAGGAAGATATATCTATCATGGAATAATAATAGTTTACATTACAATAGCAAAGCAAACGCTCATTTCATTACATATTTCTCCTCTCTATTTTTAGCTTCACCATTTCCAATTAATCAAAACATTTTCCTTTTAAAAATAACTGCACAATTGTTCCAAATCATGCCATACTAAAGTGATTTCATATTAGAATCATACCATTACTCTAGAATCAAACTGCCTTTCTAACTCCAAGAAGAAGAGTATTTGAAATTTAACTAGAATTTTAACTCAGCTGCTGATTTTGTCATTTACGAGTTGTATGACTTTGAATATGTTCTTGAGGTCTCTGTTCCCCCATATTTAAAATTTCATAGTAAAACATCACAATAGTTTTGAAGTAATGAGAAAATTAATATTATAATTAACTTACAACAGTGAATGGAAAGCTTCGGTTATTATATGTTAACCTTTGTAAAAATTATATTTTTATCTTTTGGTAGGATTTTTCAACTTTTTATGCATTCTACCTACTGACAGATTTTGTGAATTCTTGTCTCTAAATTGTCTGACTGCTCCTGAAAGTTTGGAGCCTTGAGTCATCTCTGAATTCTAATTTACTTGTTTTTTTCTTTTTTTTTAATTCAAGAAGTTGAGTGGGTAGTGTTTATATAACTCTCATTTTTAATACACCTTTTCTCTTTATCATTTTTCCAATTCTATTATCTCAATCATATTACCTAATAGTATCCTCTTTTCCTAGAGTCTCCTTTCTTTTGCTTTCTGTTCTTCAGGTCACCTTGAGACTTCATTTCTTTATTTTGCTGAGATGGAGTCACATTTTCCCAGAGTGTACACCCCCATTCATGATTTACTCTTTCACTTTCAAATAATGACTTAAGGACAAATACATAGGAGACAAAAAACTAATGTGGTGCTGATAGAAATGTCTTTTTTTTTTAATTCCTCACCCTTGTGTAATAGTTGCATGAATCACAATAGCAGATAAGAACATTCTATGGTAAAAAACTGCACTGAATATCAGTGTCGAACATGTTGACTATAGTTAATTATAGTGTAGTTCATATTTGAAAGTATCTAGGAAAGTAGATCATTAAAGTTCTCAGCATGAGGAAAAAAATGTGTGTAACTATGCATGGTGGCAGATGTTAACTGAACTTACCCTGGTGATCATTTTGCAGTATAGAGAGGTGTCAAATCATTATGTCATACACCTCATATTAATATGTTTTGTGCCAATAATACATCAATGAAAAACAGCAATTAAAAAAATACAGGTTTGGGCCTCCCTGGTGGCACAAGGGGTTAAGTCTCAGCACTATGAAGCTACCACAGCCACTGCAGCACGAGTTCAATCCCCAGCCAGGGAGCTTCCCACATGGCGCTGCAGATCTCTTCTGCCTTGCCCACTGCTCCCCTGAGCATTGTATTTCAGTTGATCTGCCTGTTCTGCTCCCCCCTCTCTCTCTGGTGAATCCTCTCACCCCCACCCCACACACACCTCTAGCCTGCACCCCAGCTCTTGTATATATAAATAAATAAATCTTTAAAAATAATATACAGGTTTATTCTCACTAATGCTCCATGTTCATCATGGCTCTGTTAGTTGTCACTCAGGTCAAGACAAGTGGAGCAGTCAGTATCATTAGCTTAGCCAGTAATTGTGCCTAAGCCAGAAGAAAAGGAAGTCTCTGATGGTTCTTACCAGAATTAAACATGTGCAGTAATTGCCCCATTGTTGTTAATGAAGCACTGGCCTGAACTGGTTATGTTCCCTGTTGCTCCCAACAGAAGACCAGGATGTGAAATTTTAACAAGTTCTTAGAAAACAGAAAGTCTGAAATATTTTGATGAACATTAATGGCTATCAAAATAGCTTGGTTTATTTTTCCGGTAAGTCTATGAGTTGAATGCTAATATGTATCTCCCATTGTACATATCCAAAATAAGAGTTCTGCCAGCAAATTTTCTCATTTCCAACAGTGGCAGTGATTTCACTTCATTGCTTATTTTGTCAACATAGGGACTATTCCTATTGTCTCCCTGGCCTCCATATCTGATCCACATTATCTCAACCTTCAGAATGCTATCATTCATCCAGAAAATGTCACACTAACCTCCTTGCTAACACCCCAGGCTGATTCATTGTGATTTTCACCAAGATTAAGGCGGTAATTTCGTAATTGTCTTTAATGCTTCAACACTTGTTCATCTATTTTTAATTCTACATCTGCAGCCCTATTTAAAATATAAACCTGGCCTTGACTCTTCTATCAGAAGAAAATAGAGAGCCCTTCTAATAACTTGAATGATCTGTGCTTTCCTCTCTGTCATTCCCTCCTAACATTCTCTCGTTTCACTCTGTTTTATCAATATCGACCTTCTTGTTGGTTTAGCAATATTTCAAACTTACTTTCTTCTTGGGGCTTTTGAATGTGACTCTGAGTTGAAAGACACTTTCCTGAGACTTCACATGCCTCACTACTTTCCTTCATTCTGCTCTTTTGATGGATGTATTAGTTCATCAAAACTTTTTTGACTAATCTTTCCATATTCTATGTCCTTTCTCATGTTAGTCCTCTTCACAACACTTATCACTTCTTGGCATTATATTAGACATTAAATTGTCTATTTCTTTGTTCAATTTCTAAATTGTATTTCAAGGTTCATGTGGATAATGTTATGGTTTCTGTAGTTCAGTACATTATCTATAGTACTAAGTCAACACCAGTTTATAGTTCCGACTATGTATTGAAATAAACTGAGATGAGATCCATATGGAATTAGAAATTCTTAGAATGTCAGAGGTAGTGTCCAAGAACTTATCTAGTCTAACCTGTTGTTAAAAAAACAAACAAACCTGGAACTGATGAATGTAAAGATAAAATAACTTGCTCAAATCTGCTTCTTGTATAGATTGTGAACAGGAGAGAAGCATCCACTTCTTTTTTTAAGCCCATGATGCAGTACAATCTCTGCTTGCCTATATGATGAACATGTGCAATATGCTCTGTGGAGGTTTGCACCTTCTACAGAAAGAAAATTCTTTGCACCAATACATATTAATATTGTTCTCACCTATTTAGTTTTATATGGCTACATACGTATTCTGCAATTAATTTTTTCAACTGAATCATTTGGATTTTTTTACTGTGTTTAGCAGCACAGTTATTTTTTATTCATATTACCTTTATAATTAAAAAAAATTCAATATTGCATATTCCTACAAATTGACCTTTGTGTAGAAGTGTTTCTCATCATATGCTGTTAATAGAAAACACTGTATTAAGGATACATCCATTGAAGTGAGAAAAATGAGCATAAGCAAGTATTTTATTAGCAAATATGGCAGATCAGGGAATTTTAGAATTGCCATCTGGGAGACAAACAAACAAGTAGATATGTGTTGTAAAATCTCTTCTACTTTTATTCTTCCTTATTGCTTTGCTCTAATTTCTTTTTGATTTTCTATTTCTCCATTACTTTGCTTCAGCATTCCCATTGCTTTTTCCTCTTAAACTGCAAATACTGACAGGGGGCACTGGCCCTCCCTGCTGTTGTGACTGACATGACCTTGAATCTTTGTGGACATACTTGGTAGTTTGGCAGTGTAAGGTTCAGTGTAGGAGGTTTTTGTGTTCCTGGGACAATGACAGTTTAAGTTGCAGGGTGTATGAGCTCCAACTAAATGCATGTATTCGATAGTTGTGCATTCTAGAAGAAAAGCAAGTATGGTATTGTATAAGCATCTAGTTTTCTTATTGTTTCTATGCTACAAAATGCATTTGTTTTTCCAAAGTGGATTAGCCAGTCTAGACATCCTATAAAATGTCAATGCAAATATGGATCTTCTGTACACTGGTCTCAGGAGATCAGAGCTTGTCTGCAATGTTGCTCTCTCCCAGGTAGATCAATACAGTCACACTTTTTTTTTTTTTTACACTTTACACACAGAAAATAATTTCAGAACACAGAATTTCTTTTTGTTTCTTAAACAGGAAGTAACATATGACCAGAATTGAAGAGGGGAAAAGTTAGCTGATAAATAAATACCCAAGAACTTGGAAGAAAGTTATTTTTTTTTATTACCCACTAAGCCACGATAAGGGTTATTATCATGAGATAATCATTCCTCCGGAGCAATACAAGACAGGGGACACAGCTGAGTGCTATCATGCCCATGGGATGTGATTAGCTCATGATAACAGCATCCCCTGGACTCATTGCTATTATGAAATGTCTATTTCCCCCCCATTTTCTATATATAAATAAATGATTTTGGCGGACAGATTCAATTCCCACAAACTGCAAGTTTGCATTAAAATGCTTCAGCTGTGAGATTCACAGATATTAATCTACCCTTTTGGAATGTTGAACAGTCAATCAGAATCTTTCTTCGTCTCAAGCTGTTTTATGATATTATTACAATGTATTTTGCGACGGAATGGCGGGTAAAGCAAGTTTCAGAGAAATAGGCTTGTTTGGGCTCGATTTAGTTGCTTGAGGGAAACCTCTACATAAAATGACTCTGCCTGCTCACTAAGGCATCCTAACTTTCTCATTATTTTTTTTCCTGCCTGACTCAATTTCTTTGCTGCGTTTGGAAGTCTGAAGTTCATTCCTCTAACTAGATTAATAAAAAAGAGTTCTTACTTCATATTTCAGTATCAGCAGGAGAAAATATTGTCCTGGTAGTCAGAAAATACTAGTTCAGAGTTTGGGATTATAATAGTAACATGAAATAAAATTGATTTTGGATTTAGGAATAACTGGTAAGCTTTTGGCATAACAGATGAGTCAGTATGCTTCATTATAAATTGGAGTGGTATTTCTGAAAATTACAGAGTAAATTTATAAAAATTAAAAGATCAGTATCGTTTCATTAAGCTGAAGAATTCTGGATAATATTACTGGAATGGAACCATTTCTGTGGTTATACTTATGAAAAGTGGAAATATAAAATTATCACAGAATCCTAAAACAAAATTTACTTTGTATATTTAAAAAAATAGATTTGTAGTATACATGACAATAATATTAGACTAAATTATTTGGTATAAATGAGACACATACTCAAAAAGATAAAAAGAGGGTGGGAAAATGGCATCTTCTTTGTCTCAAAATATATTTGATCATTTTGGTTAAGTGAGTTTTCTTACTCTGTATTTTCACTATTCTGATTTGTTGAACATACAGGGAGTCATCATTTAATTAGGTAGTATCATTAACTAAGAAATGTTATTATGTGATTTTTAGATTGTTTAATGAGTTATACTTCCAGGTTTCTTTTTGTGAAAATCCTGGCATTTTTATGTGTGAATTTGAGTAGGTTATAATATCCAATTATTCAAACACTAATCTAGGTGTTGCAGGAGAGTGCTCTGTAAATGTGATTAAGGTTTGTAATTAGTTAACTTATGTAAAGAAGATTATTCTTGATAATCTGCATGGGTCTGATCCAATCAGTTGAAAGACTTTAAGAAGAGAACTGAGATTTCCCTGAGGAAAAGGAAACCCTGACAATGTGAGCGCATGCCTGAGTCTTTCCAGTTCACCCTCCTGTCAGACTACCCCACACATTTTGAACTTGTCCCACATTCAGGAAGACAAATTCATTACAAAAATAAAATCCACACACACACACACACACACACACACACACACACACATATACTATATTACATTACTAGTGTGTATATATATTACATTATATATATGTGTGTGTATATATATTATTATTACATTACTAGTTCTGTTTGTGTGGTGGAACCATGACTAATACACCTATAAAAATAGAATTAATAAATCTTATCTAGCCCAATTTATTCTTTCCTTTTGAGTGATGTCATTAAGCAACATCAGAAAGTATGCGTCTAATTTGGAGTTAGAAAAAAAGATATAAGGTTATCCTGAAATCTCTGCAAACTTGAGTAAAATGAATATCATACAAAAATGACTTTTTAGGAATACCAGGATGTAATTTTTTTAAGATTTATGTATTTATGCATACAAGCTGGGGTGTAGGCCAGAGGTGTGGAGTGGTGAGAGGATTCACCAGAAACAGACTGGGGAGCAGAACAGGCAGATCTACTGAAGTACGCTGCTGAGGGGAGCAGCAGGTGAGGCAAGAGAGGTCTGCTGTGCCATGTGGAAATCTCCCTGGCTGGGTATCGAACTAGTGTTGCAGTGGCTCTAGATAGCTTCATAGTGCTGTGCTTAACCTGTTGTGCCACCAGGGTGGCCCACCGGGTGTAATTTTATTATAAAAATTAGAGAAAGAAAATCCCGAGTACATTTAGATGGGACAACGATGGTCAAAACTTTTTTTAACCTGAGTTTGTTTTCATATTTCATTTGCATGGCGCTATCTTTCTTTTCTATATATCAGGTATTGGATTGGACTCTGTGACTTATCTTTTATCGAAAGATGAAACAGACATAAGGGATTGAAGGTAAAAAAAGACATTTTAAGATGATGTGATAATCACTATGATAAACATATTTATGAAGTTCAGTATTTGCACAAGGGTGTAATTAACTTTCTCTGAGTTATAAAAAAGAGAATGAGATTGAAGATGTCATTAATGACTTGGAAAAGAAGGAAAAGAATCTGAGTTATGAAATATAAAGACTAAAGAGAGGAGGTTGAATGTTGAAGATATTAGGAATAATCACAGTATTTAGTGAAGGAACAATAGAACATTTTCTGGAAATTATGAGGCACTGACATTGCAGAAGCATGGTGGCAAAGTAGATTTACAGCTAGACTTTGGATCATGAAATACTTTGCTTGATGAGCTGGAATTCCCATTTTTATATTATTGTCAACAAGAAGTCATGAAAAATTTAAAGATAGGAATCTTCAAGAGTTTTAAATATATTGGTGAAGCAACAGACTGTCTAAAAGAGAGTTGAAACAGAGGTTTGAGGAAATAATCTGGGTACTATTGGAAAATTTAGTGGACAATCATGAAGACCTATGGTAGTGACAGAAATGGAAAAGAGATGAAAGACTAGCTATATGTAGATGGTAGGTAGGATGGACCAGGCTTGTTGGCAGATTGGATTTAGAAGAAGAGGAAAAAAGAGAATCAATGCTGAATGTCTAGGTTGAGTGATTCACTATTTCATGTACGTATTTACCATACGTACATGAACGTTGGGCTGCAAGGGGAAACTGGTGATTTTAACAAAGCACCTTAAAGTGTATATTGAGTGGCAAGGATATGTCAACCAGAGCCTTCTAAATTCTTTATATGAACTTTCAGATTTAATATTTCTAAATAATCTATGAGACAAATAATGTTTTCCCCATTTTATAGATGTGGAAACAGATTTCAAGAGTAAAGAAACTTTACAGAAATCACACTACTAGTAAGCAGAGAGTTAAGATGATGAAGTGACTGAATTGGAAATATGAATGTAGAAGAAAAGATCTTCAATGAGGACATAATTATAGACTCTTGCAGTTACAACTATACTAGTCAATGAGATTAAGAATATTAATTTTCACCAGTGACAAAGTCACTTTTTAGTTGGTGAATACTTTTAAAAATTGATAATATTCTATCTAGAAATCATCTATCTAGATCTTTGGTTCAACCTCAAAAACGATATTATTATTATTTAAGGAGAACACTAATTCCAAGGTTTACATAATTTTATATATTAATTTTTTACAAAATAGTATCTCACAAGTGTTTTTTAACTTTGAGTAGGGTGTTAGGGTGTTGAAACAATTTGGTTTCATTTTTCACTGATATAATTGTAAAATTGGTGGATAAACTCAAGGATAATTTTGATCATTAAATTTTCTTTTCTATTTTCAATTTTTCTCTGTCAAGCTATATTGGAAGTTTTGTAAAGTATTTTTTTTAATTTATTTATGCATACAAGCTGGGGGACAGGTCAGAGGTGTGGGGCAGCAAGAGGGTTCACCAAAGAGAGAGGGGGGAGCAGAATAGGCAAATCAACGGAAATACACTGCGGAGGGGAGCAGCGGGTGAGGCAGGAGAGGTCTGCAGTGCCATGTGGGAATCTCCGCCAGCCAGACAGGGAACACACGTTGCAGCTGTGGACAGCTCCACAGTGCAGCGCTTAACCGCTGCGCCACCAGGGAGGCTCTGTAAAGTAATTTTTCTGTCCTATAATTGAAGACACACAAGACCACATCAAAGCAGTGAGTTAGAAAAGCTGGTTAAAAGAGCTGGGCAATAAAAAAAAATTAAATACCATCTCCTTAAACTATAAAATAAATTGGCTTTGTTTTTGAAAACTTGAATTTGAGGATCTTTTAAAAAAGTGTGTGAAGGATTGTGAAAGCAGAATATGTAAAGACTAGGTTAAAATAAAATTTGATTATATAAAACTAGTGCCAAAAGTTTCCTATAATCAGAGTTCTGGATGGATTCCACAAATCCAACTAACCCAATCCCCTCCCTTGAAAAATATTAAATACCAGGGCCTCCCTGGTGGCGCAACGGGTTAAGCTCAGCATTGTGGAGCTGTCTGCAGCTGCGAGATTCCCAGATGGCACAGCAGACCTCTCCTGCCTCTCCCGCTGCTCCCCTCAACAATGTATTTCCATTGATCTGCCTGTTCTGCTCCCCACTCTGTCTCTGGTGAACCCTATCACTGCCCCACACCTCTGACCTACGGCTTGTATGCAAAAATAAATAAATCTTTAAATTAAAAAAAAAGAAAAATAGTAAATACCAACAATTTTTGAGGTAATATTGGCTTACATTATTGTTGGTGTTTCAGAAGTACAGAAACAACCCCCTCAGATATTACTACTGTAATATTATCAATTAAGTACTTAATAGGCATAGACTCTTTCTAAAAGTCTGTAAGGGAAATTATCAATGGATTTTTTGGTGTTGTTTTTGCATGTACTTTCTCTAAAAGTTTTACAGTTTACCTACAATATTCTGATGTTTATCTGTCAAGAATGGAATAAAATGAAATTGCATGCATCAATATGTACAATCATATAGAGTGTTGTAAACTAATGTTACCTCAATAAAAAGAGGAATAAAATAATTACCTATTATATATTAAAAATAAATTTAACATATCCTTTTAAAATTTTTGTTATTCTTTCTTATTCTCTAAGAATATGTCTAATTTTCATAGAATACTATCTTTATAAAACAAAATTTCATTTTAATAAGGTTGAGTTTCATTTTATTTTTACTAGTCTTCTCATCTTCAGAGAAATATGCATTTCAAATGTATATCAGCACATTAAGTCTATATTTAATATGCATTTCAAAATGTGTAATTCACAATACATATTAGCATATTAAAATACTAGTACACAGGACAAGAAAAAAATGGGTTAACTTTGCTTAATTCAGTATTTCCTCAGGATTTGACTACAGAATACCAAACTAATTTCCCTCCCCCTGGAAATATATCATCATCATCCTCACCATTAATACCAGTCCACTGATGTATCTAAGAATTTCTTCAGGAAATCTAGTAATAGCTTAGACTGTTAGTGGGGTAAGAGCAGGAGTTGTCACTTTTTCTTAGAGGACCAGATAGTAAATATTTTCAGATTTTTTCCTTATGCTTTAGTCCTTTTTATAACACTTTAAAAAGGTAAAAGAAAAAGATTTAGCTTGGGGCCATACAAAAACAAGAGAGAGGTCATATTTTCCTATGAGCTACAGTTTCTGACCCCTGGATTAAAGGATACAAATTTTCAAAAGATGGCTAAGAAGAGGAAAGTAGCAATTAATAAAGAATCAAAATACATATGAATGAGGGACCAAATAAATGAAATAAATTTATTTCATAATTATGGAATTCGAAGCTAGGTTTAGATATATTTTGAACTAAAATTATGAAAGATGTATTGATTAAAGATATCTGAGTATCAGGAATCAATTTTTAGGAAGGGTATATTAGGGTGTCCTACAGTCCTTAATTTTTTATAGTGTCCTCACCCCTTTGAGTGAGGACAAATATATCTACAAATTCTTCCCACTCTTAAAGTTTAACAATAAGAAAATTATCAGTTGGTATGCAATTTGGTATAGCATCTTTTGGGTAGGTTAAAAACAAAGAATAATGTTTTTTTTTAAGTTCAAATTAAAAGTTTTCAATTGTTGGTGGGATATCATCTAAGAAAAATTATATAGTATTGGTGTTAAAGGGAAAATTGGGCACTGAGAAAAATGAGTATGTCTTAAAGAATGTCCATATTCATGCATTCACTAACAAGAAAAATAAATATTTAAATATATATTTCAAATATTTTGTACATGTTTACAATAAAAATGTTGGGGAAAAAATCTAAGCCTCCCATTATTTAGAATTTTTCTCCAGTAAAGTGAAGTTGTAAATTAATTTATTTTTACATGGAATGTGATCAAAACAACAGAGACAAAACAATGAGTGAACAAAAAAAAACAAACAAAAATAAACAAAAAAGAACAAAATAGTGGTTACCAGCAGGAAAGAGGGGAGTGGGTTGGGTAAAAGAGGTCAATTGTAAATGAGAGATGTTTGTTGATGAGAACCAAGTATATGCAGATGTTGGTATACGATTCTGTATGCATAAAACCTATATAATGTTATAAATAAACCAATGTTATTTCAATAAAAAAAGATAAATGGGAATGTAACTTAGAAAACAGAACAAATACCTTGTGTTTATAAATATCTATTTATGTAGTACATATACATATACATAGGAATAAATCTATCCACAGCTATGTGTTGGCATATTCCTATATAAATGAAATGAAAGGATCTGGGAAAAAATACAAACATGGCTAATTTAGCTGGTGGCATCATTTGCAAATTTTCCATTTTATACATATCTTATCAACATATGTATTTCTTTTACAAAACAATAAGTGTAGTGTTATTAGATTGATCGAATGTTTGCTTTTAAGATTTATAATGAGCTTTTATTCATTACATTTCTAGGTTTGCACACCTAGAGAGTCCAAAAATAAACGAGATGGAATATAAAAATTGCAATCCATTATTCAGAAAATGCATTCCAAAATATCTTAGTAAAAATGAATCTTTGCTGGCAACGCTAAATAGTGAGTTGTTCTTTCAGATGATAGTGTGGTCCAATGCAGCTCATGTGTGTTGAGATCACAAAGTTGCCACACTGAGGTGTCATACAAGCACTCATTTTATAACTACAGTACTTTGCACCACCCTAGGCTTTGCCAGATGGGGATGCCTTTGTTAATTTATCCAAATATCTCTATTGCATTAATTTTTCCTCCTTTTGTGGTTCGACCAGATAGCTTCATTGAACTGCCCATGATGCATCGTGGGTCTTCACCCTCCAGCACACTGAGAGATGTCAGCCAGTGAGGTGAGGATACGCCTGTGGAACCCTACCATTCCTCCTGATGTGCTAGTTTAAGGATTGGCACTGCCTCCCTGAATCTCAGTGCCAGCTCACTGCCTGATTATCTTCAGCCTCTCCCTCCAAGGCTTACCTCTGAGAGAAGGTGTGTCAACATCATTGTTGGAAAAACAAAACAAAACATGTTTTTCTTTTCCTAAACACAATGTATTACTTTTTTCTAGTGGTTTAAAACCCAGCAATTCTGTTGAGCAGAATGTGACCCTTTGTGGAAGCTCAGGTCTTTGTGCCTGAAGGACTTCCCCACTGTACACCTGTCTTGACAGATTGGGGCCCTAGAACAATATCGCTTAGTCACACACTAACCAGCAGGGGGAAAGTCTGTGCCTTTTATTAAAGCCTACCTACTGGCTTAGTGTTTGGAATTCACTTCTACCTATAAATCAACATCAGAGCATACAACCCAGCGTGTTCAAGAGCTTTGTTTAAACATCAAAGGAAGAACACAGACAAGTGCTATGATAGAAATATAACTAATCACTTGCAAATACATCTTTCCTGTCAGTAGGAGCTTAACCTTTCTGTTTAATGTGACTGGGAAAAAGTGCACTTTTTTCCATTCTATCTGTTTTCTTTAAAGAAATATAGAATTTTGTTATGAAAAAAAAAGAGATTATATTTGTTCTTTATGTACCAGAGAGCCTAAGTATTTCAGAAGTGTTCAGCTGAAGGGAGCAATAAGGAGTTGAATTTTGTGTATATTTAAAAGCTGTTCATATTTAGTGAAGGGTGGATTACTCCTGTGAATCTATACCTGCTGGAAAAAAGCAACTCGTCATCAAGTGGCCTTAGATTAAAAAGTAAAACATAATAAAAGCCAGATTTATTCTAAAAGTGGAGAGGAACAGATCTTTATTTGTTTGTTGACTGACAGTGAATGCAATTTGACTCTTTGTGGTACATTGATTGGGATCAATTTAACTTCATCCTCTGCTCCTGGTTTTATCTGTTCATGAGGGGCTGAGGAAGGATTTATTTGAGGTGCTCAGAAAATCCTAGAATCTATAAACCGTTCCTTTAATTTGAATGCTACAGATTATGGATGAAAGTTTGGTCACCTGTGTGGATCAGGAGGATCAGAGACATCAAAGCAAGCGAAAATAAGAAAGACAAGCAGAGAAACAACAAACAAAAAGAACTCTATCATTGAAATGGAAGGTAGTGTCAAGGGGACTGGAAGGTTCGGCGAGCAGAACAGTGTTCCAAAATGCATGAGGCTTGCTCCAGTGCTGTCATTGTTTTAAATCTGGAATAAATCATAGCGGCATGAAGTCTCAGAGTCAGCATCTCCCAGTCAGCCTCTCTGAAGAGGGAATCTTCTATGACTTCTGGTTTGATATGCCTGTCCAATATTGAGAAACTTGATCTTCAAATATTTGTGTGTAATAGAAATGATTTTAGGGATATTGTAGCAGGGAGAGCTTTATATGATTTATTGACTTATTGTGAGGTTTTTGTAAGTATACATATGTGTGGCTTTGTGTATATGAGACACCATGTCATCTAGTGATATTTGAACTAATATTAACATTATGAAAAATAAAGGTAGCAGAAATGATAAAGCTTGCAGAATTTGACAAAGCTATGCAAAAATTCCAGAGTCATTGGTACATGTTGTGAAATCTTTTTTTTTAAAGATTTATTTATTTATGCATACAAGGTGGGGTACAGGCCAGAGGTGTGGGGCGGCGAGAGGGTTCCCCAGAGACAGAGTGGGAGCAGCACAGGTAGATCAATTGAAGTACACTGCTGAGGGCAGCAGCGAGCGTGGCAGGAGAGGTCTGCAGCACCATGTGGGAATCTCCCAAGCCCAGCGTTGAACTTGCGTCACCGCTGCCGACGGTTCCGCAGCATAGTGCTTAACTGCTGCGCCACCAGGGAGGCCCACATGTTGTGAAATCTTGGACAATGTTAATAATTACTTTAGAGTTATTGTGAGAATCAAGTGGGCTCTTTTATAGAAAATGCCAAATGCATTTTAACAGCCTCATAAATTGTAGCCATTATTATTAGTCTGGCCTTATTATCATTTTCAAAAAACAACACAGGGATTAGTGGTTTTATGTCCGAAATCTGATGATGAAAAAAATTAACAGATAGTAACTAATTTTCAGTAAGGCTAACGTGAGAGAACAAGCCCATTTTATTTTCCTGTTGTTGAAAAACAGAGTTCTAAGAAGAGTTGTCACTGCTTGGGTGAGTTTGATTTTCCACCTGTGCCTGAAGTCTGGAACCACTTCCCCACTCTCCTCTAGTTTCAAACATACCAAGTAAATAGAGCATATAGATGGTCTCTCCTCATTCACTCCTTTCACCTTCATATTATCCTTTAGAAAATGTACTCTGTGTAGACACATGGCCACTATATGTGGGTGTATTCACATATATCAAGGTTAATAGCCACTTCCCACTGGCAAGTACTAATCCATATTGCCAATCAGTCTTCATTAGTATAAAATGTAGCTGTTGTGCCCATTTAAATAAAGCATTTCCAACAGCATCACAGAGTTATCGCACTATTAAAATGCTAATGCACAATCATTGTTTTGAGAGAGATTGTAAGATCCTTGAGGGCAAGCATTTGTTCTATCCTTAGGTGATGCACTACATAGAGGAGAGTGGAACATTTAATGACTTTGTTCTTAACAACAAGCTAATTCTTTTTGTTCCAAGAAAAATTTAAGAGTGAAAATAACTTCCTGAGGCATCCTTCTCAGAAGGAGAAAATGGATTGGCAATTTCCAGAAATCAGGTCTGCAGGATCTTATGGTGATTACAAAGTTCTGCGACATTCTGTTCAGAGTTTCTCAAGAAAATGGAAAGTGGACAAGTCTTAGAAGATGACTTTTGTACATGTGCTCTGGCGAGGAAGGAGGTAAGCACCTTGCTAAGCTCCCTCAACCCAACAGCAAATTTCCACCAGCTATTCATTTTCTAAGACCTCCCCTTCTTCTTCTATTGTGCCTTACTTTTTATTTAGATATAGACTTTGAGAATTGAGGCTTGTTTACTTTCTTAGGGATAGCATAGCCAGATTAAAGGCACTACTCTGCACCTCACAAATGGTGAAAAGAGTGGCAGTAGACTATTTAGGTTGGGGAGCAATGGATATAATCAATAGTTGTCCAACCCATGATAACAGCTGTTCTACCCATGTCCTGATTATTGTTATAGTGCAGGCAAGAGCCAGGGTGGGAGGGGTCAATATGGATGTGAGTAGAGAATCTGAGAAGAAATCAGAGCACTAAAAAAGCAACAATTAAGGGTTCCTTTATTTCCATTCAATAAAAAAAATAATATGAGAGTACTCACTGGGATTTTCTGATTTATTTAGCTCTAGGAAAAACTAATTCAATAATATTTATTGTATAAAAGTTAAGTGTACATTCAAACTTCACTCATATTTTTATAACATCCTTCTATGCATTTCCTTGGGTTTTCTTCTCTTGCTCTGTTTCTATTTATTAAGCATTTGTCTATTTTTAAATAGTTTTTAAACTAGATGTCCTAGTAGGTCCATGAATGGTATTTGAATATATAAAAAAAAACCTTCTATTTTTCAAAAATCAATTTCTTAATTGACATTAATTTCACCTTTGATCTAAGCTCCTGTGGTTATAAAACAAATTTGCATAAATAAAGGGCCCGTATTAAATACTTGAGCAGCAACTCTTCCAGGGTGTTACTGTGTCACAGGAATAAGTCAGAGTAATGCAGTAATGTCACAAGATGTTAGAATCATACTTATATGTAAAATCATATATTGTCCATCTTGCAGGTGTTGTCACATTTGAGTGACTGCTGTTAGGAAATCTGGTCCTGCCTTCTCTTTCCTAAGCCCCCCACATGGGCTTATCAGCATGATGAACTATCAAGATGCCATTTCAGGTCTACAATAATTTGACAAAGGCTCAATCACCTAAAAGAACAGGCAGAAAGGCTTCCCCAATGTCTGCTTTGGCCAGGTGAAGAAGCTACAAATAAATATACTAGAGTATAGTAAAGGACTCTTCATGCTGTTCTTGAGTCAGTACCTATTGTTATTCTGGGAGGGAGAAAAGTTATGGAAAATTATCTTTAAGAATCTTAGCTAGAGGGCCTCCCTGGTGGCCCAAGGGGTTAAGTCTCAGTACTATGAAGCTGTCAGCAGCCACTGAGGTGTAAGTTGGAATCCCAGCTAGGGAACTAACCCATATGGCACAGCAGACGTCTCCTGACTCACTTGCTGCTCTCCTCAGTGTATTTCAGTAGATCTGCCTGTTCTGCTCCCCACTCTGTCTCTGATGAATCCTCTCATCCCTCCACAACTCTGGCCTCACCCCAACTCTTGTATGCATAAATAAATTTAAAAAAAATTTTTAGCTAGAGGAGTTTCCTGCCCATTTGTGTTCCATTTAAGTAGTTCTTAGTGGGATTCTATATACTTCTCAGTCTGATAATCAGGAAGGGAGAACTCTCTGAAGTGTTCCCTAATTTTGAAAAAAATGCACATTAAAATCTATCAGAGGTTATAGACTTTCTTTTACAAGTGGATGGCACTTCAGCTTTTCTCTATTCATTCAGTTCTCACATACTTCCATATTCTCAGTTCCTCCTTTAGGCGATCTTAAAGTTTTCAATATCCAGAGTCTCCACACCTTTCCCTTATAGAACTCCAACATCCCAATATATAAAAGCAGTCCTGGCCCTTGGTATGCCCTCCTGTGTTGTAAGATGCCATGCTTTGGGAAGCTAATGATGTAGCCCTCCTTTATGATGTTTTACTGGCCCTGAATTGTGGGTATTCTGGTGCCAGCAGTGACTGTAAGAAGGTGTATGCATTTATTCTTGTTCCATTATTCTCATTAAGTCTTCCAAACGAAATTAATTTTCTCCTGTTATCCATAAACAAGTACAGTTCAACAGAAGGAATATTGACTTTTACCTAGTCTATATAATCTACTTTCATTTGAAACTATAATTTTGTTTCTATATTATGCAAATTGTTAACTCTGAAATTATTATACTTTAGTATATATTTATTTGAATGCCTATGTTTATGTTGATATGTCTCATGTCACAGGGACTAGCTGTGACCGTGTCAACTGAGGCATATTATTCTATGCCTAAGTAGATTTTTTTCCTGTTCCCTTAATCTGCCTTGTATTTTAAGTGTGTGGGGAGAGGGGTGGGGAAGTGTTTCCTGTACAAATAAACTCCTCTTCCAATTAACATAAGAGAAAGTGCAGTAGAAACCATTTGAGAAGGATGAGAAAGACCTAGAGTAATCTTGCCTGTGACTCTTGCCATATTTCCCTTTTTCAGCATCATGCAGCTAGTGCAGTGCATGACCTGACAGGATCAGTTAAAAGTCCTTAGGATTCTCTCCTGATAAGGGAAAACAATATGGATATTCCTTAAAAAAAATTAAAAATGGATCAACTATGTGGCCCAGAAATTCCACTTCTAGGTATCTACACAAAGACACTAATTCAAAAGGAAACCTGCATTCCCATGTTCATAGCAGAACTATTTACAATAACTAAGATATGAAAACAAAGTAAATGTACCAAAATGGAGGAATGGATAAAGAAGAAGTAGTATTTATACACTATCAAGTTCTACTCAGGGATCCAAAAAAGACAAATTCATACCATTTGCAGCAACATGGATGGAGCTGGAAGGGAGTATGCTAATTGAGATAAGTCAGGAGAAAGATAAATGCTGAATGGTGTCACTTATAAGTGGAATATACATAAATCAACATAGAGTCAAATAAAATCAAACTTAAAAAACTAACCTTTGAACGATGATCAGAGAACTGAGGAATCCAGAGGGGGAGGAGGTGGGGACGAGAGAGAACAAAGCAGGGAGAGAGCACAATGGTGGACTATGAGTACTTTGGTGGAGGGTACATTACAGCAATACACATGAAGGGGAGAGGGATCCTCTCCTCCCAAAATACAAATAATGATGTAAACCAACATTGCCACAATTAAAAACAAAGCTTTTTAAAAAAAATGCCTTTGGGAAATATTTCCTGGTTGGCTGAACTGTCCAAAAACAAAACTTTTAACAGTCAAATCAAGGGCTTTAAAACACCAGCACAAACGTATTCTCCCACCTGATGATGATGATAGAGTTTTTCTAAATTGCAAATCTTTCTTTTTAGCGCACACTTTTGCTCAGTTCCTTGAATTTGGTATTTAAGATTATTCTCCAATGCATTGCCACCTTGTCTAAACATCTCTTTTTAGGTCCAACCTAACATAAGTAAGCATTTTTGAGCTCTCACTCTGAGAAGTGTTTGTTATTCTTGGAGATTCCAAGCAATAAGGGCACTTGATAAATATTTCTGTTGGATAGTAACGGAGTTTGAGTTTATATAATTGATGAGCTATTTGTTACTTTAAATTTCTCCACTTCCTCACCAATTTCCTATAGGGCCTGTCATTTGAAGTTGACATCCATAAATGATTATTTGAAGTTCATCAAAGCTAATGATCTAATTATTGCCAAACCTGTATACAATCTATTCAACTGCTTATGAGTATAGATCACACTTATATTTTTTCAAAGAAATTACAAAGAATCTCTAACTTGCTCATTTTAATGAGTAAGGATGTTTACCCTTTCTTATACCTGAGAGACAATAAGTAAAACTGAAGAGCAAGAATTATTAAAAAGTGTTTATATTGTTTAAATATGAGGGACATCCTTTTGTTCTCCACCAACTAGAGATATAAACCAATGGAAAAGGAAGTAGAACTTGAATGTCAATGGAAAAGGAAGTAGAACTTGAATGTCAATATGTATTAGTTATAACTCGATTATTTAAGTGTTTCTGTTATCCTAGGTAAATCACCCTACTCCATGGTGACTATATTTTTTCTCTTAGGAGTGAGAAAAAATATGTATTTTAGAGACAGGTAGAAAATTAGGAATTATTTAAAAAGTTGTGTACACTGTAGAGTAATATCTCTCCTGATTTTTGAGAATTTCACCAACAATATATATATATATTCTTCTTGAGAAAAATAATTTCTGTCTTATAGAATATCAAACTCCAAAGGGGAGGTACACATGATATGTTAGCAACAGGTAACAGCTATCTATTTTCATAAGTTTCAAAGAAGCTCATCAAACATGCTTAGTAAAGGTAAACAGATTGAGAACTGGGAGTTGAACACCTATGGAACATTAGACTTCCCTACCTCTTCCTGATTTAGATAACCATTTAAGGTTCTTTAAGTAATTATTTTCATAATTACCTCACCCTTGTTCATCCTTCCCCGGTAACTATTTAAAGTAATATAGCTAATATGATAGATAATTTTCCATAATATGTTAATACATTAATCTTAAATAGCAGCATATTGCTAAATCTGTATTTGTTAGTATTATTTGGTAATACAGTTTTCATAGTATGATAATTCACATTGTATCATTAGATTCTATCATAAGACAAAGTAAAAACATTTTCTCACCATAGTTGAAAATTCTCATCTTCTAACAATTGGATAGAGCCTTCCTGAAAAGTACATCTCTCAAAGAAGTTATTTTATCTGGAAATTATTAAAGGAACTGTCAAAAGCTAATGACTCTTGGAGGGAAGAAACATTGACTCCAAAATATAAATAGATGTTGTGAAATTTAGTCAGTTTATGTCTAGCTAAATGTCTTCAAAGGATGGTATTATATAAACTAATCAACTACAACTTAGTTCATGTCACTACACATAGTATATACACATATAAAATGAGGAGTATAAGTAAATATAATATCTGATGTGGACCTTTAATAGTAAGAAATTTTTGGGTAAAGGAAGACCTTAGAATAGTCCTGCCTACAAAATCCCATTTACTAAAGTGGAAAATGTTGTTGAAGGATAGTACATCACATCTGTTAAGCTCTTTTACTATCTAATGTAGTTTGATAAAGAATCATTTTCTTTGGGCATTTAAGTCTTCTTTATTAATCTTAACATCTTCATCATCAGAGTATACTCAATCTATTACAGAGCCCTTCCTACTAGCATTAGGTGCTGCTGATCTTTATTTAACTAAAGGTATTCAAGTTTGCAGGTTGTCATATCTTTAAGCATATTCCTTTTCTTTTTTAAAAAAATAAAATAAACAAAATAACGCATCTCCTCCTAGTGGTAGCACAAGGGAAATCACAAGTTCCCCAGATTATACCACTGTGACAGTATGTCATTTCAATTGCCTTATTAACCATATGAAAAAATATATCACAACAGTGGGAAAACTTCTCAGTTATCTATATCTTTCTCGTTTGGCTACTGTCATGAGCCACTGGCATACTAAGGAGAGTCTAGTAATTCAGTTGTCAGTTGCCTCACCTATTAAAAAGGGGGAAAATATCAGCAACAAAATTGAAATCCACTATGAGGGTACTAAAAAGTCTAGTTAGCTCTGTCCACTTGTAATTCTGAATTAAACACTCTCAGAAATGTGCCACTTGAATTGTCAACAAGAACGCTGCTATCACCCACATTTGGCTTGGAATGAAGGACTAGAAGTGTCATGAAAGCAGTTTCCACTGACTGCATTTTGGAATCGTGAGACTGGACACTCATGCTTGAAGTTTTCAAGTGGAGTGTAAATATAATTTATTTGTATTCCTTTCTTTTTAAAAGATTTATTTATTTATGCATACAAGCTGGGGTACAGGTCAGAGATGTGGGGCAGCAAGAGGGTTCACCAGTGACAGAATGGGGAGCAGAACAGGCAAATGGACGGAAATACACTGCTAACGGGAGTAGCGGGCGAGGCAGGAGAGGTCTGTTGTGCCATGTGGGAATCTCCCTGGCCCAGAGTCAAACTCGCATCGCCACTGCTGACAGCTCCACAGTGCAACGCTTAACCGCTGCGCCACCAGGGAGGCCCCTGTATTCCTTTTATATGAATGAAAAAATACATGAGGAAGACGTGAAAATGTGCATGCTTAGAAGTCAAATATGAAGTGTCAGGGAAACCAAAACCAAAACATACAACCAAACAAAAACTGACATTATGAGACCTGAGCCAGCATGATTAATAGAAAATTTAAAGTTGTAACTTTTTGACCAGAGTCCTGGAGATAGACCGAATTTTTAAAACTGATTTTGGAGAGTTCTGAGTGTCACTCTAAAAAAAGGCTGAGTTTATTAAATGATACCCATGCTAAGTATTTATTGGATTTATAAGTCACAGAATATGGGAGGCAGAGATATGACAACTGATGTCCTAAGTACATAACAGACCTACTTTTTCATAAACTATTAAAGTCACATTTTGTATATAATAAAAATTAACTTTTAAGCCCTGGTGATGTTTATTGGAGCAATATTTTACGTGATGAAACATGATGCTACCAAAACAAGACCTTTATAGTCTTTAGTACTATCCTCCTACCAGGCACTATGCATAGAGTTATCTCGGTATTATGTCCTTTCACTCATAACCATGATAATGTCACTGAGTATGAGTTAGTAAAGCTTACCTTTTACTGAGGAGTAAGTATTGCTCAGAGTACATTTATCATTCTTTATCATTTATCATTACACCTAATAAGTCACACCCCTAATAAGTAACAGCATGTGATTTGAACTCAGGACTGACTCCAGAGTCCTTGGATTTTTCTCTGAACCACATAGGAAAGGAAATCAGTATCATGCATTTCAACTTTAAATCCATGTCAGGAATCAGAACCTGGCAAAGCCAGTAAATATGCACATATAAAGTCAAATCTATTATATATTTTTTAATGACTCATAGTTACTATAGGACATTGGAAATGAAAAGTCTTCCTTTTTCTTACTTTTAAGAATTTTCCATCACATAAGTGAAAATATTATTAACACTATGTATTTGTTACCATTTAATTTTTTTCTTCATTTGACAGATTCTTAAAAGGATGCTTGGTGAGGAAGCATACCAAATCTGTTTTTAACAGCTCCTCGCTGTCTTTAAAACTCATTTTCTTAATAAATTATGGGAAGAATATTACTGGTCCTTGAACAACATGAATTTGTTGCATGGTCCACATTTATGTGGATTTTCCCAAGCCCTGCTCTTCCTTTTCTCCTTAGCCTATGCAACGTGAAAAATGTGAGGATGGAGACCATTATAATAATCCATGTACAGTTTTCTTAGGAACATTTTCTTTTATTTAGCTTATTTTACTTCATGAGTGCATATATGATACATACAATATAGAATAGATGTGTTAATTAACTGTTTGTTAATGGTAAGCCTTCCAGTCAACAGCAGGTCACTAGTAGCTAAGCTTTGGTTAAGTCAAAAATTTTAAATACATGAATTTTGACTGTGGGGTTTGGAGCCCTTAATCTCATGTTGTTCAAGGGTCAACTGTACTTTGACAACATGCAGCAGAGAACTTGAAATGTGGAATATTTCACACCTACAGTGTGAATTTCACACTACTGTAGGTGTGAAATATTATTTGTGTATCACCTATCAAGACTTTTACCATACAGTTGTACAATATTTAGGACGCTGACTGTAGTCACATGTCCTGCCACTACTTCAGAAGTTATTATTTCTCTGTTATTTTGCATTTTCCTTTGTTTCTCAGTTTAAAACAGCAAATGTTATTGACCCATCTTGTTGGATCCTAAGGTTGGGGTCCCTGGAAAGCCTTTAAATTGGCTACCCTTTGATCGGGTACATATTCTTCTTTCAGCCAGCTGTTGGGAGCAGGACCGGTGGTGGGTAGATGTCATCAGAGAGAACATGGGCTATTAAGTGCCTGAGAAACTATGAAAAACCTTAGAAGTGAAGAAGAGAATCTTCATATTATTTGAAACAGTGGATAATCCAAAGCTGTCACACATCTTTTATTTCGGTGATATTTAATGACAATATAAGCACAATACCTTAAAAATTAGAATGTAACTCACAGAATAGTATATTAAAACACTTAACATTTATTTGAACTTATTTAATTTTTATGTGAAGATACTATATTAAATTGTACTTACTAAAGTCTCTAGTTCCAAGAACTACTTGTAGCAGTTTAGAAAAATAGAAACCTCTGCTATTATTTCTGAGTGATTTATCAGATAGAAATAATCCAGGGATGAAACCAACTAAAGATTTTTTTTGCTATTTAAGTTTTTCGGCTTAGGTTGACTACTAGTCCATATCACGAAAATTTTTTGACAGGAAGCATATAGAAAAGTGAAGTGTGGATCAATTTGGACATAAATGTTTCAGAAATCGAACTAAGAGTTCTAATCACTAAGGTATCAGAAGGCAGAGTGCGAGAGTAGAAACATATACACGGTGATGAAGAAAGAAAGGCAGTACACCAGCTCAACTGATAATGCTGTGTTTGACCTTGGTAAAATCAGTTAAATCTCTGGACCTTAGGGCCTCCCCGGTGGCACAGCAGTTGAGCGCTGTGCTGTGGAGCTGTTGGCCTCGAGTGATGCTGGTTCGACGCCCAGCCGGGGAGAATCCCACATGGTGCGGCAGACCTCTCCTGCCTCGCCCGCTGCTCTCCTCAGCAGTGTATTTCTGATCTGCCTATTCTGCTCCCCACTCTGTCTCTGGTGAACCCTTTCGCCGCCCCGCGCCTCTGGCCTGTACCCCAGCTTGTATACATTAAAAAAAAAAAAAATCTCTGGACCTTAGCCCTATCACGTATAAAATGAAGATTTGGACAAGATGTTCTTAAAATGCTTTTTTAGGTCAGTAATTCTGTTAATAACTACTATTTAATCTTTCGAGGTTGATAACAACTTACACACAAAAAGCTAAGACTCCAAAGAGTTAGACAGCTTTCCCAAGGTTAGATAGTTAGAAAATAGCAGAGCTGGGACTCAAAGCAGGTCTTGGATCATGTAGGCAGTCCACTTAACCCTTTTATGAACTAAGCTTGTTTTTTGCCTCCTGTTTGAATGAGTGTATCACTGACTGTGAAAAAATCATACAGTACTTACACCTTACAACAGTATTGTCATACTCCATGAAATTGATTAGACAAGAGGATAAATCCTATCATTTTATTTTAATATTTATTTATTGAGGACACGTGAATAAATACACATGATACATTTTAATTTAACAGAAATTTTAATTTTGAGTTATTGTATTTTTAATTGTCTTTTTAAGATTTTCCTTCAATGCCTTGTAATTAAATATCTAGGGTATGTATGTATACATAGTTATTGTTAATTTTAAAAGTTGTTGTTGAATAACTATTTAGATGATTTATTAAGGCATGAGCTCATTAATAGTGGAGAGTGATTCATTTAACCAACCTCTACAAAGCTCTAAGGATTTCCCTCCCAAATTTAATATATTATATATTGACCACTGAATTTTGTATCAGAAATCTGGACTTTAAATAACTACAAGTAAGCAGTCCTTTAAACTGGGCCACAGGTGGCTGTTTTAGACTATACAGTGATCTTAAACCCAACAGTTGTGCATGACTGTTGGGTTTAAGTAGCCTGTATCAAATTCTTAGTCCCTGCTGATGATCTTGAAATCAAGGAAGTTCACACACATGTACACACAGACTTGAACACACACATATACACAGTCTCCATTAGCTTTTTTAATCTAGTGAAGTGGATAGATGATGCCTTCTTACAGAATATAACACAGCATTAAAACTTAAAAGTAATACTTTATTTTGTCTGAATTGCTATTTTAAACTAGGCCTGCATGTAATCTAAGAAGAACTTATTTTTCTGATACGTGCAAACAAGACTAAGACTTCCTGTCACATTAATGAAAATGAAGAAAACTCAGGAAAAGAATGGTAACCCCTTACTGGAAAACATAGATTTAAGAATAAGTCTTTTATATTCTCTCTCTTCTAATGTTCTTTTTATTATTATTATTTTTAATTTATATCCTTTACATTATTGTGTGTTCCTGTAGGTTTCCCACCACCAATTCACCCATGCACCATCACCATAGCCCCTTGTGCTCTTTTCTCCCATTTTGGTCCCTCTTCCTCCCCCTCCCTTGCAGAATGCCTCTTATTTATGGTTGCCTGCTAGATTTTGTTTTTGTTTTTGTTTTTGCTTGTGTTATTTTCTCCTTTTGATGTACTTGTTGTGTAACTCTGTTTTTAGAGGGAAAAATGTTCAAACTTTACTTTTTCTCCCAACATGCAACTTAAAATAATGAGGTAATTCCACTAAAAACAATTAAAAATGTCACTGTTGCTCTTTTTAAAAGTTTTGATCTTTGTTTTGTTCAAGTAACATCAGTTTACAATAGTGTATATGATTCAAAGGTATAGGTTCGAATCTCTTCAGGTGTATGTCAGCACACCACACCCACCACCAAGGCACCCACAGCCCTCTACAATAGCTCATTGCACTGTTGCTCTTTAGAAACGAGAGTAATCGGGGCCTCCCCGGTGGCGCAGCGATTAAGCGCTGCGCTGCAGAGCTGTTGGCAGCGGCGACGCGAGTTCGACGCCCGGCCGGGGAGAATCCCACATGGTGGGGCAGACCTCTCCTGCCTCACCCGCTGCTCCCCTCAGCAGTGTACTTCTGATCTGCCTGTTATGCTCCCCACTCTGTCTCTGGTGAGCCCTCTCGCCACCCCACGCCTCTGGCCTGTACCCCAGCTTGTATGTAAAAAAAAAAAAAAAAAAAAGAAATGAGAGTACTCTTGGGACAGAGGTGATAGAAGAAAAATTTCCCTGGCCTTCAACAAGTTTTCCAAATCTATGAGTGTTATATTCTTATCTTGATAGTAAAATGAGATCATGTAGACATATTTTTGATTTGTGTGTGCACATCACAGTTGGTTTCTCCCATCACTGTGTTAGTGAAGTTAGGCTAGAGATCACATGAGGAGGCTAAATATGATGTTCAGGAGAATAATCAAATATGTACCAGTCTATCACTTTTTTTTTTTTTTTACTTCTGAGAGTGAGATATTTTTAGAAGAAAAGGTAGTGTTCTATTGTCTCCTAGAACACAGCTTCATAGACTTATTCTATAACTCTTTATCCACTTGTGGTGGTGACATGGCCCAGGCAGAATAAGTCCTTCCTTTTAGGGCTGATTCCCTTTGCTTTAGCCTGTGTTACTCACTGTGTCCCCAATTCTATCTGGGGCCCTTTATCACACTAGTAAGAGGTACAGCTAAGAATGTAGTGCAGTGTCAGAGCTAACATTCTTCATCTCTTGTTACTTTTCATCAGGGTTAAGTAATTCAGCTGGCTCTAAATTCTTCTGGGTCAAGTGCAGAGAAAGATAAATACTATCAGTGGAGGGACCCTATCTCACACTTTTGGGAAAGTCTCAATTTAAATTATTGTCACTGCATAATTATTCATACTGTTTCTTTGTACTCTCAAAATCGAGCCAGTTCCAACAAAATTATGCTATCATTTTAGCATTATAATTTTAATTAAAATTCTATTTTGCTCATAAATTTTTTAACTCAAATTTTTTTTGAGTCAAGCATTTTTGTTTATTCAGTTATGCTTTTTCTGTGTTCAAGTTTTGCACAAAAAGAATTTACCTACAGATCAGTTAATCTCCTTGTATGGCATCTCACTCAAGTCAAATAAAAAGCTCTTCCCATATGGAAAAAATAAGAACAAGCCTTAGTGAGGAAGATAGTAATACAAGCTTTGAAAGTGCATGGACAAATTATAAAGAAAAATAGTTTGGGGCTAGATGAAACAAGGGAGAGGCAGACACATTTTTAGACATGTCACAACATTTACAGTGATTTTGGGCGAAAAGAGCAGTAAATTCCAAAAGACTGAGAAAATTTGCAGCACAGCCGGCCTAGGGGAGAAAAAAACCTAAAACCTGTCTTCCACCAAGCTCCTGAAAACTTCTGCTTTAAAAAGCTTCTTGAAATGTGAAAATGTTCTTCAGAATCCTGCATTTGGCCTATTATTACTTTAGGATTTTCAAATAAGATTTTATCCTAATAGGGGGTGGGGGGAATTCTTGAGTGTAGTGTAGGTTTATAAAGGTGTCCTCAATAAAAGTGCCTACAATGACTGCAGTGCAAGAGTCATGTGGGTGTAATGGAGGTCCAGTTAACGTTATGGGGAAACAATGGCTGGAGCCCCCTCCTCTAACTGCCTCCTTCCTTCTCCCAATTATCTCAATGCCATTCCTTGTAAATTTCTACCTTTGGTAATTTCTGCCGTGTGATATTGTGATTTATAAGAAATATGTATTTCATCATTCCTTTAGATATTTCTCATATATTTAGTTTTGTCCATGGTTACTGGCTCACTGTTTGCAAAACCACTGTAGTTTCTTAAGTGAGATATGAAAGGTGTCTTTTATGTTATGTTAATAAAGTGGTACTTAGAAGGTACCTAAGTATGAGGGTTGGTTGCCAGAAGAACCAACCAAGTGATTAGAGGGTTAGAACTTCCAGTCCCACCCCCAGATCTCCTGGGAGGGGAGAGGGCTGGCGGACTGAATCATTTGCCGAGGCACAATGATTTAATCAGCAGTTCCTATGCAGTGAGGAATCCATGAAAATCTCAAAGGATGGGGTTTTGAGTTTCCAGCGTGGTGAGCAGGTGGAGCTATGGGAGAGTGGTGCGTCAGGGAGGACGTGCAAGCTTGGTGCTGTTTCCTCATACCTTGCCCTACACATCTCTGCCTTCTGGCTGTTCCCAAGTTATACTGCTTTATAATATACTGGTGACCTAGCAAGTAAAATGTTTCTCTGAGTTCCGTGAGATATTCTAGCAAATTAATAAAACTCAGGGAAAGAGTTCTTGGAACTGATGGAGTTCTGATGTATAGCCAGTGAGTCAGAAGCACAGGTGTCTACGTGAACATGAGTTCTTGGTGCCTGAAGTGGGAGGTGGGGCAGTCTGAAGAACTGAGCCCTCTAGTTATGAGATCTGATCCTATTCCTACTTAGTATCAGAATTCAGTTGCATGGTAGTACACCCAGCCAGTATTAGAGAATCGCGGGTTGGTGTGGGGAAAACTCCCCCTTATACATTGGAATTGACTGCTCAGATCCCTTAGCCACATAATATTTTTTTCTACTTTATTTAACTTTTCATCAAAATGAAATATGCTTTACTCTGCTTCAAAACTTTGCTGAGATTCAACCTTAAGATGGCTATCAAGTCTTCATACGGTGCTAGAGAACCTTTGCTGTAATCTTGCCAAATGCAAGAACAGAAAAGAGGACTGGCCTGAGATACAGGACACAGAAGTTTTATTTCCTGGGATACATGTCCCCCTTTTTAAAGCAATTCATGTGCATGTGCATGCACACGCATGCACGCTCACACAATGCACCCATCAAATCTATGTGGATATATGTCCATATTCACCAAACACAAATCCACATACATGAAGTTTTTAGCTCCATGTTCACAAGGTCAATTTTTTAAAAGATTTTATTTATTTATGCACACAAGTTTGGGGTGCAGGCCAGAGGTGTGGGGCTCTGAGAAGGTTCACAAAGACAGAGTGGGGAGCAGAACAGGAAGATCAACTGAAATACACCGCTGATGGGAGCAGCAGGCGAGGCAGGTGAGGTCTGCTGCACCATGTGGAATCTCCCCAGCCGGGTATTTTTTTTTTATATATATAATATATATTTTTATTGTTATTTATGTCTTTTACATTTTGTATTCCCCTTGGGTAGCCAGGTATTGAACTCACACGGCAGCTGCCTGTAGCTCCACAGCGCTACGCTTAACCCGTTAGCCACCAGGGAGGCCCCACAAGGTCAAAATTTTTATCCATCACCAAAAGTTTTGTGCTTTCTTGCTCACTCTTCCCTAACCTCAGAACCTGAGGTGGCAGCACAACCCTGAAGATGGAAAGGAAGCATTCCTTTTCTATGTTCTTCAACAGTGTGCTTTGGTGACTAACACTCATGTGCTCCTAGTGGGCTGCACGTTGGACACATATTCACTAAATGATTTGAAGTAGCTGCAATCTGGAATGGGCAGATTTCCTGGGCCACTTCCCCCATGAGATCCACCATCCATCACCCTGAACATGCTTTACAAATACTATTGCTTTCTCCATGAGCTATTTAAGGAAAGTTGGCAAGCTTTTCAGGACAAATCCACTCATAATGGTGATTTCGAAGTGATAATGATTTCTTCAAAGTGAAGAAACTAGGACTCAGGGTTTTAAACTCACTCGAGTGGCAGAACACATGTTCTTTGAGCATCTATGGAATAGTCATTCCATCTTCAGGCTCTCATGTGCGAAATGGTTCCCCTGCACTTAAAAGTCATACCCACACGTGACAGACTTCTCATATTTTTAAATTTCTACCCATTAATCAAACAAAACCAAATTCCTTATATTTATATATTTTCCTTATATTTATATCTTTATCACAGTTTATAAAGAAATATTCGTTAATTCATTTTAAGGACTTTCAGGGATACTTTCCTGAAATCAACTCGGAAAATTTGTCTTGAATTATGTTCTCTAATAAAATAGAAACCTACATTTAAAACAAAGGCAGAGAAGGCAGTCTCTGTGACTCAGAAGTATGTGCTCTTTTCTTATAAATGGCGAGTCAGATTATACTGAAGACATTTGGACAGGGCAAAGCAATGTAACCCATCAACCTATGCAACCACAGAAGAAACCCTCAAAAATATTATTAAATGAATAAATTTACTTTGGGCACTTTAATAAGATAAAATAGAGCAGTACTGTCAGCTTTCCCCTTAGCAACTTTCTCATCTATGGAATAAAGAGAATTTGCTCAGTGGACTTTGTGCAAGATGTTATCTGCTCTCTAGCATAAGTTGGCATAGGGAGAGAATTCAGGGGGAAAATAAGAGGGTCTTGAATCAGACTGAGTTTTGTTCACCTCTACTTAGAAAGAACATCATCCCAGAAGGAAAGAAAAATAATAAGACTGAGTGCTTGGAACATACCAACATCTTAATAGATGCTCAGCTATGAGAGAGAGCACCTGAGGTCACCTATTTTTATCCTTTTCCTCCCAGGAATGTTCCTAAACCTATACCTAAAAATTAGGATATATGCTGAATTCTAAGCCCAGATGTGGACTAAGCAGTACAGAATTGCTGAACTCAGATTCCTACTAAACTCATTTCTTTCTTTTGCTAAAATCCAAGATTAAAAAAGAAAAAGACTCCATTTGAATGTGAAGATTCTGCTTCTTTGAACATGAACAGATAAGGAATATGCTTTTGAAACAGAACTGAATTGATCCAGTATTTATTCCTTTCAAGGACAATTACAGCTTTTGAGATAAAAGAAGTTCATGGTGTTCATAAGCATCATGCAGTAGGGTTTCATACTCACAATAATAATGCTATGTATTTAAATTAAATTCCCCTGACGCATTTTAAACACATTTCTTTCTTTCACAGAGGACTGTCATTTTCTGTTCCATTCGTTTCCATGAGAATTTGTATCAAGTAGCCCCTTTTATAATATAAAATTGTCACTTCTTAAGTTTTATATCCTCTCTATCAAGTTTCAGAAATACGGTTAATTGCATTAGATTTAAAGCCTATTTCTGAAATTTAAAACAAATTTTGCATGTGGAAGAAGAGTTACAGGGTAAGTCCATAATTCAGAATAAAACTTCACCCAATTCTAGCACAACTCCACGTCCCCCATGTCCTGTTGGAGATGAGGAAACTGAGGCTTATAGAGATAAGTGTCACATACGACATTAGCCATGAAGCCAGAAATTGAAATCTTCTTGCTAAACTGTCACTATTTATCCTGTTAAGTAGCATTCTCTTTTAATGTTCCATGCATTGTTGAGCCTTTTTAATTTTAACCATCGAAGTTATTAAATTAAATTAAACAAAAGCACAATAGTTAGTTTAAGATGTCAAAATCAAAATAAAGTTTAAAAGTATAGAAAAAAACCACACTATTAAAACAACAGAACACTTTGGATCTGTATGTTATAAGCCATGGTCATTTAGAATATTTCTTTCCTCTCAGTCACACAGGACATTTATATAATTTCTGCAGTGTTACAATAGAATTACTCCTCCGAGAAATCCCATACTGTGAGAATGTATTCGAGTAATTGAGCTGGCAGATGGTCTTAATATACAAAATATATTGATACAACAACCACTTACTTTCCTGACCGATGGAGCTGATAAAAGAGGGGGTAGAACAGAAAAAAAATATATGAAGGGAAACATTCAAGCTGCTTAGACACATGCTGTGGGAGTTGAAGTCAAAATAATATAACCTACCTCATTCACTTTGATTAATTTTTTCCTCTGGTGGCATTATTTTATTCTCATTGTATTGTTCAAGATTTTATTTCACTAGGTTTAGTTATTTTTTCATTCTTGTTGATGTGAAGCACTGGGATGCACAATTTCATTCTTGCAGAAACTAAAGCACCTTTAAGCACTATTTTCCCAAGTTTGGAGGTCATGGTTTCTCATCCACCTGCAAGATCCATCTTATCATAACTTGTCTCATTGCCTATTATTGCCTGTAAATTTCTCCTATAGTGCTTGGCACATAGCAGATATTCAGTGGATATATATTAAATGAAACAATGCCCTTTATTAGAGTGACCCCTCACTATGACCACTGTAAATATGAGTTTCTGTCTCACTTTAGCAGATCAGCCAAATATTTTATTTTCTTCCAGAAATTGCCCCTTTTGATTTTTTTATAATAAATTATCTGGGTCATCCAAATTTGGTATCCCATTTTACTTAATTAACTAGTCTCCTATGGAGAAATAATTACTTTAGCAAATATTTCTAGTGATAAATGAAATAATGAACAAAGCATAGGTGTCAAAGTCAGAAATAACTGAATTAAATTCTAGCTCCCAAATAACACAGTGTGTGACCTGAAAGAGGTTCTTTAACCTTCCTGAGCCTCAGTTTCCTCACTTACAGTAATAGCCAAGTTTCAGGGTATCTCATGCATTGCATGATTATCAGGAGACCAGCAGAGTGCCTGAAGCAAAAGAAGCATCACTCAAAAGCAACTATTATTGTTCCTAAATCTAATATTGCACACAGTGCTGTGAACCTGTTCCTCTAGAAGAAACTATTAAAATTTTTATAATGGCTATTATTTATTTAAGTTGAAAATGTATGAAAATAAATCCCCGTAAGACTGAAATACAGGATGAAACACTCAGTTTAAATATACAAATCAGAATAGCTGGAGTTAAAAGTAAATGCTGAAATACAAGGTTTAAATCTTCCAATGCCTCTCCTAATTCTTTGGGGGCAATTTGGTATCATTAGTAATTTCTGAAGGTCAATAGAGTCAGAGGTGTGAAGACTCTGGGGAATGGTAAAGCAGACAGATAGATTCGAATCTGGCAGGTTTCTGTTCAGCCCACTTGCACGGTCTCAGCAGTTGTCAGATGTCAGCAGTTGAAGGTCCACAGTTAAAATGATGCCAGATAAAACTTAAAGAGAAGTGATTTCTAGTGCAAATTCTGGAGAAAAATTTTAAATGTTTTTTAGTTATGTTTTGATTGACAGTGTTTTTCCTTTAACTTATTCATTTGTTCGTAACTCTGCCCTGCTCAGTGTTCATTGCCTGGAGATGCTGAAATCAACCCTGGTAGAAAAAGAACAGTCTTTGTCATCATGCAATTTGTAATATAATGGGGGGGGGTCTTATTATCAGCAATGTTTAATAAAACAGTATGAGTGTAGGGGACTCCCTGGTGGTGCAATGGGTTAAGTCACAGCACTATGAAACTTTCAACAACCACTGCAGCAGAAGTTCGATACCCAGCCAGGGAACTTCCCACATGGCACAGCAGACCTCTCCTGCCTCACTTGCTGCTCCCCTCAGCAGTATATTTCAGTCAATCTGCCTGTTCTGCTCTCTACTCTGTCTCCGATGAATCCTCTGACCACCCCACACCTCTGGCCTACACCCCAGCTTGCATGCAATAAATAAATAAATCTTTAAAAAAAAAAAGCATGAGTGCAACAGTTTAATCAATACACACTAGATTCTCTTTAGTTCAGCAAAATGTTTTAGAAACAAGAAGTCAGTAAATTACAATATCTTAATGTAATGTTCAGGATACCTACATCTTAATTCTCTGCTCTGTGATGGTTGTGCTGGGATTGTTATGACATTCCCAAGTTCCTTTAATACTGATAAATCGTTTTCTCCCAGGATTGTGAAGATATCAGCATGGAAGTATATTGTATGGAGTCTTTAAACATTTTCCATACGACCCAGCAATACCACTTTTGGGAATCTACCCAAAGGACACAAAAACACTAATTCAAAAGAATACATGCACCCGTATGTTCATTGTGGCCCTGTTCACAATAGCAAAAGTATGGAAGCAACCCAGATGTCCAAAAACAGATGACTGGATCAAGAAGATGTGGTACATATACACAATGGAGTACTATTCAACATTCAAAGAAGATAAACACATGGAATTTGCAGTGACATGGATGGAATTAGAGGGGATCATATTCAGTGAAATAAGCCAGAAAGAAAGAGAAAAATATCAAATGGTTTCACTTATAACAGGACTATAAGTACACCAAATAGGAGAGAGACACTCAGTGGATGTAGAGGGGATCAGGGGGAGGGGAGGGTAAGGGCACAAAATAGAGTAGAAAAGAACACAAGGTTACCATGGAGATGGATCCTGGGTGAATCGGTGGTGGGTTACCCAAGGGGAATACAAAATGTAAAAGATATAAATAACAATAAAAAAAATTAAAAAACAAAACAAAACATTTTTCTAAACAAAAGAAAAGGTGGAAAAGCTTTCATAGACTGATCCACTTTCACAATCGGATCATCTGGAGTGGTAGTAGTAGTATCAACTAACATTTACTGAGCTCTTCTTATCACGCTGATTGCTGAAAAGAAAGCTTATGAATGTCTTCACAATATTTGTGTGAGGTGAGGCTTATTAATTTTATTACTAATTTGCTTGAGCTTTAGAGAGATTGTACAATTTTCTCAAGGTCCTGCCATCACACTACGGGCTCAAAGTTCTTGAACTCTGACTCTGGTTCTAAAAGAAGCTAGAGGTGGGGGCCTCCCTCGTAGGCAGGGGTAAAGTCTCAGCACTATGAAGTTATCCACAGCCACTGCAGCACAAGTTTATCCCTGGCCAGGTTGCTCACCCACATGGCGCAGCAGACCTCTCCTGTCTCGCTCGCTGCTCCCCACAGCAGGGTATTTCAGTAGATCCGCCTGTTACACTGGCGACTCACCACTCACCCCACCACCCCAAACCCGCACTTCTGTCCTATACTCCAGTTTTTGTATGCATAAATAAATAAAAAGAATTTTTTTAAAAAAGTAGCAGCAGATGGGCCTCCCCGGTGGCGCAGCGGTTAAGCGCTATGCTGTGGAGCTGTCGGCAACGGTGACGCGAGTTCGACGCCGGCCGGGGAGAATCCTACATGGCGGGACAGACCTCTCCTGCCTCGCCCGCTGCTCCCCTCAGCAGTGTAGTTCTGATCTGCCTGTTCTGCTACCCGCTCTGTCTCTGGTGAACCCTCTCGCCGCCCCACACCTCTGGCCTGTACCCCAGCTTGTATGTATAAATAAAATAAATCTTTAAAAAAAAAAAAATAGCAGCAGCAGCAGCTGCTTCTGCTGCTACTACGGGCCTCTCCCAATTTAATTCCAGCCTCCTTCCTTACCCAGGGTGGCTCAGACCTCTGAGTTCAGCCAGGAAGTGGGACCACCTGTGAAGCATCACAGCCTTGTTAATAGCAGAAAGACAAACCCTCCCCAGTACCCTCAACAGAAAGACACTCACTCACCAACCAAGGTCTATCAAAGTATCAGGTTTTGTGAATTAACTGGATTTTCTAATTTGATTTTCAAATCAACCTAAAAGTTTATTATGATAGCCAGCTTATAGATGAGAGAATCTAGGTTTGGAGCTTTTATGCCAGGATTCTAATACAGGCAATTTGTTTAGGACCTGTGTTTGCATCCACCAAAATGAACTGCAGTTTTGGCAAAGGGCTAAAATCTGTTGTCTCTTATTAGCAGGTGAGCTTTCTGAGTTCAGAAAACGAGACACATAATTTAAACTCAAAATAAGCAGAGTTCATTTTGACAAACTCAAAATAACAAGATCATCTTCACTTTGAACTTTAGTGAAGCTGCTACAGCATCCTGCTGGTTCTGGAAGAATAGTGTTTTATCTCCATATCTATTTTTTGTAACTTTACCCAAACTATCTGAATCCCTTTTCAGAATTAAGTACTTTTCCTTACACTGCTAGTTTGTTTTGCCCCTTTTCCATCTATCTCCATTTCCCTGTGCGCAAACAGCGCAAACATATGAACTGATGTTTCTGAGCTCCAACTATTTACTTATTTTTATTTTCACTGCATATTGAATTTCCAGAATTATTTTATCTATCACTTAAAAAAATTGATTTGTGATGATTAAGCATCCCATAAAATTTTAGGTTATATTTTCCAGAAAGGAATTTTTAAAACTATTTTGATATATTTCTGAATTAAAATAAGGTTTTTTGAACAAAGAAAATATGATATTTATTCATAATAGTGATTTCTCCTTGATGCAAATATCTTTTCAATTCTAGAAATCAGAGAACACTTCCTTCAAAAGTTACCATAGTTCACACTTCTTAGTGAATAGCAGATGTTGACAATGAATTTTAATCTTTTGTATGTTTATTACAGATATATTTTAATCACACTGGAAGAGTGAAAATAATCCATGGTGAGGTCGTAAATGAGAGTTTTAAAGGAAGATTCTTCTGGATGGTAAAGAAAAATGGGTGTTTTTCATTGTGGCAACAGTGCCACCTAATGTTTCATTTAGGCCTCTAACCTCTAAAGCAAACTTAAACAACTAAAATTTGACTCTGAATCCTAAACCTCTATTTAAATCTAGAATAAAAGTTGACAATTTTAATATGAATAGAACTGAATAAATCACATTTTTCTTTAAAAATCAAAAGTCTGTAATTTTAATTCTTCTCATCATTTCAGTTGAGAAAATTAACCTAGCAAGTAACAAAATAACTTAATCCAAATAGAAGTACAAAAATGCATTTCTATTAAAAGTATTTATTAAGGATAAGATTCAGGTCAAAGATTCATGACAGTAAAATCTTATCATTATCAATTGGAATTTACAGTTGATAGTGTATTAGTGTAACCTCTAAGTTGTAGTTTTTAAAAAATAGATAGATGATTACAGAAAGTTATCAAAATGCATTATCACAGAATAGGTCTATTTAATAAAGATCCAAGCATAACAGGTAATTATTCATGAAAACTCTTCTGGATTCAGTCCCAGACATTTAAATCACTAGCAATTGCTTGTTTCCTTAAGTGGGTTAAACTCACCAAAACTTTTTTTCTTACTACTATGTCAAAACAATGCAAACAAACATAGTCTTTATCCAAATTATTAAAAGTCTAGAGCACTGAGATCAAAATAGATATTGCTATTTGATTTAAATAAACCCATGAATCTATCCAATGCTTTTTGATAGTTCAACCAAATAATTTAAAATAGACTGTTTTAGAAAACATTTTTAACTAGTCAAAAATATGTATGTCTACAAACATTTAAAGTTGTACTAGTTATCCTATGATTAAAGTATAACTACTTCCTTTTGAAAGGAATCTGAAGTTCACATTCAAATAATATGGGGTTTGTTCCAAAACACATCTAATGGTTCACTAAAGTAACCCGTTCTCCGTTCCCGTTATACACCGAGTCAACTGTGTACCTTCTCTTGAGAAGGAGCAGGGCATTATTACTTCTCTGCTGCTTTGGTACATCTCTATTTAGTTGAGCATGAATTCCCCTGAGAGGGGAAGAAAAGAACCTAATAAAGGATTCTAGATTTCTTCTTCCTTCTTTATACATAGTACACGATCATCGACCGCGGTCAATCGTGTTGGTCACACCCACGATGTGATTTAGTCTCTGCATAAAGGAACTCAAAATCATATGAAAAAAAAAAATAACTAAACTAACCAAACATCTGTTCAGTGTCAAATACATGGATATATAAAAAATTACTTCAAGAACTACTAATAAATATGGACTTTGGTAGCTGAATAGAAACTAAATAGCGGGGAAGAGTAGACATCCCAGCCAGAGGAAAAACATGGGAAAAAGTCCAGAGGCTGACCCCATAAGGCAAGGTTTGCATCAGTTTGAAAGTGGTCTTTGAGGAAGGAGGCTCATATAACACCTCAAATTCTTATTCTCAGTCAGATGTTTGTTTCTATTGGCAGATGATTTGATTCCTTTTATTTAGTATGTAAAGAGCAGTAGATAGTGAAATGAGCAGTTAGAGTAAAAAATGACATTTGTAAATTGAACAAAGATATCTACTCTCATAAGGCAAAACACAAGAAAATTTTAGCTCTAAAGACTTTAGAAAATAATAATCAATGCTGTTTGAAAGTATTATAAAATCAGATAACTGATTCCAAAAGCTATAATTGAAATTCCAACGAGATCACCAGTCGCTAGTATACAGATGACCAGCAGTATCAAGGAGTGGTGCTGAGAAGTGGGCTGCAGTCGTTGGACCATTTAAAACCTTCTTTTAACATAAACCTGCACTCCTTTAGATATATCTATATATCTTTGCAGATTTTAACCTTTAAGAGCATATGTTGAAATAAAAAGGTGTTATAATATGTTAGAAGTATGGAAAACAGTAAGTGGAACATTTTTTTTTTAATTGGGTTCCTGCCTTCACTTTTAAATATTTTTACAATATGAATGAGATACAGTGATAATTTGCATAATCAACATTTCATAGTAAGCCTTTAAGTGATTATAAAACAGTTGAGGTTGCAGCATTTGTGGTTTTAATTTTTCCAATAAACATATTTGAGTGTCTTTGTGTACCAGACATTATTGGAACTTCTGGGGATATAAAAATGAACAAAATAGGCAAAAACACTGTACTAATTAATTTTTTGAGATGAAAAGAGGTGATAAGCAAAATAAATAATTTTATAGGTAATAAACGTGATGGAGGAAAACAAAATGTAGAAGGGAATAAGGAGCATGTGGGTTTGCCTTTGTAAATAGGGTAGACACTGATAAGCAGGTGCATTTGAGTAAGTACCTGGAGAAGATGAAGATTTGACCCCTCTGGGGGAAAAGCCACCCAGGAAGAGAGAAATTTTGATTTCAAGATATTGTAAGGCATTGATGAGTTTGGGACAGAGAAGAAACCTGATAAAACTGATATCCTGCCCTGTTATTCAAGAACAGACAGAAGTGAGGCAAGCAAAGACGCTGAGAGGCTATTAATTAGGGTCTTATAACATTCCTGGTGAGAAGTGATATGTTGTGGAGCTGGGTTCCAGGGGATGAAAGTACACTGAGAACACAGAGCCAGTAGGATGTTCTAATGGACTGGATGACATAAGGTATAAGAGAATTGATTCCAAATATTTGGTTTGATTAACTGGAAGAATGACGTTAACTGACATGTTAACATTGTAAAGAATGTTTTTTAGGGTATTTGGGACTCATGTTGATTGTTACCGATCTAAATGGAGATGTCAAGTACCAGTGATCTATAGGATGCAGGGTACAGGGAGCTCAGAGATGTTGGTTTAAATTTTAGGATATATAGACCATATTTAAAGTAATTAGACTGTAAGAAATCATCAAGAGAGAAAGGGAAATGGCCAAGGACTGAGACCTGCAATAGGGATATGAGGAAGAACTAACAAAGACATGCATGTTTCCTAGAAAGCATCATGTCTGCCCCACACAGTTTTGCTGGAGCAGGCTAGCAGTGCTGTTCATTTTACAAAAGAATCACAATTTATGTTGTGTGAAATTTTGTTCCATAGTCAGTACCCAGTCAGATAATGTTCTTTGTCTCAATGAAAGAACGTTTGTTGTAGTGACCAAAGCACTAATTTTTAGTTGTGCTAAACATATCAATTGACAGGATTTTGGTTTTCAGATCATGGGAATCAAATTGGATGTGTATTAAAAGTGTTCTGTTGAAGCATTTTGGTTACATTAAGAGAAGGAAATCCATCAGCATTTGATTTTAACCAAGTTCATTTTTTTTCACAAATATTTTGGCAGTGCATATAGAATCTACTGACTAGGCATATTAAAAATGAATACAATATATCATTTTATGATTATTTGCCAAAATGTAAAGTATATTCTACAGCTTTCCCCCAGACCATATAAGCACTTTAAAAAATAGTTAATTCTACTCATGGACCATTTTGCTTATGAACAAGCAATACACTGTTTTGTGCCTGGGTTGTCATTAAATGGTTGACAGATTTGGGAATGGGATGTAACAAGATGTCCATAGTTATCCAAGGAAAGTTCTTCCTCTCCTACATAATATAAATCAGTCATCCTGTGGAAGCTTATCAAACTGTGTACTTGGTAAAACAAACAGATGAGCAAAGGGCATGAGCCTCCTACTTGTATGATTGGACCAGATTTGCCACATGCATTTAAAAAAAGTCAGGTCATTTTATAAAATATGGCATCAATTTTTTTCCACACATAGGACCAAAAAAAAAAGAATAATAATAATAATAAGATGATGATTATGATGAAATATACTTGAAAACTTTCTTCTAAGCTCTGGAAAACTAGCCCTGAGCAGGGATGCAACCTACTAAAGAATTGATACTAAGAGTAACGTATTACTTTCTCCATGAGATGTCATTATATGTAGGAGCTAAAAATGATACAAATGAGATTCCATTTGGAGAAAAAGCAGATTTGTATAGTCAGCATACAGGCTGTTGAGAGATGAAGAATAAAATACAGAGTGTGATATAGTCTAAGAACTTTGTCACAAGAATGTGGACAGTTGATGTGGTGACACTGCAATCAGTTAGAAATGTGATGTTAAATCTGAAAGTTAATGTTATTTGGAGATGCAGATACAGAAACATCGAATAGTGGAACAGAAGAGGGCAGCTCCCCTCTAATGATGGGGAAATTCAACTTTCAGAATCCTGTTTGTGTCTAGACCTTTTGTTTTGAAAACAATGCAGATGAATTGGGAAGCACTCAGAAGAAATACGATGCCATGATTAAGAGAGTGACGAAAAGAGTCAAGTAGTTATATCTGAATGCAAGAATCTGCCTAAGCAATAGCACAGTATAAATGTAGCTACTATAAAAGTATACAAGCTGAGGAAAGATTGTTATTGAAAGCGGGACAATATTAAAAAATCATTTTTTCCCTTCTAAGTGACAGTATTGTTATGCAATTATCTCTCTAGAGAAATGACACAATGTGTAGTAGAATTTGATTCAATTCAAACTTCCCCTGATCAGAAAACCCACTCTGGTCCCATCCGCGGTAAAGAAGACCATTAGTAATCCTGACATCTGTCAAAATACCTGGGAGATGGATGCTAGTGCCCAGCACAATCTGGCCGTCAAGAGAATAGAAATAATGATGATGATGATGATGATGATGATGATGATGATGATGATGATGATAATATAATAATAGTAAAATTCCCTGTTTTAATCACTTTGCATATATTAGCCTACTTAATGCTCACACCTTTATGCACCACATATTAAGATTATCCTCATCTGATAGATGAGGGAACTGAAGTACCATGAACTTGTAACTTTTAGAGCTGGGGTCCATATCCACCTGCTGCTTCCATAGTTACAGTGCTTCACCTAAAAGTAAACAGCTGCTCCATAAACTCACATTTTTTCCCATTTGGAGGACTTTATCACATCCTTTCCAGTCTACAAAAACAGTTAAGCCTTTGCCCTGAAATTCCTGGGGGACTATATTTCTTTCCATAGTATTGGGCTCATCTAAGACAGAAGTGAAATGTGTGACATTAGGATATAACACAGATTCCCAGGAGTCTCCCCAGTGGGGCCACTAACTTAAGTCAGAAGGGGCTTGAGTTGGTTTTGAATAATTCAAAGCAAAACATGGTAGACTCAGTTGTACATGAACGAAATAATTATGCTGCAAGTCAGATTAGTGCTGTTAAAATATGCATATATTTTATGTAGTATGCTTTTTTCCTCCAGCTAGATCATGGATCATGTGTGGATTCTATATTATATTCCTTTCTCATCTGATTTCCCGTCATTCTGTCTCCCACCACTGTCTATGCAATTATACCAGGATTTTATGAGTCTCAATAAATTCAAAATTGAACGAATAGATAAATGAACTATTTAAATTGTGTCCCTATCATTCGGAAAATGTTTCAGGTAAATTGACTATAGTATTTTAGATCCTTTAGAGCCTTTATGTAGAAAATAAATATTTTATATTTAGCACATAAAATGTATTGTCTGATTAAAATGGAAAAAGTAAGTTTTTCACTTTAAAGGTGAAGTAATAACTGTGGAAGATTTTCAAACTCATTCTTAATAGTTGAATAAAATCTGAAAATAAGCCTCAGGGGCAGAACAAATATATAAGATTTTCATAAACATTGATAACTGTTTTCATTCTTAGAAAAATCTACAGCTGAGTTTCTATCTGTAATAAATGACCAGAAAAGTCTTTTAGCACATATACTACCTATAATCCATCTTTATCAAATGCAAAATGAGCTACTGTCATAAAAACCATTAATTAGTTAAAAGATATGTGCAATTTAAGTTCCGTTTTTAGTAAGTGCTTGATCTGCCAAGGCAAAGAACAGAGATGAAGTGAATAATATAGACTTGCATAACCCAGAAAGAGGGTTCAAAAAGCACACATTTGATGGTTGTTTTTCCAGGGGAATTTGGAACATAGATTGAAGATGACAAAAAGGATGATTGATTTGGACTCCATGGTGGCACAAGAGTAAACTAATGTGACTTGGTCTAGGGTGATGGGAATATAGGAAATAAAGGATGTGCTGGAAAGTCTTCTGGGCCACACACTTTCCAGGGTCTGGTTTGGGAGGGTGTAAGAATTTCTCAAAGTGACTCTTCAGCATTTAGTGATGCTACTACTGAGAGAGGGCCAATGGAAAAGGTTGTAGGTTAAAGGAGAGCATAAATTTGTATTTGTCATTGAGTTTGAGGTACTTTAGAAAAATTCTAATGGAACAATCAAGCAGGAGGCCACTCATATTTTTGTAGGTCTGAAATTTAAAGAACTGCAAGTTTGATTTGTTATTTATTAGGGTATATAGTATGTACTGCTCAGTGATAATATTCAACCTAGGAAATTTAAAGATCTAATTGACTTTATGAAATTGTTACAGGGGAGGAAGAGGGGTACCTCTGGAACCCAAACCTGCCCGATCTAAATAGGCTCTGCCATCTGCCACTTCAATACAAAACATACAAGACCTTAAGTGGAAACAAACTTTAATAGAATTAGATAAGACAAAGAATATAGTCTCTAAATCAAGCACCCAATGTTATCCAACCCCTCGTCCACCCAAACGGGATTGGCCCAAAGCAAGTACCGAAAGCCTGTCATGAGTATAAAACACCTTTTGTCAGGGACCCATAGAAAAGGGTCAGAAACAGCCAGACAATTCTGGGAGGAACTAAAACACTTCTTGGCAAGGACCCATACAAAAGGGTCAGAAATAGCCAGACAATTCTGGGAGTTAAAGAGCAAAATCAAAACTAAGATCAATATTGCCATAGTCAACCTCCCCATGGGTCTCTCACCCACATCTGTGACCTGGACTGATTAGTCCAGGCCAGTGAAGCTTCTTTATATGTCTCTTTACTCCTTGTGCCTCTTCTGGCTCTCCGTCCTGCTTCCTTCTCCAACTTCTTATCTCTCCTGCTCAGGTCCACTCTCCCTTGGGTGGGGCAGGGAACCTGGAACACACCATTTTTCTGGGGACCACCCTGTTACAAAATTATTCATGATTTGGGCAATTTCTCATCTGGCTGGTAGAAAGATACTCAGGGAAGTTGTGAAAATGGAGAGTTTTTATAGTCAGAAAGAGGTTGGGCAAGGCCATTAGCATGAGAAAAGAAAGACTGTTTAAGGGAAGGTGGGGCGAGTCTTACTCAGATTACCTCAGACCAGGAAATTTCAGATAAATTTATTTAAAATTCCAATTTTGGAAGAGGTTGAAATTGTAATTAGTTTAGATAGTAAGTCTTGGTGGGGCATGGCATAAATGACTTCATTTTGGACTTGCTGTCTCTCTTTTAAAAGTACTTAAATTTGTGTACATGGACAAAGTTTCCCTTGGAGAGATCCCAGACTGAGAAGAGAGAAGGACTGGGTCTCAATCTTAAGGAATTGCAATATTTTACAAACAAGGTTGAGAGATCAAATAAGATGATAACTAAAATATTCATTGAATATATGTAGAAGTTATTGGTAACCAGTGAAATCTGTTTTGTGGAATAAATGGAATTGAGATAGGATTTGGCTGAGGAATGAGTGAAGGAAGAGGAACTGTGTAGAAAGAATCTATGGAATGCTTTTAGAAATGTAAAGATGTGAGCAAGTAGTAAAAATAACACAAGAAGGACAATTAGGAACAAGGAGGTTTTTTTCCCCTCTTCCTCCTTCCCTCTCTTCCCTTTCTTTTAATATCAGTGATTGAATCAGGTTTGGTGTCAACAGAAGGGTACACTTTATTGAGAAAACTAGAATCCCAAGTAAAACCATGAATTTTAAGAGTTTCTGGGTATAGTACCCAAAGTATAGGTAGTCAGGCTCAGGCTTAGAGAAGACAGTTATTAACCACAGGGAAGGGAGGATAGAAGCAAGCACAGGAGGCTGATGGCTTCTATCTGTGCTGATATGATAGGATTGCCCAAGTGACCTAATGTGTATAAAGACTTTCATCATATTCAGAGCTGCTGCCACAGTTTTTCACCCTCAAACCTGGTAAAGAAAAAGACTGAGAAGGGAAAGAGAAGCAGTGAGTTAAACGGTATGAATTGCTACTGATTATGTCCAGAAATTGGACCATGGGATTTAAATTGTCAAATGAAAATCACATAACTTCCTTCCTTTGTTATCATCTGGTTCTTTATCAGTCTTCCACACACTGCTTATCATTTTGCAAAGTATCTATCATATTTAGGCAGTGTATAAATAATTCAAATTCAGTAAAGAGGAAAAAATACTACCTTGAAATGGATAAAAACTCTTGAAACTAACTGCAGATATGAAGGGGTATTCTCTCAATGTAACTGTGGGTATTTTGGGGTTTCCTGGGTCTCTTCCCACAGATGTGTGAAGCTTTGAGGTAATGCCCCACAGTTTGCTTGGTACAGTACAAGTCTGTTTTCTCTCAGATCCATCTTGCTGATTCCTATAGAAGTAATATTCCCAGATCACATTAATCCAAAATGGAAAAAAACAAGATACTTTAATTATTGGCTGCCCTATCTTTATCACTTCAGATAAAACACTGTGGTTAATGATTATTAATACAATAGTCACTGCTTGAATTTGTGTTTGCTTGTGTGTGTGTGTAAGTGTGTACTGTGCCAGGCACTTTATCAGCTTTTATTGTTCTGTAACTTCTTCACAACCTTATCATTATGGTTCTGTTATGAATCTCATGTCATAGAAAAAAAATGAAGATTTAAAAGATTTTTTAATAGACTTGTTGGAGAATAGGAAGAGGAAGAAGAACATGAGCAGAATAGAATCAGGAAAGGAAGAAGTGATTTTCTGAAGGCCATCTGGTTGGGATTCCTCTCAGTTTGTGTAGCCTTGGCTCTGAAACCCATGCTCTTTCCAGAGGCACATGCATAATGAAAACAAGAAGCCTCCAGTCTGGGGAACCATAGTGTTTCCAGTAGGGTGCAAAGGGAAGGAGACTTCTGCAGGTGACATTGACAGATCAACCACAGGGAACAGGCTCTTTTATGGTAACTCACACTGGATTTCCGGCTTGCTGTAAAGAAGCCATTGACATCAGCATAGTTTTCGAAATAAGCTACTAGTTATGTCATGTTTTCTAGAATCATTGCCTTGACTTTTTCACTGGCATCCACACAAAGGATATTTCTTAGCTCTAGTTTGGAATAAGAATGCCTTTAAAGTTGGCGAGATTTGAATCACCCAATCTATGGGGAAAAAAAAAAAAGATCTCCTCCCAAAGCCTTTCCTCAAATGTAATATAGTTACAAATATCTGCCTTGGTTTTGTTGTTATTCTTCCCTTTTGTAAACACTAGAGAGAGCACTTTTTTTAGATCCCAGGAGTAGCTGACCTTTAAAGAAAGAGACAGAGAAATTAGAAACTTGTGAATGAAATTTTTAAAATATGTACATGTTACTAGACAAAGGGTCTAAAAACCAACACCAGATCAGAACCTTTCTCACTGGTCCTGGGTCTGGCCACCTGACACCACAAATGCAAACAAAAGGCCTTTGGTGTAGAAGAAAAAAAAAAAAAGAAAAAAGAAATAAAAACTAATTTATTCTAACCAACTGGGTAACTGGGTAGGGGGAGAGGGGAAAGGTCCAGTTATGAGGCAATGGTGCCAGGTAGCTTTGCAGTTACAGGAGCTGCAGGCAGGGTGGGACAGAGGCCTGCTACTGCTGAGGTCAGACACCCTCACCCCTCACTCCCAGTTCCCTTCACCCTGAGGGTGGGGGTGAGCAAAGGTTCATCTTCTAGCAGGGCAACATCAGGGTAGCTGCTTACCAAAAGAAGTGATCAAAGCTGAGAGAAGAAAAATTTAGAATGGAAGGTATCACAAGGACAAACACCAGAGGTGGAGGTAGGGATGATTAGGGAATCTTAAACTGAACACTGGCTATGGAAGTTTCCAGAAGTCTGAGGTGGGGTCAGAAAAGAGTACCAGCCAAAGGTGGGGGCAGAGAGGATTAACAATCATAGAAGACCAAAGCAACCTGATTACCACAATAATCCCATCCAAGAACACTAAAAGAACACTGCTTACTCTGGCAAAATGCAGTTCTGGTCTTTTGAAACTGTCTATGCAGGCTTCTTTCCTTTTTCTGTTTTCCTTAATATACTTGTCATGTGCTCATGAATGGGAATATCTGCTGAATTCTTTTTCAGAGAGACCTGAGAATCCCACACACAAAACATAATCTGAACTCCAACAGAAATATAGCATGAGTGAGCAATGAACTTGTCTTATGATCAAGATTTTAATGATTAAGATATTCAGAATGAGTGTTACATAGTTTAATACAGCCTATCCTTACTGATAATATTACAGCAACAAGAACAAAAACATTTATGGAATATTTCTTTTATTAAAAAAAAAGATTTTATTTATTTATGCATACAAGCTGGGGTACAGGCCAGAGGTGTGAGGTGGTGAGAGGGTTCACCAGAGACAGAGTGGGGAGCAGAATAGGCCGATGGACCAAAATACACTGCTGAGGGGAGCAGCGGACGAGGCAGGAGAGGTCTGCTGCACCATGGAATATTTCCTATGTGTCAGACACTTTGCTTTGATGCTTCTAACCTTTTCAATAAGTCTATGATGTTCACAAATTAATATCATCATTCCATTTTTATAGACAGGGGAGCAAATATGGAGTTACTAAGTAGTTTGTCCAAGGTGATGAAAACTTAGGAGAGCCAGGGAGAGCCAGGATTTGCATTCAACTCAGATGCTTAGTTCTGGAACCTGTGCTCTTAGTCACTGCACTTGTTTCCTTTTATATGACTTATAAACATGATTTACTTAAAATCATGGAATGACCTTGTAAAGAGTTTGATATTGTCTCTGCTCACATCTCTGCAAGATTTAACTCCAAGTTCAGTATGTATCAGACTATCAAAGGGAAAAGAGCCAAAAACTTTCAAGACACTGCATTGCTTTTCAGAGACCAGAATTATAGATACAGAGCTTTTGATTTCCATGGTTTTATGAATTCCATAAGTAATAAATAGCATTTTTGCTTGGGAATTGTAAGCACTAATATTCAGAACACTATATATTTAAACGAGATTGGGAAGCTAGAGTGCCCACACATGTGTAAATCACAAACTACAGAACCCAACAGCCTTCCATCTGTGGTTATTTCCCCCTCAATGGCACAGAGGGGGTAGGCCTCCAGAAGTCATACAGAGGGTTGTTAGTTCCACAAGTGCATGTGGGTCCTGTCATGAGCACACTTTCCCTTATGTACTCTCTTCTTTTGGTGGTTCCTGAGTGCACCCTGTTGGCTGTTAAAATCGCTAATTTATTTTGCTTGAGGTCAACAGGATTTTATTGATTGGGTAACATGTACTGGTGGTGTTTGAAGCCCAGGACCCTAGGGCAGTCAGCAGGATGAAATTTGCTGGACACCACCCAAACTGGAGGACATGATGCCTTTCCAGTTCTGTATCTCAACTCTGCCCCTGATGTCCTGAGTAAGGGAGCTGCTGGGAAGGGGGCAAAGCTGAGCAGCCACGTTTGTCATTCTTAAAAAATAAGGAATAGACAGGGACACTCTCTCTTTTTTGTCTAAACCTGCTATGGAAGGCAGTCACCTCGTCATGCAGCAGCCCTTCTCTCCCTCCTCTAACTTTCCACTTTACCCTCCCACCCCTTCCTTCCTTCATCTGCCCCCTTCTTCCCAGCCCCCAGCCTCAGCAGGTTCAGGTTCTTCCAACCCTACCAGCTCCTGTGCTTGCAACTCTACTTTGCCCCAGATTTCTAGCACCATCTTGCTCTCTCTCTTCTCCCCCACTCGCCATTCTCAATCTCCCTCTCCTCTGTTCAGAATAATTTTTCTTTTTGCTGCATTTGTGCTGGTGGGTGGCTGAACCCAGAACTGATGACAGAGGTGCTGAGTTGATGACAGTTTTTAGACCTTTTGCCCCATAGCTATATTACCCTCCAAACCTTTTGAAAGATGTGGTTACTCCATTTGACACTATCTGTCCCAGTGGTTGTGTAAACTCTGAGTTGTATTGTAGTCTGTTATAAATCAGTTTAGACTAACGTTCAGTTCTCCTGTTTTTTACCTAGTCTCTGCTTTTTGGTATTGGTACTGGTGTCCTCTTTATTTTTATTTTTTTCTGTTATTAAAGTAGGGGAAGTGGATTCCTCTCACCTGTTCCAGTGTCCTTGGGATGCCACCCTGAGGTTCCTCTTTCACCACAGCCTCAGGCTGGCACTTGAATAATAATAGACTTGCTATAGCCTCCACAGGACTGGGAACAATGTTCCAATTCTCCTGTCAACTGTGTCTGAATTTCTTTTTTAAAACCGAAATCTCTGACAGATCTCACCATGGACCTCTGATTAGCCAGATGACATGTAGATAAGATTTCAGGACCTACTACAGGGAATGAAATTGCGGGGTCTGTCACCGATCTTCCTTCCGTGCTGCAACTTCTTCATTTGGATGTGTCAAGAGGGCAAATCTCTAACAAAGAAACTGCAGCGATAGTAATTGCAGAGCCCACTAAAAGTCAGAAGAGACAGAGTGAGAAATAGAAGCTATTCTGACAACAGCAGAGGCAAAGCTGTGACCTGAAAGTCTGCGGGTGGGCCAAGACATCATAGAAGCAGTGCTTCCTATGGGGGATGTCCCCTCGAGACCCCCGCCCCCACCCTGCACCCCTGTGGCTCTCTAGTCCAGGTCCTTGTTTCTAGATTGGCAAAAACATTTTCTGATTTTTCACTGATTACTAGGAAGGGAAATTCACAGTTTCTTTCTAACAGCTTTAAATGTACAGTCAGGAAATTACTGCTCATATATTACTTGAATCTCTCTCCATGTAATTTAAACATTCAGGCTTCTTATTACACCTAGGACATGAGAAAAATAAAATATTATTTTCTTTTATTGTTCACATTTAAATAATTTGAGGTCAAGATTCACATTTAAATAATCTGAGTGAGATGAAGCCTCAACACGTCCAGGTTTCTTACCAGACAGTCCCTTAAAAAGCTTCCCTTATCTCTCTTCCTACTTGCTCCCTTTTTTTCTTTTCTTTGCTTCTCTCATCATAACAGAAAGTTATTATGCAAGACTGTGACAAACTAGCTGTTTTACACTTCTGCCAAGGACAGATATCTGGGAGATGGATTTTAATTACTACCAAATTTAGATGTGGCACGAGGAAATCAAGAAGACTTTCCTAAATTAGGTGACATGGGGATGAACTAATAGGACAGATTATAAAATTTGCTTTACTTGGTTTCATAGACTCAAAAACCTTGAGGGTTGCAAGGTCGTCTAGCTAAGTAAGGAAACTGAGGCCAGACAGTTTAAATGGCTGGCTAATTAGTTACAGATGAATGGAGTAACAGATGAACTTTGGATTCAGGTTGGCCTGGGTTCAAAGAGGGCTTTTGGTACTAATTTCTCTCAGGGGCATAATGTTCTTGAGGTTTTGTTTTTTTTTTTTTCCATTTAAAAAAATATGTGTGATAGTACTTACCTCCCAGGACTTTTGTGAGAATTGACCAGCACTAAGTATGAAAAACTTCTAAATCTAGTGACTTACTAGGTACTTTAAAATAGAGTTCCTCCCTCTATCAAGGGATCATGTCTGAATAATACAATATTGTCTGTTTTCCTTGTTGAACAGAAACGCCTGACTTCTGAGCAATGGTCTCTTTCAACTCCAAGATGACTTTCATTCTAATCAAAGAAACAGTTTTCAGTGCAAATATTAGCCCAATATTGGCCTGAGTATGAACAGACTATGCCTGTAGAATGTTGGTGAGAGATATGAAAGCCATAAAGGTTCATTCAAAAATTAAAAAGCTTTGTCCACTATCAATGGAGGATGAAACAAGAATTTAAAATGCCTTCTTTTCTTTCATCTACTGATCTCTTGTGAGTAAAGGGACTGGTGGTTTTGTAGGACTTGAATCTTTAACAACTTTGGAGTCTTATTTATGGAAAGAATATTTAACTAAGAATACAATATTAGGGATAAAAGCAATTGTTTATTTAGAATGAGAAGAGAAATTGCCCCAAAGTATGTATTTTTAAGAGCTTCCTGATACCACAAACAAATATAAAAATTTTGATAAGTTCAATTTGTATGATTTCCATCAGAAAAGTTGTGCTTATAACTGCATTCCTGAGAATAATTATTTTGACTAGGGACTAGTGAGAACTGAAGAGTCTGTTTATGTCGTGTACCCTGTTAGAATGTGTACATTTCCAGTACCTACTGCTGTAAGAAATCTTCACAGAGTGATCTGACCTCAGGCCCTGCCCCTTCATATCAAGGTGATGAATCAGAATAGGATATATATTTGGAAGTCCTTCTTCCACCAGGACAGGAAGCAATACTCATCTAGAAGCTGAAGAGAATATGAACCAACAAGTATCCCCTCTTACCCAACCTACTGTACCCTCAACCTAGATTCATTGTGGCTAACTCTCCAAAATGACTGCCATCACTCAGAACCTCCAGATATGAAAGAATAGTTAACCATTGGGGGGAAAAAACACATCTTGAGCAATTGAGCTAAAAATTTAACTTTTGCAAACTTTACAAAACTTGCCTTTGCCAACGCATTTCTAGGAACACTGCCAGAGCCTTGGAAGGGTGTTACGTAAGTAGATTCCCTAAAACTTAAACTTCATTCCCTAAAACATAAACTTTCTGTTACTTTGTGAGAGTAGAAATAAGAGATGAGTGGGAGAAAGAAAGGAGGTGAGAGAGGGGAGGAAAGGGGAAAAAATATTGTTCTAGAATGGTTTCCATGTAGTTCTTTCTTGTGGATGAATACATGGTTTCATAATCTTCCTCCAACTCCATGTTTCAGTTACAGTAGATGCATACATCTGTTTTTTAAGTACAATGATTTCTAAACAGTAATGAAAATTATTCTTTTAAAAAGGTTCTTTTCCATTATTTTTTTCCAAATTGCGTGTATCGAGGTAAAGTAGGATTATAGCTTTGTATCTACTCTGGGATTATAGGTTTAAACCTCTGCAATTGTACACTTTCATACCCTGCCCACCACCAGTGCCCCAACACCCCCCACCATATTCCCTTAGGCCACTTTCCTCCCTCACTGCCAACACACCTTTCTATTCTTCTAATTGCAGTCTATTTGCAGTCAGACATCAAGAGTTTATTATTAGTTTGCTTTTGACTGATCCTTTTTTTCTGTTTTTCTATATTCTACATATAAGTGAGAACATTCAGCATTTGTGTTGGTGAGCACATGGAAAAAAAGGAATCCTCATACATTGTTAGTGTGAATGTAAACTGGTCCAGCCCCCATGGAAAAATGGTATGGAGATTTCTCAAAATATTAAAAATGGATCTACCATTTTTCCATTCTAAATTCCACTCCTAGGTAGTTACCCAAAGAGTGAAAACACAACACAACAAAAACACAAATTTGACGGGATATATGTACTTCTGTGTTCATTGCAGCCCTATTTCAATAGTTATGGGAACAGCTCAAGGATAATGGAATACTACTCAGATATTAAAAAAGAAATGATGAACTCCTACCATTTGCAACAATATGTATGGAACTGGAGAGAATAATGCTAAGTGACATGAGTCAGAAGATCTTTTCCTTTTAAAGTACTTACTAAGCCATATTATATCTTTGTTCAAATGATACAAATATTCAAACATTCGTAGGATATTTTTGTAAGTGTTTCTGAGTATATAGTGAACTATACAAAATTTCAGGGTTATTATAACCTCATAATTTTTAACACAGCTTTATTTAGACCATTTTATATATTAAACAATAACTTTTTTAAGATTTTCATAACAAAATAAATATAGATATCAAAAATCCACCAAACAAATCCAGAACTAATAATTACATATTATAAATACATTATAAAAATAACATGTATAATATCACAGATCATCAATTTAAAAGTCAAATTTTGTGATCAATATTTGGATTGAAAATTAAAATTTCCAGACATTTCCTGAGTATTTCTCAGTTCCCAGTCATTAGAACCTACTCCACTCATCTGTTCTGGGGCATTTAGGTTGTTTCCAGGTCTTGGCTATAATAAAAGTCAAATTTTGTGATCAATATTTGGATTGAAAATTAAAATTTCCAGACATTTCCTGAGTATTTCTCAGTTCCCAGTCATTAGAACCTACTCCACTCATCTGTTCTGGGGCATTTAGGTTGTTTCCAGGTCTTGGCTATAATAAAGAGTGCTGCTATAAACATAGGAGCTCAGGCTCCCTTTTGAATTAGTGTTTCTATGCTCTGGATAGATTAGGAGCAGAATTGCTGGCGTATGGTAAATTCATTTCTAGTCTTTTGAGGAATCTCCACACTTTTTTCTATAGGGGTGGGGCTGGATTAGTAGTCTACATTCCCACCAAGAGTGTAAGATGGTTCCTTTTTCTACACACCCTCACCAGCACTTGTTGATTGGGGGGTTTTTTGATATGGGTCATTTTCACAGGTATGAGGTGTTATGTCATTAAGGTTTTGATTTGCATTTCACTGATGATAAGTGATTATGAGCATTTTTCATATGTCCATTGGCCATATGGAGAAATGCCTACTTAGCTATCCTGCCTGTGTTTTGATTGGTTTGTTTTCTTTTAGTTGAATTGTATAAACACTTTGTAGATCTTCTGTATCAATCCCTTATCAAATATATGTGTGCAGATGTTTTCTCCCATTCATGTGCCTCTTTATTTTGGTTACTTCATCTTTTCCTGTAAGAAGCTTTTTAGTTTGATATAGTACCAGTTGTGTATTATCTCCTTTGTTTTCCTTGCTGTTATAGATTAGTCTGCAAAGATATTTATGAGGTTTATGTCATGGAGTGTTTTGCCTATGTTTTCTTCTATGTATTTCATGGGTAGATTTAGACAAACTGGTACATATATGTTATGGAATACTATACAGTGATAAAAAAGATAAACTCATGCCATTTGTGGCAACATGGATGGAACTGGAAGGGATTATTATAAGCGAAGCGAGTCAGAAGGACAAGGTTAATACCAAATGGTTTCACATATATCTATAATCTAGAGAAACCAAACAAAATATTAGACAAACTATAAGACTGACCTTTGAGAGCAGACTATAGATATGAGACACTCAGGAGGAAAGGGAGAGGGGGAAGGAAATAGGAGGTAGGAGAAGCACATGGAGTGTGGCGGAGGGCTGTGGGCACTTTGGCAGAGGGAAAACTATGTTCACCACACCTGAGGAAAGACATTCTATACTGTGAAAAAATAAAGTTGCTTAAAAAATAATATTGTAACCTATTCCTTCCTAGCCAAATTGAACAACTTGCCTGAGTCTTATAGATTCTCTTCCTGTGTTGTCATATGTATTATTTAAAATGTATGTACCTTGATAGTATCGCTAATCACTATAGTTCGTTTATGCCCAGTTTTGAAATTCAACATGTCTTTTTAGTGTTCTTGAAGCCACATTTTTTCCTCCATCCCTTTATTTTGTTTATCATTTATCTGTTGTGGGGTCCAGGTTATTTGATACGTGGAGTTTCCCATAATCAACATTTTGGCAGTTGCCAATATTTATGGTGCAAATCAGCAAATCCTCTATTTTCTATATTTTCTATTGATTGGAATCCAGAGTTTTGAACAGATTCAAGTTTGGTCTCTTGAATTTTTCTAACTACCTTGTTTTGTCCTGTGTATTTATAGACATATATTTCTTGCATACTCATTGGCCATCTTCATGTCTTCTATGAAAACACTATCCTGTCCTTTATTATATTATTATTATTATTATTATTACATTATTATTATTATTATTACTATTAACCACTCATGGAGAAATTTTATCTCACTACCTTTCTGTTGCTCACTTCTTTTCCTTGAAATATCAGGATGGGTTTTGGGCAAAGCTTTCTGACCTCAGACAACACCTTTGTTGTTTTAATATGTTTAAAGACATGCTCAAATGCTTTTTGAGATTTTCTGGCTGTTTCTTAACTAGGCCTTCTCTTTCCTTAATCCTTATTGATCTAGTCAATTGTGAAGGTTTTAGAAGTGATTCTTGCAGGACTCTGTCCTGGATGTTTTATTTCTAGGAGCCACAGGGGCCACTCTTCTCCAGCCACCTGGCCAACTTCTTCCAGTTTCAGAAGTCGTTCTCATAATGGCCCACTGTACTTCCCAACATATATCTATTGTTTGTTTAGAGATTCTCCTTGCTTAGCGCTGTCGATGCTTGTTGCTTCTCTCCTCTTCTATTAGCACAGATATTGTACCCTTTAGGTCTTATAACTGCTGCTGGTTTCTCTCTGTGTACTTGTATGTTGGTGTTCCTGAACATACTCTGTCACCTTTGTTTTTTGTAATGTTTGTCTTGTGTTTTTGATGTTGCTAACTGGTTTCTTTATTTTGATGACATCATTTATTGTGTAAAAAAAAAAGTTATACCCCAAATATCATTTACTAGAGTCTCTATCACTCTAATATGCATTTTAAACAACTTTTGTTTTCTATCAAATTTAAAATACCCCCTTCGGAAAATATTGACAGTCTGGAAATATGCAAAATTAGATGGCATTGTAGTAGCATTTTTTGCTATGAATTGTCTAAATAAACAAAAATCATTTGGCTCTATAAATTCTGATATATTTATTTCAAACAATGAGGAAACTTGTTTCATTTTTCATATGTTTTTTACGTATCATACAGAACCTGGAAAGGAAGCATTATGCATATTACAGTCTCTGTGATGGAACCCTTGGGATAAATTGAGGAACATAGATAATAATCTGTACATTTTTCCCTTGGACTTGTAAAGTGCTTCATTTAAGCTTAAAGGAAGAAGAAATAATAAAAACACTGCAGCATATTCAAAGCAGATGGTCTCCCAGTATTCTACTCACATGATCAAAAATAATTCTCAGTAACACTGTCTTGAGTGTGTGTGTATGTAGATATATAAATACACACATATATACACACACATATGTGTGTGTGTATATTATCTATATTATCAAGAAACTGGTGTGTGTGTGTGTGTGTGTGTGTGTGTGTGTGTGGTATATGTGTGTGCTTTCATGTTTTTCTAGGATTTTTCTACATAGGGTATGTGAGAGGGTAAGTGTAAACACCTATCCTTGGTTTTTCATAAATGCATCTAGGTTTAAGAGATTGACCTTTGGAGATTCTGTCCCGTTGCAGGTATCTTGGCGATTTGAGAAACGATAATCTCTTACTTTGAAATGCACCCAAGACAATGACTTCTAGTATTCAAAAGGGCAAGTTACTTTTGCCTGTTGAAAGATGACACTTCTTTGGGGTTGATTCTAAAATCAGGCCCAAAATACACAGACAGAATCATCGATCTACATTTGGCTATGTACATGAGTTCATATTTAACTTACAATTTGCCTGTGGAACTGTTTTCCTGACAAGGAGTCACTTATAGCTGTGGCATCTTTTCACTTGATTATTAAGATTCCCTTTCACCATTCTCCCTCGAGCTTTAATTACAGCATTGCAGCACGTACAAAACATGCTGCCAGATTTCTCACTTGTACAGGAGACAGAACATATATTTCACATCCCCTGCACATCCTTTATCCCTCGTATTGATTTCCTAGGCAATTCTGTATCGATTTTATCTTCATATTTCAATGCCTCCTTGGACTTTTTCCTTCTTATTTTTCTGAGCTCTTCGAACTCTGGATTTCTTCTTGTTTAGTCAGGTCATCCAATTAGGATTTATATGTGATCCTTTTTTTTGCCACTCTGAGGACTCTCTCTGATCCAGGATGGAGCCCAAATATTCTTCTCAGGATGACTTTTATTTCAAACCCAAACTCTGATAAGCTCTGGTACCCTCACCAGTTTTTGTCTAAAAGTATAGAGATTTAACAAGTGCCTTTATGCCCAAAGTACCACTCTCTGGTCTCCAGCATTCCCACCATTTCTTGCCATCTGTGTTACTTCTTCACTTGCTGTTGATGCCATAGTTTTGTCTTCAGAGTTTTGTTTCAACAAAGCACCTGCGGTAGAGCTGGCAACCAGGAAAAATCCAAGATGATTCATCACTGTCAATTCTCTTCTCATAACACATTACTGTGACTGAGGAGTTCTGAGTAGCCTCACTCCTCATGGTGGAATGAACTCAAGGCTGCCATTATATCACCTAACTGGTACCCATAGATTCCTGGTCCTTGACCTGTTCATCCTTGCTCTGCTCTTGTTTATCTTTTCTTGCAGACAAAACCAGAAACCCAGACAAAACTGTCAGAAACCAAGATAGAGGTAGACGTAAGATGAGGGTTAAGTTATAGCCTCATTACCATGGTAAGAATCATGCCTGCTGGCACGACAGCCATTCAAGACCAAATTTGGAAGGAAAAGGAGCTTGAATGCAGTTCCTGGAAAACCCTGCCTATTTATCTGAAATCATGCAGACCCAGACCCTCTGGTCTCTCCCTTCCTTTAGTAGTCCCCCATATAAGTCTCTGTTTCTCCCCAATTTGGAGAGTTAGTCTTTGGGACAGTAGTCTCTCATGTCTTCAGGTTTGCTGGCACCTGTTTAAACCTAATTTCTTTCCACCAACTCTTGTCTCTCAAGTTTGGCTCATGAGCAGAGAGTATCAGGTCCCTCAAAAACTTATTTAACAATTGCAATGGACACTGTGACATTTTCTATTAGGAGAGTCCAGTGCCTAATTGGAATCCCTTAATGGAGAAATGAGACAAAAGAAAATAACAGTACCACTCACTTTTGCAATTTAGCCCAGGGTATGACTTTGTTTCTGAGTGAATATTGCAAGACAGAGGCCTTACCTAAGAGTGTACAACCTGAATGCTGTAACTTGAATTTTTTTACTCCAATTTAAAAACAAAAACGTCTTAAGCTTCCATACCAAAATATGTGGCATAAACCTCTGTAATATTTTCATTGCTTACAAATTTTTCATTATCCTTTGAAATCCGTCAAGATAGATATGGAATTTTAGACTAATCTTTTCTTTAATCATTTTTTCATATCTAATTTAGACCTACTATGTTCCTGTTCTACCTACTTGCCTACAAATAGTCCATTTTGAATGAGTCCCATTTACAGAGATATCAAATTCATTACCATGACTATAGTAGCATTGAAACTGACAACATAAACTGATTTTAATGAATAGAATACTATATTTATCTTTTTACTTGTTCCACCTTTATCCATAGCTTATTGTCCCTGTCCTTTCCCACCCCATCTATTGATTCAAACAATATGTTTTTTTTTTGTTTGTTTGCTGTTAAGAAAAAGAAACATATCAGTTTTATTAGTTCAATTAAGAAAGATGAGTTACTATAACTGAAGTGGTCATTGCATAAATAAGATTAGCTAAGAACAATTAGAGTATAACTACTTTTTCCCTTAATCAAATTTATTCTACCAGATGAGTTCTTTCCCCATTCCTATCACAATAGAACGGGTTTTATCAGTGCCCCATTCAAGTCTATTTATCTGCCACCTTGCCCTTTGCAAAGTGAGACTAATACTGTGAGGACGTGAGCTCTGTAGCAGAAACCTATAGAGCTTCCCTGCAATAACAGACTGAAGACTGAAATTAGTCTTCAGGTGAGCTCTCTCTTATTTAACACTTGTCTTCACCCTTCTTCTGTTGCCTACAACCATTTTCTCCTGAAAGCACTACAAAATATCACTTAAAAAACAACTCCATCTTAAGATCTGCTTCTAAGGAACCTGGTCAAAAACATCCTAGGTAAAATTCTATGAAGAATTTATTTATTATTTGCTCAATCATGGAAGAGGAAAAACTTCTGACTTTTCTTCCAAAGAATATTGTCATTTCAATTACTAAAAAGTTTAGTTTTGTCCAAAAGCCAAAACTTTACATTTCTTTCATTCTACTTGGGTATGAAAGTCAAGTTGGGGGGATAAGAATTGTCTGTCTTCTTTCTTCACTGTTTCTTAACAACCCCCTCCCCCCAGGCTTCTCTTGGTCCTCATCAGGCTTCGTGATCCCTTCAAGAGAAAGAGAGAAAAAAATAAAGGACAGAAAATCTTACTCAGGTAACTCAGATGTCATTTCTCATTGCTTCTCTTGGATTGCCATATGTGTTTAGAGTTGATTATTTGTCTCTTACATATTTGTTTGTTTGTTTTTTTGTTAACTCCTCAGCGGTTCATCCATAGGAACCTCTGACAATGGTAAGGACTCTTCCTTTACAGCTTACAATCACTTCACTCAGTGTCTTTTTTGGGAGACTTCTGCATTCCACGGGCAGGCTTCTTGGGCTGGATCTCTCTTAAATGACCCTACACCTATACTTGAGGCTTACACTTCAGCAGTTTCCACACCGGGCCTCAATAGAAATGTACCTTGACCTAGCCTAGGGTAAGAAAAGAGCTCTTTGGTGTTTGAGCTCTACTTACTCACCAGCTGGAAGACAGCTCCACCTGTGACCCTTTATCTCTAGAATTTTCAGACATGACTGACACCAGTCCACAGTGTCCACCATCAGACTCCAGGACAACAATGATCAAGTTTTGTTTGTAAGGTCCTTAAAGCTTATTTCACTAGCACTGAGGTCAAGAGGAGGCATGTCCAATCCCAGCTTCACAGAGGGAGAAACCTTCCAGTATACCGGCAATTGTCTCAAAGATGTACTCATGCTCCTCATGCTCAAGGTATATAAGGTGCTAAGGAATGGAGAAAAAAAGTTTTATAGCCCCTTTTTGAGAGTCCAGTGTCTTTGTCCTAGCCTTGGATTGATGAACTGGTTTCCACCGATTTGGGGGGCCAATAAAAGCTATGAAACAGAAGTATCATTTGTAAAACATTTGCAAAGGATAACTTATAGTCCATTTAATACCCATAGTCAAGAAGCAAAGGTCAGCTAAAACTGAAGAGACTGAATATGAGAAATTAGAAATTGGTAACTGATGTCACTTTCTCCCTTTTTTCTCTCTCTGCATTATCACGTTTTTTTCTTTTCTCCTTATGACCGCTTTCTACTCCCATATTTGGATCATAATTTGTTTCTGCAATAGTTTCAGTTTTTATGTGACTTTGTCTTAACATGAGCTCGCCTAACGCTGCCTCTAACTGACTTTTACCTTTCTTTTGGTCTTATTGTTTGAATTACTGATAATGAAAATTTGATTAGTCAATGAAAATCCAATGGAATGCTTCCCTAGTATCATTTATCCCTTTATCCAATCACCTTTTTTTAGATGAAGACTGGTAATTTAAATGTGGCTCATCTTTGCAAAGGCTATCGATGTGGACAACTGACAAAAAGGGGGCCATATCTATACAAATAGCTTAAAAGATATCTCTACCCTAGGGGAATACAAAATGTAAAAGACATAAATAACAATAAAAATATATATTAAAAAAAAAAAAGATATCTATAAATGTCATCTCCTAACTCTATCTTCTAATACTATATTTTATCATTCCTATCTATACTTTGCTCAGACTATATCACAAATCTGTATTTTCACTCATGCTACTTACTCTGATTCAAAAACACCAACTTACATTAGTCTTTTGACTAACTTGAGCCATGTAGGCCACAGCTTATCCTTCTCAGAAAATCTGTTCCAAATCTTCAAAATAGGCTCTTGTTCTGAGTTCTCCATAAAAGAGGCCTCTATTTTATCAATACATAATACTGAGGACCCAAAGATACAAACTTCCAGTTATAAAATAAATAGGTCACAGGGAGGTAATATACTAGATAATAACTACTACTAAAAATACTGTATTGCATATTTGAAAGTTACTAAGAGGATAGATCTTAACAGTCCTATTCACACACAAAAAATTTTGTAACTATGTATGGGACAGATGTTAACAATTATTTGCATGATCATTTCACAATATATACAAATATTGAATCAGTATGCTGTACACCTAAAACTAAAATTATATTATACATCTATAATATTGTAAAATAAAATTACTCCAACAGTATCGCCAATTAATGTCTCACTCTCACTGGGGGAATTTTGGATTAAAAACTATATTAGGGGCCTCCCCGGTGGCGCAGCGGTTGGACGCTGCGCTGTGGAGCTGTCGGCAGCGGTGACGCGAGTTCGACGCCCGGCAAGGGAGAATCCCAAATGGCGCGGCAGACCTCTCCTGCCTCGCCCGCTGCTCCCCTCAGCAGTGTATTTCTGATCTGCCTGTTCTGCTACCCGCTCTGTCTCTGGTGTGCCCTCTCGCCGCCCCACGCCTCTGGCCTGTACCCCAGCTTGTATGTATAAATAAAAAATAAATCTTTAAAAAAAAAAAACTATATTAATATCATTTTTAAAAATAGGTAAAGATTTTATTCACATTGATAAATATTAATAAATATTTATTTCTATTGATAAATATTGCAATGTTGTAGTATTTACATTATATGAAGAATGAAGTGATTGGTAAAAATTTTAAAAAAATCTAGCCATCCTGAACAGAAATGACTCTGGGCAGGCATTATGTCTAGAAGTTCAACATCTCTTATGTTAATGTAGCAGTTAACATTTCAGAGTCACTGGAAAGTAATTTCAAAAACACTAAAAGTATCACTTGAATAAATCACTGCAATATCATATATTCAGGTGAAAAGCTAATATTTTCAAATTAAAGCATTATAAAAACTGAATGAACTAGTCCATGCTCCTTTTGTTATCCACATTTTTTAAGATTTTATTTATTCACTTAAAAATTAAATGTACCTAGTAATTTCACTTTGATTTGAAGTTACAAAATTGTATTATATCCCCTAATAAAAATGACAGATAAAAAAATATTGACAGCCTCCTATCAATATAATTGTTTTTTTCTATTTGCAAGATTCAAATTTGTATACCAGCATTACAGGAGAGAAAAAAGAAAGGACTGGACAGAAAAAAGATTTATGATGGTAATAGACTCCCAACTTTCAGTTTTCCTCAAGTTGAAGTACTTATGAGATAGTCTAACTTCTACAATTTCTGGAAAACCACTTCAGTCTCTTATGAGAAGAAAGATAACCAGTGTTGAGCCCAAACAATGACTACACTATCATTCTGAATAAAGGTGGTTTTAGGTTCTGTACAGAATTATAGTGAATTTTATCTGCTTTAAACCAGATCTCTAGAAGTGAAAAGGAGCCAAGCAGTGTGTGAAGATGCTTGAATTGGGGGGTGGAGCGGGCACATCATGGTATTTTGAACAGAATCCTCTAAGGTTTATTTTTATTTTCACAGTTTGTAATCTTTTCTCATAATTTCTGATAATAAGTTATTGAACAGGAGGTCTTGTGCCAGCAGTAGTGAAAAATCTGTCTAGAAACAAACTCGACTATGAGGAAAAGTCAAACTATTTGATAAAATATTGGGATAAAGACACAAGACAGGAACACACACATGATGAATTTGTAGGCACAATCTAAGAGAAATATAATAAAACAATTCAGATAATTGGACTTTATATGAATTTAGATCACTGGTCAAAAGCAGCAATATTGTCAAGTAGATGTCAAAACAAGTACATATTTATGACAAACTGCTTCAAATTAGCCATTGAATCTAGTATTATTAAATAAATATAATGTTATTAGATAACATGGAATCATTTTTTAGAATTCTTAGGTAATTTGCTTTATTATGTCTCCAATGAATTACAGACTTACAATCTAAGTTAAAATGTTCATCACTAGATATTTGTCCCATCATCTATTTTCCTTGTAATCACCGAACCATTAAATGCCTTTTAGAATTTATTTTTTATGCACAGACTGTTGGTTTTAGTACAGTTTTCTATGGGAAAATTTTAATCCATATACCCATGTATATTTAGTAGTCATTCTCACCATTTAAGAAATTCTTTCATATATTTGCAAGAGCAAAGTAGACACTGTGTATAAATCCCCCAAACCATTCCCTCCCATCAAAACATATTATACTCTTTTTTCTTTTTTCTTTTTTTTTTGGCATTTCAAGGACAAGACACAATATAGCAAATGGCAAATGATTCAATGAGTAAATCTTTATTTACTTCTATTACCCTCCTCCTCTTCATTCCTGGAATGTGCTCTTTATTTTATACTCCAATTTGAATAATAATCACATTTAATTCCTCATCTTCCACTGAACAGCCCGTGTGCCCTAACCTCTGTCATGCTAACTGGCTCTCACCCTGCATTGATTAAGAGTTCCCAGAGATAACAGTGTGTGCGAGTGCATGAATAATCTCTTTGCTTCTCAAGTCAATTCTTGTGCATCTCTGCAGTCTGGCAATCACACCCACAATGTGAGTAGTGAGGGGCTAGCTGTGAACTCTGAAATAGCATATGTATGACCTTCTGTTGAAAAAATAAAAATAGAAAAATTAATATTAATATAATAATTTTTTTTCCAGAGGGGAAGAAAACACTGAAACAGTTTCTTAAGCTCTAGCTATTCCCTGTGACAGAGATTTATACTTAACAATCAAACTGGGCAACTGTCAGCAGAGTTAGAACCTAAATCTAATAAAAAATAAAGCTATATCTTTAGAAAACTAGAGGAAATTCCAAAAGAAAAAAAGTGGCATTTTTGATACACTACCAACCAGAGCTAGCTGTAACTAAACCTTTATCTCTGTAATCCACTGTCACAATGTTAGCTCAGTTATTCATCCTCCCTGTCACTGAAGCTGTCCTCATACTGATCTGTCATCAAACTTTTTACATTTCTAAACCTGCTCCATTTTGCTATTAGTTGTTATCCTAATTTACAAACCCAATCTCATTATAGTGAGGCTCATAGGTGGAATCCCACGATCTACAAAAGTGTAAGCTCCTTAGCCTGGCAAGGAAGGATCCCCATTATTTTGTCCTAGTCTGATTTTTGAAAATTATTTTTTCAATATTCTTAACTCTCCACAAGTCCCCACACAATGCAGCACTTGTAGTATTCACACTGTGCTCTAGATACAAGTGATCCACTGCTCCATTCTTATATATCCAGGCTCATGCTTTTATCTTAAGTGCTCTCTTTCTTATCTCAGTAAGTATAAATACATATATGACAAGTCCTAATCAAAATGAATACTATGCTTACCTTTTCAGGATAGTGTCTGAACTCTATTTCCTCAGAACTTTACACAGTGTGTATCAAGTATTGTGTTTGACAAGTATTATTTGCGTCATTTTTTACTAGATCTTAAAACCCAAGAGAACAGGACTGTAATTCATTTCCATGTATTTTCCCCTATAGCTCCCTAAATTTGACTTATGGACAGTATTAACAACCTTTTTGTTTCTTACATAGTTACTTGAGTCTTTACAAATTACAAGAAAAATTCAGAGAATTGACACATTTGAAAAAAAAGTTGTTGGTTTACATAAACAGAGGTATATAACACTACCATTGTTTATTCATAACTTTTTCTCCAGAAATATTGCATTAAAATTATTATTATAATACTTATTCATTTGATTACTACAAAGTCAGACAGTAGAGAGAGCAGGGGCTTGGAAGTCAGAATGATCCCAATCAAAATTTTATTTTCCCACATACAAAACATTATAACCAGGGACTATTACTTAACTTCTTGGATGTCACTTATGCAAAATGAGGATTTCATGGGTGTCTTGAATGACTGGATAAATAAAATTAGTTTAAATGATAAGGAATTGCTAATGTTCTTTCCCTATGTAAGGCAGTATACATGACTTCCTACAGAATAAATGATCAGTGTTAAGCAGATGATGGATTATAATAGCTATTTTATTACTATGATGTGATGGTGATGATTAGGATATACATTGTCCTACCCATCATTGCTTATCTAGTCTCCTTTAAGCAAGGCATATACTTTAACTTGACTCAACTGTCCTTGAGAAGTACTTGACCCAGTGACAATCTGGGCACGTGGAAGTAACCAACTGAGTGGTCAACCTGCAATAACTTTGAGAGCTAATGACTGCAAAGCCAGGTAACTGTCTGTATTAAATTTAATAGGATTAACTGAGCCTCTACTATGAGCCTGTATTGTTGATGCAGGAATAAAAGGACAAGTGAGGTACAGTCCCGCCTTCCAAGAGCTCATGGTTTGCTATTAACATTACACACAGTGAAGTGTTTTAAAAGAAATTTAAAAGAAAGATTATCAGGATGCAGGGAAAGAGAGGAAGTTTTGTTTTACTGGTGGAATCTATATACCTCTCTAGTATTTAGACAGACTCTGATTTTTCTAGACGTGTCTTAGCATTGTAAACTTTCTTACATAATTCAGCTCAATTCCATTCATTTTAAAGGGATTTTGAGCTATGTATGAGTATGGTATGACAAAGAATTGTTGATATTTTCTCTGTATTTTTGCCCCTCAGTTCTCTCTCTCTCTCTCTCTCATAAATATAAACTTCAGGGCTCCACAGACTTTATTTTAAATAATATCTTAGCTTCTGGGAATTGCTCAAATCCCAGTAAGTAAAGGAGGCAAATGTTTCATCACTGTGTTTTGACTGGTGGTTTACAGGGTCATTTGGGGTTTAGGGAGTTAGAAAGTATATGAAGTGCTTTCATTCAGCATTTCAGCATCAATAACATTATCCAATCATAAATGATATTTAGCATAAATAACATTATTTCTTAATGACGTGGCTTTTAGTGTTGTTCCTTAAAAAATTTCATCTCTTGATGACATAGTTCAAAGGATGTTCAAGGTCAATAGTTATCTTACTTGTAGAAATTGCCTATAAATATCAAACAGTAAAGAAAATCCAGTTTTGTTTAGGATTATAAAGATTTATTTTAAAAAGACAATGGGTATATATTTCTATAAACCATCTACAAAAGAAAAATAAGAAATGACTTTAACAATCACATCTTAAGTACTTTCTATTTAAGGTTTTCTTTCCTCTGCTTCTCATTTAGGGTAAACGTACTGAAAAGAAAATTGGATACTTTCAAAATGTGTCTCAAATCATTATGTGCATACATCTACCTGAGAGATGGATATATAATAGTCATATGCTATCAAAATATTCCATTTTTAATCTGACAAGCAATCTAAAACCAAATATTCAGTTAGAAAGACAGAAACACTGCAGAAAATTATTTTCAAGAGACTTGTTTATATTATTTGCTATTTATGTTCAAATTCTAGCTCTCAAATTGCAAATAAGTTTACTATGAGCACTTTGTTGACAAGAAGCCCTACTGAGTTTTGCTATAATTTCCAAGTACAACCCTACAACTCTTGCAGTGGGAAGTCTGTTTGGATGACGACACAAAATCTTTTACTTAAAAATATATTTCTTTACCCTTCAGTGATAAAATATATCTCCTTTAATGCTAGAATTTTCAAAACTCCAATTTAATATGGTTCTTCAGCTTTTCCCTTTGACACCTATTCTCTTTTAATACATAACTTAAAAACAAAAGCAGCTTTGCGTAGTAATTTGCAAAGTGAATTGTCATTTTAAAATCTGATTATATTATTACTCTAATTTCAATTCTAAGTAATTTTAAAAAGCACGTAATTTTCCTTTGACCTTGAGAAAATACTGGTCCATAACTAAGAGAATCCAAGATGAAAAAATAAATTAACTAAAAGTATGAGTATGTGGCACAAGCTGAGGGCATGAGAGAGAATACCCAGCTGGGCTTCGGGTAAAAGTAGTCACTTGAATAAGTCAACGTTTCCAAGCTTTTCAGTTTTTGTATCTGAAGAATTACTTTATCAGAATGATTTATCTTCAACATGTCTCTCTTTAAAATAGTAAATTAGGAGGGAATAATGGAAGTATATTTTGATTACATAAGAGCTTCAATTATTGAGAGGGAGCATATTTGTTGAAAAATATAAAAAGTCTTTAAGATGATATTCATTTTCACTGATAATAGTGTATTTATGGGATAAAATCTTAATGTTTCAAAGGAAACTGGTATCGAATGTTTCTCTAAATTGGGATGCATTTTATGGAATGGTCATTACTCCCCTGACTTCTGTTTAAACTCTCCAAATTTGAAAAGGAAGATTATTGTTTTAGAATAGTTACAGATATAATAAGCTATTTTATTCCAACAGTATGAAATAAAGCAAAGTAAAAAAAAAAAAAAAACACAAATACCAGTACAGTTGAAAAAGAAAAGAAAAGAGAAAGGTTAGATGATAAGACAGTCCCAATCCTGCTTTATATATGTTGTGGATCTTGTCATCAACTGTAGATTGAGTGACCAATATGGAACTTTGAAATTTAGTTTGTTTGGGTTTAAGCAACTAAAAACATGTGGACTCACTATTGTTTAATGCTCATTCACAGTTTGTAGAAGATCCATTATCCACAGTAAGAAAACATTTTTTGCAAATTTGATTTGGGCAAATGTTCCTTACCAAAACCTCAATGCATAATGAAATAATTGCCTTCCTTTAGTATTTCAAAATCCAAAACAGATCCGAGGTATTATAATATGAAAAAAAATTCTCTTTTTTTAAATTACAGATGGAAACATATCCCTCTAATAGCAAATGATTTGCTTCTTACAAAAGTGTACGGTGCCTCTGTGTGTGAGGGTGTGTATATGTATATATACATAACATACAAACACACAGCATGTAGCACACAAGAAACATTGGTTAAGGTTCCAAATTGGACAGTGTTATGAAGAGTTAACTCCTATTGGCTAGAAGCTATAAAATATCACGGCCAAACTGGAAGCTTCAGTCTAACAGTTTATTTATTTTTTTTATTTCAAAATTAGCTGAAGTAGCAGACACATAAGCATATATTAGATCTTGAGCAAGGATAATAAGCAAATATATGTGCATAGAATCTAAAGATAGAGAGAAAGTTTAGGGTTTATGCTTTTGGTTGCTTAAAGCCAAACAATGTACATTTCAATGTTCCAAAGGCATATTTGCACAGACATTCTAATTATTAGTTCACTTTATCTCTGCTGGCTCAACGTGGTTCTCAGCTTTTTAATCACTTCTCTACTGGCACAGCTAATGTGCCTACAAGTTGTCTCGAATTTTAATATTGCTAAATTTAGTGACACAAGTTGTGATTAAATTGTGAAAACTTGTTTAATGCAAACCCTGATTGAAAAGAATACATGCTTATTTAAGGAAAATGTACAACTTTGCAAAAATTACATAGCGCTATATATAGTCCCACATTTAACAGCTTTACCAACCTGCAAAAAAGTTGGTTCTTGTAGAAAACTGCCAGGCTATGTAGTCTGAAATCTGGAGTCGTAATACCAGAGAGCTGTCAGTCAGCCATCCATCCATCTAATTGGCTTCTTACCATCTTTCCATCATGTTTTTTTTATAACTGGTCGCCTCTGGCTAAAATGCAAATCATGAGGAAGAGCCATCTAGAAAAAGCTGCTGCTTTCTTAATTATCTGTCAGAGTATGGACCAGTGGACCCAGGGCCGCACTGTAGAGTTATGCTAAGCAGCAAGGCATCATGGGAATTGGAGTGACAGCTCATTTTCCTCCTGTGTTTTCTGTGTTCGAATGACAATGCAGAAATATGGGTTTTCCCACACTTTCTCTGAACACCTGGGCTATTGCTCAGGGGAGCACAAAGCCAAAACTGTCACATTTCCAGACATGGTCTTATTGCTGTCACTATGACAGGATTGTTGACAAATGCCAGCAGTCATCTCGGCATCTTGGGAAATGTCTGCCATGATTGTGTCAACAGCCTGACAGAAATTGTTAATGTTTAAACTTCTTCCACTGACAGAATCCTGTCTTGCTGACAATATTTGTCATATGAAACTCAATCTTTGTCAAACTTGCTTAAAAATTAACACTTTCTCAATTTCTTTTTTTTTTCTAGTTTACTGTCTAACAGTGCAAAATTTTAGCAATAAGATTTCAACAAGGTAATGTAACACAGTAATTTAGGTCCAAGTCCTTCAATTCTCTTCTAACTTATGTCCACTTCTCCTTTTGAGCTATGCTACCAGAATTATTTAGGCCCTTAAATATATACTTTAGGAATCAAGCTTGTGAATTATTCAGGAGATATAAAATACTTTTCATAAGTATAGAAGGTGGAAAATCAATTCAACCTTACAGATATTTTACTCATATGAAAATCAATTGCAAATTTGTAGATACACATTAGCTAATTTCTTAACTGTAAATTTAAAGTTTTTCTTTTATTATTTTTAACTTTGAATATAAATTCAATCTGAAAAGTTAGATTGTATCTTTTGCAAGAGCTCAGCAAGTTCTTTTTTTTTAACCTGTGACTTTGTCAAAACTGGACTATAAGGCTAGCCGGAGTTTCCTAAATCTGATATATTGGGAAGCATTTATGCAAGTATTATAAAAGACATTTGCTTTTCAAAAAGGAACATCCTTTTCAAAATCCACAGGTGGCTGAAAATATTTTAAAAATAGTTTTGGTGAGACATAACACTGAGATTACTAGAAGGCAGTTAAATCATATCTGGCTGTACTAGAAACACCCAGTCATCCACAGGATGCTACATTTCTTAGACATGGTGTAGAAAAGAGCAATTGGTTAGCTGAATATAGTGTCCATCTGTCCCTGACAGAATAATCCTTGTCAAACTAAGAGTGATAACTTGTTAATAATGACATAACTATTATTAGTTATATTATTATTAGATAGCGTGTCATAACATACAAATATGGTATACACATACCAGTAGGGACATATTAAAATAATTTATTATTAGAATAGCAATCGCCTAGAAAAATAGAATGTGTCTAGTAGTATTTACCTGAATTGCTGCCAAATATGATTTCTAGTTACTCTATAGACAGAAAATATACCAGGTACTGCCACATTTGCTGAAATACAAAGACTTCTTAATTTGTTCTTTTAGTTTTAATTTTAATTTACTGCCAGAGTAGTTTTATATATGTTTCAGTTTTTAGAGCAATTTTAGGTTCATCACAAAATCAAGTCAAAAACACTGAGTTTTTATATACCCCTTATCCCTGGGCACAACCTCTCCCAATAAAACATCCTATACCAGAATGCTACATTTGTTACAACTAATGAACCTCCACTGATACATCATTTCCAATTTTTTATGTCTTATTAATGCAAATATTAATGCAAGTAGCTCTAATATGATGTATTAGACCAGGAGTTGGCAAACTGATTATGCAATGAACTGAATAAGAACTATTTTAGTTACTTGTCTAGTGGTAATAATTCAACTCTGTCACAGTCAAGAAAAGTTATACATTTAAAAATACGTGCATAACCCTTTTCCAATAAAACGATAAAAACCAACATTGTTGACTTGACTTATAGACTGTTGTTTTCTGACCCTTATTTTAGAGTATGGCTAAACTCTGATATCTAATATTAGCTCTACTATATACTAACTGTATACTAACTGTATAATGCTGAATGTATTTTCAATATATCACTTTGTTATCTCAATAATTCCCTTAAAATATCCTTTAAGACTGTATTAATCTCTTAATAATAAAGTTAGTGTTGACAGTTCTTAGTGCTCAAGACATGCCCTCAAAGTTCTGAGGTAAGGAGAAACAAATCTGGGATTCTAATATGGGCCTGTCTGAATTTATAACTCTGGTTTTCTCTTATTGTATGTTATCTGTAATTTTAATTTCTTCTGAAATAAAAGTCTAAGTCTAGTTTGAAGTCTTGAAAACAGTGAGAGAAAGAAAAAAATATGGGTGGAAACGGTTTTGATTGGGGGGGAGTGTTTTTTTTTTTTTTTCATTGTCCAAATTTCTTCCAACATTGACAAGTTCTCTGAGTAGAGAAGGGAAAAATTGTTCTCTCTCTGCCTATTTTTGAGCTGGGACAGAGGTCTTCTCAAACACCCAGATTATACCATTGGGCTTCCTGGTTCTGAGGCCTTTGAACTCAGACTGGAACTATCCATCATCTCTTTTGGGTCTCCAGCCTGAAGGGGTGTGTGTGTGTGTGTGTTTTTGTGTATGTATGTGTATTTTTTTTTCCTACTGGTTATGATTTTCTGGAGTGATCCAATACAGCAATATCTGTACCTTCTTCTAAGAAAATCATGACTAATGATTCCTCCAGCCAGGGTCAAGCAGACTATCTTAATTTCATGGAACTGTGTACCTTGAATTCTTATCTTCTCAGTGTGGAAGGTATAATATCATTCCCTGTTGAACACAACTCAGCCAGAATCTGTAAGAAATGTTCATCGAAATGCATCTGTAGAAGAGGAAAGGGTGTCCCTAGATAATACTCTGCTGTTACTCTTGGTCCTTTTTGAAAATTCAATATAATGCAGTTCAGTTCAATTAAAATCCACAAGTATGAGAAGAACAGCTATTTTGTTTCAGGGTAAGTGACATAGAAGATTCAAAGAAATATAAACCTTGATCACTGACTACATAGGTCATGGCAGCAATTCTGAAACAACCCAGGAATAAGATGAACAGTGTTTAAATATCAATCATGGAAACATTTTGTTTAGAATTAGATAGGCATGTTTTTAGCACTTATGAAATACTACTTTTTTTTTTCCAGACATAGTCATAAGGCAGGTGAAGTGAAGTGAAACATAGCTCTCATAAGCAGATCCAATATGACGCCTTAGACCGGGAGTTGTCAAACTCATTATACAATGAACCAAATAATCAATATTAATTATTTTAGGTATGTGTCTATGTCATAACTAATCTCTCTCTCTCTCTCTCTCTCTCTCTCTCTCTCTCCCTCCCTCCCTCCCCGCCTCCCTCTATCTCTCCCCCTCTCTCTCCCAACTCAAACTCCCTTAGAGCCAAGAAGGACTTTTAGCAGACTCATAAGTAGTTTTAAGGATGAAATAGTGGCTTTTGCAACAAAATGGAAGGAACTTGAAGTGATTATGTTAAATGAAATAAGTCAGAAAGTGAACGATAGATACTGGGTAGTTTCATTTATCTGTGGAATGTAAATAACCAAAAAAAAACACAGACACAGTCAGAATACAGCAAGAATAAATCTTGGACTTAGTGAAAGAATTTAATGGTTACCAGAGGGAACAGGGAGCTAGGGCTGAGGATGGGATTGAGGAGGGAGACAGAGGGGGTGGTTTGGTGGAGGCTGAGTGGAACATTTACACATGTGGAAGAGAAAAAGATAGTCAAAAAAAATTGAAAAAAATAGTTTTAAGTATATTGCATTAATTCATAGTAAAAGTTATAGATTGAAAATTGCCTTTTTTCAAAAGGATATATTGGAATCTTAATGCCTGATAACTCACAATGTGACCTATTGGCATTTCAACATGTAGCATTGCAGATATAATTAGTTAAGATGAGATACTTTTAGAGTAAAGTGAGCCTTTAATCCAATATAATCAGGCTTATAAAAAGAAACACAGGTGAAAGACAATAAACAAAGACAAAGCTTGGGAGTGGTGCATCTGCAAGCCTAGGAAGCGTAAGAATCACTGTCAAAACCCAGAATCCAGGAGACACAAGGAAAGATGCTTTCCTACAGGTTCAAAGGAAGAGTGACCTAGCAAACACCTTGATTTTAGACTTTTAGTTTCCAGAATTGTATGACAATAATATTTTGTGGTTTTAAGCACTATGATTGTCAATACTTTATCACAGCAGGTCTCAGAAACATACAGGAAGCATTGAGGTATAAGAGTAATAGGCCTAACTATAAAGCCTGGATTTGTATCTCAACCTTGTCATGTCTTCTCATGTTTCCTCATACATAATGAGAATTCTTCCCAACCAGATCCTTCCTCAGCCTTACACTGGAGAAGAACACCAGCATTCTGCCAATGCCAATGTTCTCACCATGTGCTTTGGTGTCCTGACTAAACCTAGTGGCAGCCAACAGCCATGAAAGTTTTCAGAATTTTGGTCTCCTTTAGAGTTTGTCCATGTATATCCAGAAAACACAGTGACCAAAGTGAAGATGGAGATGCACATTTTTTTCAACTTGCTCATGATTTTCCAAGATGGTGAGGTATAAAAAGTTTTTGCCTAGGAACTTTATCCTTAGAAGATTGCAGGTTTGGAGTCACATTATAATTGTTACAGTAATCACCCCACCCAACCCCTATCCATGAGAAATATGCTCCAAGATCTCTAGTGAATGATTAAAACCACAGATAGTGGTTTTGTTATACTTACATATTTATGATATAGTTTAATTTATAAAATAGGCACAGTTAGATATTGACAATTATAATGAATAGAACAATTTTAACAATATACTATTAAGATTTATGAATTCTCTCTCTCTTTCTTTCTCTCTCTCTCTCTCCTCTCTAATCTCAAATTGTCTTATGGTTCATAATATTTTCAGATCATGGGTAACTGAAACCCTGGAAAGAAAAACCATGTAAGGGTGAGGGGAACTATGGTATTATTTTCCAAATTCAAACCAAAGACAAAGGTATGTGAAATATCAGTGAACTGAGAGAAAATGGGGGCTTTCTATCTGGAAGTAGGACTGCGAGGTAGTTTTGGAGTGCGTGGCTCTATGCAGCTGACCTGTGACCTGGACATCAGTGACTCACCTAGATACAAAAGAAACTCATTTGCTCTCAGGATAGACTATAATTTTGAAACATCGAAAGGGCAGCTAGGCAGGGTTTTATTCTAAGGAAATCAATGAGGTCATGTTTCTATAGATCTGCTGTAGAAATAACAGGATAGCGATAATGTGTGCATCTTTTTGGCCAGTAAGTTTTAGTTCTATTCTGCTTTTCTGTTATTACTATCTAAGCACTAACTAGAAAACCACTTATTTTTAAAATATGCCTTAACTAGTCATTATTTTAATACGTCTCCCTGAGGCATAGACCTGTAATAGGTCTGTAGGGAGAATTAAGCACAGTTTCTATAACAGCCTCTGAAAGGAAGAAGTTTTATAAACACAGAATGTGTTTTATATAAGCAATGCCAAACTGTAAGGGAAATGGCAGAAAGAAGCCAGGAGGGTCCCATGCAAAGCACTGCCCTGAACTTCCCCCAAGCCTCAGAGAAAAGCCACTTCAGTCTATAATCTGGTATTAGCACAAAGAAGAGAAAAAAAAATCTGTTTCCTCTGAGAGGTCAAAAAGAGAACAGAAAACAAGCATAACAATTACAATTATGTTTAAAGGATATGAAGAAGTCAAAACTGAACTTAGATTCCATTTTAGTCTTGGACACTGATTGTTTTACAGGCTAATTATTTTATAAGTACAAGGAATGCCAAATGTTAGATAACTGTGTGATGCAGAATTAGGAAAAGGAATGGAAGGACTGAATTTATAAAGGTGACAAGCAAAGGTTAATAGATTATTTTTAAGTTTTAGATAATTGGCATCATTTGGGAGTAAGAAAAAACAGCATGAAACTGGAAAAAGATGAACCAGTGTAGTGGAATATTTTAACAAATCATGCATTTAACACCAATTATCCTGCTATTTTGCCATTACTCCTAGGTTTTGTTAAATATCTTGATATACAATTGGGAAAATGTGTCATACAAATGGCAAAATGAGATTTAATTATAATAAATCCAAAACAAAACATATCTGAAGCCAAACCTTACTTACTAGGATGTATTTAAAAAAAAAAAAAAACAACTAGCAATTTGTGGTTTATGGTGAGAGAAAACTTGGCAAATCATCACACGTCTGTGAAAGTCTTACTTCCATTTGCTCTTCTAATATATACTTGAGTGACAATTTAAATGGTTACTTATTTTTAGTCTGCAACCCCCCTCATTCCAAAAATTTTTTTTTATTTCTTTATGGTGTTTATATAAATGATCCCTTTAACCGAGAATAACAACATAAAATTTGCTCTAATATTTCTCTAGTGGCTATATACTCATTTAAATGCATTGTGAAAATCTTAACTCTTGCATAATCTCCTCACCCAAATGACAGGAGAGATAAAAAACAATATAAAACATCATCATTGAATTTTCCTTATTATTCCTCTTACTTTCAAATAAATTAAGGTGAATTTTCTAGTGAATTTGATGTTAGTTTTCCATCCTGGTAGAGAAGGTGTGTGACAAAGTGTGACAAGATTTGTTTTCATGCACAGGATATAGGGACTAGGCATACACTAGCAATCAATTTCTCTACTTTGAGAGTGGAGGCAGCAAATCCACATTGCTGTTTTTAACCTAGCAGTGGAAGTACTGAGTAGTCAGTTTAACCTCTGAACATACAACTCCTACTTTTACTTAATTTTATTGATTTATATATTTTTATTTTATACTCTTTTCTCTTTTTCTTTTTTTTTGAACTAATATTGGTTCACAACATTGTACGTGCTTTAAGAATACAGGTACACAGTTCTTCAAATATATGTTGCCATACCATGGCCACCAACAAAGTACCAATTACCCACCACATTACATTAGGTCCCTCCGTCTTTTGTTCCCCACATCCTCATCCTACCCCTCTCTTGTAATCTCAGTTCTGTGGTCAAATTCCAAAGATTTGTTCTTTAGTCTGCTCCTTTGTTTTATTCTTTTATATTCCACAGAAGAATGAAATCACCTGTTGTGTGTGTGTGTGTGTGTGTTTTACCTCCTTATGACTTTTTCACCTAGTCACAAATGCAGGATTTCATCTTTTGTATCTGAGCAATATTCCATTGTGTAGTATTCCACATCTTCTAATCTATCCATCTATTATTAGGTACTTAGATTGTTTATATAACTTGTGGATGGTAAATAGTGCTGTAATGAGGGCCTCCCTGGTGGTGCAGCGGTTGGGCGCTGTGCTGTGGAGCTGTCGGCAGCGGCGATGCGGGTTCAACGCCCGGCCGGGCAGATTCCCACATGGCACAGCAGACCTCTCCTGCCTCACCCGCTGCTCCCCTCAGCAGTGTATTTCTGATCTGCCTGTTCTGCTGCCCGCTCTGTCTCTGGTGAGCCCTCTCGCCGCCCCACGCCTCTGGCCTGTACCCCAGCTTGTATTTAAAAAAAAAAATAGTGCTGAATGAACATAGAAGTGCATTCTTTGGGTAGATACCTAGGAGTGGAATTGCTCAATCATATGGTAGATACATATTTTTGACCTTTGTTGAGACCCCTCTATACTGTTTTCTATGGAGGTTACATCACCTTACATTCCCACCACCAGTATACAGGGATCATACTTTTAAGACTAGGAGGAACTGCACATGAAGAAATATAAAGACATAAAACTCAAAATCCCATCAACTGAAAGGATTTGTACTAATTCTATAATCTTATAAAATGGAATTATCTACTGAGGTTTAGAAGGAAATTATAGTTTCAAGTAAGCTGTTTCTAAAGCTCTGGACTTCATGGAAAGAGAGAATCCTTGACAATTACTATAGGAACTCTCTCCATAAAAATGCTACTTGAAGCAGCCTCTTCATTACAAATGCTGAAGTTATGTTAATTTTTACTTCAGTAGATGAGATGAGTCTCCCCAAGTTTCTCTGTGACTGTTCCCAGGAAAGTGTATGTCAGAATGTGGGCAGGATTAGGACTCAGCAGTCTGGCATACAATAGATTTTCAATAAGTATATGTGGATTATGGAGAGACTACAAGAGCCAAAAAGAAAATCTTTCATCACAGTGTATTACTAGAGGAGGTTTCCTGCTCCATACAGAGCTTTTCTGCTTGAATACAGATTAAGCATATCTTTTATTGCTATTATATTGATTTGTGTGAATGGATTTCTTCCTTACAATTATGAATACTTTAAGAACAGAAATTGTTGCTTACACCGTCATATAATTCCTGTGCTTCATAAAATTTAGCAGTATCAAAATAAAACCTAGAAAAGGTCTGTATGTTTGTAGCCCCCCAAATTTGTTTGTTGAAATCATCATACTGGGTGTGATAGTATTAGAAATGAGACTTCTGGTTGCGAATTAGGTCATGAGAATGGAGTTCTAAAGAAGGGGATTAGTGTTCTTATAAAAGAGACCCACACAGAGCTCCCGAGATCCTTCCCAGAAAAGTTCCCATACTTGATCATTCAGACATCCTGGTCTTGGAGACTTCTAGTCTCCATAATTTTGGGAAAGATATTCTGTTGTTTATAAACTACCAGTCTGTGATATTTTGTTATTGCAACCAGAATGGACAAAGACAATGATCGTGAGTGCTAATGCTTGAATGTTCTCTTTTCTAGGCTGATACCGATAAGAGTGGCAATGATAAACATGACAGAGATTGGGACAAAATACGTAAATATCTGTGATGGTAATTTGTTATTTCACCATAAATATACTAGTTATTCCATATCATCTTTAAGATGATAATTTAGATGAATAATTTAGATAGAAAATTAATCTCCTCCATTCCCACCTAGCACAATATTTGTTAACTATTAACTGAATGTGGGCTAATGTTTTTATTGTTGGAAGACTTAGGTAAACCCATAAAGTCTAAGTATTTTCTTCAAATACCTAGATTACTCTTTTTCATGTGCTCTATTTTGCTATGTTTCAACAATTTCCCAAGGGCAACAGCATTATTTATTTTACCACTGAAGATCTTCTCACTCTAGAAATTTACAAAGTATAGTTGATTTAAGTGTTACCAGAAGAAATACAAACTAATAAAAAGAACAAAGAAAAAAACTAATTAAAATGATACATCTATGTAGTCCAGGGTAATGTCTCTTTAAAAGAATATTTTTCAATTAAATTTATCAAAATTAGTTTCCCCACTTTGACATGAAGGTTTTGGTATAACACATGTCAGTCTGGTCACTCCATTACAGGCATGACTTACAAATGTGCAGCAGATGGTGATCAAAATTGACTGCACCACTGAGAAACTAAGAAATGTCAGGAATCTTAAAGAAGAATCTGATGATGATTTGGATTGTTAAGATCAGGTGGAACATAAGTTACTTCCAAAACAGCATGGGCTGTGACAAGATGTGTGGAGGGGTGGTAGAATTTGTTACCAAAGTCATGTCTGAATGACATTTCCTGACTTTTCATGTTAACCCTGAGACATATTAACATAAGTTTAAAATGTTATAACATCTGAATACTTACTTGTGACAACTCCCAAACATTCACATCCATGAAGGACATTTGCAGTTTCTCAGTGTGTGTGCGGCAGGAAGAGGACCCGTTGAACCCCACCCACACTCCATATGGTTGCCAAAACTTCCTCATTGTGATTGCGATGTAAATTAGTGACAGGCATCAATCACTCAGTGCATACAGAGCTTTGACAATAATGGTTCTTGGTAGTTTTCTGTATAATTATTCTTCCCACACTAAATGTCCTGCGGCATTCAAAAGAGTAAACAGAGTAGGACACTGAGAAAATGAAAACAAGTGAAGGATCTTCGCTAGCATAAGTTTTACCTCCAACTCCTAAAATTTCATTAGGAACTCACGAAATAAAAGCATATTTGGCATTGTTATTTTTAGTTACACTCACTCTCCCTAGATATCAAGGAGAAAATACTTGGCAATTTGCTTCCATGCTATTATTTAAGATACCAGATTTTCTCAATTCTAATACATCCCTTACTTCATTTTTTCCCCTCCCAATTAGCTTGTTATAAAAAGGTGGCTAGGGTGCAACTTCAGGCCTCATAAATAAACATTAAAATAATAATAATGTTCATTCATAGCATACTAAGTGTCTTGTGCAGCTCTAAATGCTTTCCAGTTACTCATTTAATCCTCACATCAAGCCTATAAATTAAGTATTGATATTTTTATCCCCATTTTACAGATAAGAACATCAAAGCACAAAGATGCTTGAAACCAAACAATTACTAAATTGCGAAATGGAATTTTACCAGGTCAAATGTCTCTTACAATGAGATCTTTTAACTACTATGCTTTCCTGAAACACCTTAATATATCAATCTGCACTTACCCTAAGAGGGACAGCGGCTGCAAAGTCACAGAAATCAGTATTTTTTTTACTCGTATGTCAGGATTTATTGAACTCAGAAGTGGGTAGCAAGGACATTTGCAGAGTTTTGTTGGAGAAAAAAAGGAAAGAGGCACAGTGGTGTAAAAACACATACTGAACGGAGTCTGGTACCAAATCATCCCCAATTACTGAAGAGACGGAAGCAAATTATTTCTCCTGTCTTAGATGCCAATGACTTTTCATCTATAAGGAGAATTGAATAGAGCATTTCTATGATCACATATAACTCTAATATGCCTATAGGATAGTATTTTAAAGTGGACTTCATTATAGTATTTTTATTTCTTACACTTTTAATAGACTTTATTTTTTAGAGCAGTTTTAGGTTCACAGCAAATAAGTTAAATGAGCAGAGTTCTACACAGATGCACAGCTTCCTCTTCTATCAACATTTCTCGGGCCTCCCTGGTGGCGAAGCGGTTGAGCGCTGCACTGTGGAGCTGTCTGCAGCTCGCGATGCGAGTTCAATGCCCAGCCGGGGAGAATCCCACATGGTGCGGCAGACCTCTCCTGCCTCACCTGCTGCTCCCCTCAGCAGTGTATTTCTGATCTGCCTGTTCTGCTCCCCACTCTGTCTCTGGTGAACCCTCTCGCCGCCCCACACCTCTGGCCTGTACCCCAGCTTGTATGTATAAATAAATAAATCTTTAAAAAAAAAAAAAACATTTCTTACCAAAGTGTTACATTTGCTAAAGCTGATGAACCTACATTGAAAAATCATTATCAACCTAAGTTCATAATTTAAGTGAGAATTTTTTCTTACTCTTGGTGCTGTGTATTCTTTTCTTTTTTCCTTAACGATGGTTTACAACACTGCACATGATTCAGAGCTACAGGGACATCTCTCTTCAGATGTATGTCATCACACTAATTTTATCTTATCTACACCATTGTTATCGGGCATTTTCTCGAAATGCCATCTATATAATGACATTTCACCCCCCTCTTTGATTTTCTGTATCAGAACCACATTTTTTTCTCATGTCAGTCTTCGTGGATGGGAGGTATGTGTTTATTTCTTTATCATTTCTCTCACCACTAGACTCTATGGTCTATGAAGATGGAGACTGGGACTGTTCACTTACCATTTTAGATTTAGTAACAAGCACAGACCATTCCTTAAACCTCAATATGATATATTAGAAATAATTTTTAAAACATAGATATCCTCAGCTTTTCAAAAAGTTTGCATCATGCTGCTTCACTTTTGCTGAAAGACCTATGTTGTCACTGCTAACTAAAATAAATCAGAAGAGTAGCTTTACTTCTGCAATAAGAGCAAAAAGTGAAAACAGCATTCAATGTGTGTTTTGCAATAGCCATTGTAAAGACGGTGCCCACTCTGAGCAGACAGAGGCTACCACCAAGGCTCCTCCCTATAACTGCTATACACAGATTGTGTATTTATCTATTTCTCTTGCTTATACTATGCCAGTGCTTTTGAAGGTTGTATTTGGTGTGCTTTCGGAGTTTATTTTCTGGATATGGGTCCACTCAAAAAATTTTCAACGTAAATTAAGAATATTTATTTCTTTACATTATTTACACTTTCAAAAGGTTTCATTGGGACACTCTACTTTCAGAGAGCAGGGAAAAATCTGTATGTGTAATTATAGTTTCATAAACAAATTATCCTTTTGACTCTATGATACCTTTTTGAACTTCTATTATTTTACTATTTCCCATGTAGTATATCGCAAAAAAAAAAAAAATGACCTCCACTATGCTATAGATGTTCCCAAAGGAGGTGGCTCTTTCCTTGAATCGGGGAACCTTAACATTTGGTTTAAGCAATAGAAGTCAACACTTGTGAGATTGTGCCTATACTATGACCTAGATCATAAGAGAATTTGCAGCTTCTTTTCTTGCTGCTCTTGGAAAAAATGCTACAATGTCAATAAGTCCATGCAAGCCCACTGGAAGATGAGGGATATGTGACCCAATAACTACCCTTGTTCCAGCTGATGGCCAGTCAACTGTCACATATGTGAGTGAGGCCTCTGGGGCTAGTGAGTCCTAGGAAACATCCCAGCTGTTTATGGATACATGAACTTACCCTATCAAGGACAGGTAAGTTTGGTCAGATGAGAAGAGCTGCCCAACAGAATCATGAGCTAAATAGGTGTTGAACCCAATCTGAAGAAGAAGAAATTAAGAAATCCATCCCCTTCAAAATCAAAATCAAAATCAAAAAAATCAAATATCTGGGAATAAATCTAACAAAAGACATAAAGGACTTATACAAAGAAAACTACAAAACTCTGTTGAAAGAAATAGAAGACACAAGAAGATGGAAAGGCATCCCTTGCTCATGGATTGGAAGGATTAACATTACCAAAATGGCAATCCTACCAAAAGCAATTTACAGATTCAATGCTATTCCAATAAAAATCTCAATGACATTCTTCAAAGAAATAGATCGACTACTGATGAAATTCATATGGAACCACAAAAAACCTCGCATAGCTAAAGCCCTACTAACTAAAAGGAAAGAAAATGGAAGAATTTCACTCCCTGATTTCAAACTATACTACAAAGCCATAATAATTAAAACAGCATGGTACTGGAACAAAAACAGACAGAAAGACCAATGGAACCAAATAGAATACCCAGAATTAAAGCCACATATCTATGAACAACTAATCTTTGACAAAGGAGCAAAGAAAATGCAGTGGAACAAGGACAGTCTATTCAACAAATGGTGCTAGAAAACTGGACAGCCACATGCAAAAAAATGAAGCTAGACTACTACCTCACACCCTGCACAAAAGTCAACTCAAAATGGATAAAAGACCTGGATGTAAGACCTGAAAGCATAAAATATATAGAAGAAAATATAGGCAAAACTCTACACGACGTACATCTCAGCAAAATCTTGAAAGACACATCCCTCAAAGCGAAGGAAGTGATAGACAAGATAAACAGATGGGATTACATCAAAATAAAAAGCTTCTGTACAGCAAAATAGACATTAACCAAAACTAACAGTCACCCTACCAAAAGATCTTTGCACACAATACATCTGATAAAGGACTGATAACAAAAATTTACAAGGAACTCACACAACTCAACAAAAACAAAGCCAAGAACCCAGTCAAAAAATGGGCAGAAAAGCTCAAAAGGCACATCTCCAAAGAAGAAAAGCAAATGGCCAACAGATACATGAAAAAATGCTCAACATCACTTATAATCAAGGAAATGCAAATCAAAATCACTATGAGATACCACCTCACACCTGTGAGGATGGCACACATTAAAAATACAGGCAACAACAAATGCTGGAAAGGATGTGGAGAAAAGGAACTCTTCTACACTGCTGGTGGGAATGTGAACTGGTCCAACCACTATGGAAAGCTGTATAGTGATTCCTTAAACTACTCAACATGGAGCTTCCATACGACCCAGCAATACCACTTTTGGGAATTTACCCAAAGGACACAAAAACACTAATCCGAAAGGATACCTGCACTCGTATGTTCATTGTGGCACTGTTCACAATAGCAAAGGTATGGAAGCAACCCAGATGTCCAAAAATAGATGATTGGATCAAGAAGATATGGTACATATACACAATGGAATACTATTCAGCATTCAAAGAAGATAAACACAAGCAATTTGCAGCAACATGGATGGAATTAGAGGGGATCATACTCAGTGAAATAAGCCAGAAAGAAAAAGAAAAATATCAAATGGTTTCACTTATAACAGGACTATAAGGAAACCAAATAGGAGAGAGACACTCAGCGGGTGGGGGGGCGGGAGAGGGGAGGATAAGGTCACAAAATGGAATAGAAAAGAACACAAGGGACCATGGAGATGGATCACAGGTGAATTGGTGGTGGGCTACCCAAGGGGAATACAAAATGTAAAAGACATAAAAAACAATAAAAATATATATGAAAATAAATAAATAAATAGGTGTTGGTGGTTTTAAGCTATTGTGTTTGTGGGTGGTTGTGTTAGTAGCAAAAACTAATAGGTAAATGTTAATACAGCAATATTATAAAAGCTTGTTATGATATTTTGGTCATTTAACTCTATTGAAAAGGGGTTCTTCATTATTTTCTTGGTATGATGTTTGGTACATTTTTTTGTTTTTGTTTTTGGCTTTGAGTTTATTTGACGTTAGCAGGCACTTATAAGTTCAGTTGAAAATCTAATCTTTCCCACACTTCAAAGTTACATTTCTAAAGTGTAACACAATTCAGCTTTGTTGTAAATATGTATTTTGTAGAATAAAAATATTACAATAGGCTTTGAAGGACTCTTTTATAATTCAATTGGATGTTTAAATAGCTTGTGTGGCATCCCTTTTGTATGACTGAGTAGTTGGTTTGCTTGTATTTGCTTTCTTCTCTAGGCTCTTGTTTTCATTTGTTATTCTTGAGGCTACATGAAGAATAACAACAGCAAGTTATAACTTTAATTGGTGTCAGATATTTTCAGACTCCTTTTATATCTTTGAGTTCAGCTTCTCAGCGATAAAAGTACAGTGTAAATTTATTTTGTTCACTCTTTGGACAAAGAACATTACTCAATAACTTTTGTCTTGCTTGGAAATAATGCTTTAAGACCCTGGTAGGTAAAGCAGGGCGATGAATAGGCCTAGAGAAACAGCAACCAAAAGAAAGAAGTTAAAAATGTATGAATGGATAGTTCTTCAAGAATAGATACCATTAACTCTTATGCTTTCTTCTCCAGTACCTGGTACTTCTCCAAAAATGGACATTTGGTCCACATTATAGCCAGACTCAGATGCTAAGGTGCACCAGAAATGTCATCTGCATTACATAACATTTCAGGTGCAGGTCTCAGCAGGCTCAGCTTTTCAAACTCTCTGACAGATACTTAGGTTGACACTAGACTGCGTTATAAACCTTAGAAAGTGACAGGAACACTATTAATACCTGGATACAGAATATAAGGGAACATAGTAGGTCTGGAAGAGATTCCTAAAGTAAGAAACCTTGTCTAAGAATAAACTTGATCAATCTGATATGGTCAAAACTGAAGGAAGAGTTTGAAAGAAGATAAATGGTTGGACAAGAAGTAGGCATTTTTAAGAAGTTGACTGAAGGAGGAATAAACTACAAAAATGAACAAATGCCAGGTTTATTTGTAAGTGTTCCAAGTGGAATATAGCTAAGGCAGGAGAGAGGGGAGAACAGATGAAACTGAGAGGTAATGAGACAATGAGCAGAAGCATACAGAAAACTGAATAATTGTTGACTAAATATGATTTGGTCAGAACTGTGTTTAGAACCTGAATTTTATTTCACTTTCTGCTAATGATAGGCAATATTGATTTACTTTTCTATCAATGTGGATGTATTTATTTGCATTCATCATTGTAGATAACTTCCTATTTCAAAAGACTCTCTGGTGCATAAGGTAATAAATAAATATAATTGAATATGGAAAATGTGAACTACTTAGTAAGAAATTTTGTAATACTCATGGCAAAAATAAGTACATATTTGGACACTTAGACTTATAATCAAGTGTCAGGGCACATAGCTTCTTCATAAATAAAGGAGGAAAACCAAACAAATAATGCAGTAACCACAAGTCCAAATATCTTATTGTCATATTTTTGAGCATTATACTAAGCTCTCAGTGAGAAAGCAAGATAATATTTTCATGTACTGAGTGTTGCATTTTTATGTCGCTGGAATTTTTTTTTTTGAGGTCTTCTCTCAAACCATCCATCACAAATGCGCACTAGAGGGATGGATCCTTTTTAAAAAAGAATTAAAATCTGTTTATCGCTCTAGGCATCTTTTACTTTGTGTTTTGCCTCTCTCATTTTTGTGTTTCATATTTAGTGGTTTCTCAGTCAAGACTGTGCGTAAAAATAGTGATGAACCTGGAAAAAGAAAAAGCTATTCTCATATGTCTGTAGTTCATGTTTTTGAGTCTATACTTGACGACAACTTATTTTCTTATTGTAAACTCCTGGGAGCAGGAAGCACATAATGTGGCTGGGTGATAATTATTGTATTCATTAGTATCTTAGACATTGTTTTGAAGTTTGTTGTATTAGTCCTCTTTTAAAAAAAATTATATAAATCAAACAGATTAAGTGAAGGTCACATAAGAGGTAAATTGAAATGCTCTGGCTGGATTGCCTCTGTTTTCTTAAGTTGGTGAATAAAAGTATATGTGTGTATATGTATTCTTGGAATGCTTCTCCATGCAGTCATTAAGTGGTGGCCTTGTGGCCAGATCTTGGGCTTTGATGTCCCTATGATCTTAAGGATTTCTCCTTGAGTCCATTGTAAGCTCACATTGTAAGCTAATTTGTTATTTACCTTGAGGCTTAATAGTGAATTTTATTGAAGAAGCAACAGTGGGTTATAAATCAAAACCAGATTTAATTATACCTAGATACACATGTAGTTGAAATCTCTCTCTCTCTCTCTCTCTCTCTCTCTCTCTCTCTCTCTATATATATATATATATATATATATATATATATATATGATATTATTTATATAAAACAGAAAGATTATCATTGTGTTGTTCATATGATACAGAACCAGGTATACTAACTTTGGTAATTTTCATTCATTTCAACATTTCTTTCTCTTTGTGTTGAATGCATGCTTTGAATTCTTATCTTTCCAACACTGTCCACCATTCCCAGAGCACATGCTTCTAATTACCCTGTGGCATAATAGGTATTTTTCTTCTTGCAGAATATATATAAGCTATTTTAGATTCACACGTAAGTGAGATCATATAATCTTTCTGTGTATGTTTGCATAGAATCAGAGTGGGATGGTGGTTGCCAAGGACAGAGGGATGGGATAGGGGATGTGGGAAGGATGAAAATACAGAGATAGTGATCAAAAGATACAAATTTTTCCAAAACAAATAAGTTATGAGAATCTAATGTACAGCACAGCGACTATAGTTAAAAACATTGCATGGTAGACTGAAACTTTGCTGAGAGTAGATTTCAAGTGTCCTTGCCATACACACACAATGGTAACTCAGTGAGGTTAATTAATTTGTTTGTTGTAGCCATTTCACAATCAACGTCAATGTATAGAAAGTCACCATATCCACCTTAAAAATCACATTGTAGAATTTAAATATATGTAATGTGTCGATCATACCTCAATAAAACTTGAATAAAAACCAACAAAAACTCCAGGATAAACACAGAATTTTCTTAAAAGAAAACAAATATTTCCAACTATATTTAGTTTTATTTTATATTCCCTTAGTATTCTGTACATATATAGCTCCTACAAACTTTTCATTTATACCTGTTACACTTGCTTCACGCATGGCAGAACAGTAAAATTGTATAGTGAACAAATTGTGTCTTCTAAGTCATTGCCACCCCTTTTTATGCCTCTTTTCAATACCTCACTTCCCTCATTATTTCCTCTCATCCCTTCTAGGTTTCTTACAACTGGACAAAAACTATTAAATTCAGTAGATACTAGTATAGGTCACATTCTCAAGTAAATCACAAACACTTCATGGCCAATTGATTTATTATATTTTACAAGATGGTAATTTTAAAAGAGGATGAAATAACTATATAATCCAGAATTTCACATGAAAAAAAGTCACTGTCATTCAGGCATTCTTCTTAACCACACAAGCCCAGCTTTCGTTTTAAATATCTGATATGTCATTCCCAAATCTTTCTGTGTTTTCTCATTCTGTTTCCTCTTCCCAGAACATCACACATAGCCTCTTATTCTGCTGTTGAAAGCCCAATAAAACTTTATTCACAAACCCTATTGGTGGTGGCCAATCCATTGATCATAGTTTGTCAACTTAAGAAACATTTTGTTAAAACATTATCTTGATTACTGGATTATTTGACACTACCTTAAGTGTTGCAGTCAAAGAGAACACCTCAATTACTTCACCCCAGTCCTGGTTTTGCTATTTATCCTTTGAAATCTCCTATAATAAGTCTTAACAAAACTAATAAAATTAGTTTTTCTTTCTTCTAAAATGTCAGGTATGTTTTATCTTTAAAACATTTTTATCACCTTACAGAATGATTTGATTATTTATCTACATTTCTACATACTATATAGAAAAATATATTATATATATATGTGTGTGTGTGTATATATATATATATATATATATATATATATATATATATATATATAATTCTGTATCTCATTATAGTACATCCCTTACACCACATTATAAGCCTAATATATTTGAGTGAATGGATGAATCACTAAATCTTAGTAGAAGAAATTCTATAAGGCAGGACTTCTTTCTTGCTGGTCTTTTTTTTTTTTTAAGATTTATTTATTTTATACATACAAGCTGGGGTACAGGCCAGAGGCGTGGGGTGGTGAGAGGGTTCACCAGAGACAGAGCGGGGAGCAGAACAAGCAGATCAGAAGTACACTGCTGAGGGGAGCAGCAGGTGAGGTAGGAGAGGTCTGCCCCACCATGTGGGATTCTCCCCGGCAGGGCGTCGAACTCACATTGCCGCCGCCGACAGCTCCACAGCGCAGCGCTCAACTGCTGCACCACCGGGGAGGCCCCCTTGCTGGTCTTAACATACAGTTATATAGTAAGTCCTTCATTTACTTTTCAATATGGTTTTCTTAGAGTCCTTCCAGATTAAAGCTATCATGATGTTTTTGGGCAAGAGTTATTTTTTATTTGTTTTGTCTTCACACAATACACACCAAAGAAACTTTGAAATTTGGAATAGCTATAAAATTGTGAAACAGTGACACCTAATATGAAACAGTGACACTCAAGATGAACCATTTTGAGTCCCAATTGTTTCAGGGAGTTTGGTGGCAAGAATAAGAGGCCCTTAGAGGAGAGGAAACATACTACCTTTAACTCTCCAGCACCTAAAACATGGAATCTATGCAAATAAGTTTTGGTGAATTAATAAAATGCATAATAGATGCAGGAATGAACTACAAATGAGAAATCAAGAATTCTGAATAACGATTGTTTCTCATAGATATTGATTATCTAGGAAGGTTTTATCTCTTTGTTGTTTCACATATAAATAAAGTGATGATCTAAAACTGCTTACTGCCATATTTGTAAAATAAGCATTTTGATGAAGGTAAATTTTCCTTTTAATCTAGGCAGATACCCATTCTCCTGTTGCCACATGTTAAACATAGTGAAAAGACAATATGTGTGTATTTTACTACATATTTCACAGGGACTTTGATATTTAAAGGGAAAAAGTAGAGCGCACCGTAACTCCAAAATTGCACCTATCCAACAGATATGTGCAGACCCATATGATTCATCAGAGACAGTGCAAGGTGTGAATTTACATTGCAGACATGTTCAGAGGTTAAAATATAGTCTTTTCTCAGGATATTTTAGAAACTATAAGAAATATAAGAATCCAAAGAACTGGCTGTGTAACCTAGCATCTTATTGTGACTGTTGATAACTATTATGTGTAGTTTTAAACATGTTTTCAGAATGTATCTGTCTGTATATATCAATGTTAAATATCAGATTCTTAGCATAGAAAACACTATGAAGTATGGATTTTTCTTTATTTATAAATTAAATTCAATAAATATGTCAAAGTCCTGGATTAGAATACTTCTCTTTAACTATTAACAAGAAGTGTTTTAATGTAGGTAACCAAACCATTATTTTAGTTCATACTGCACTGCCAAATTAGGTATCCCAACCTAATAGTACCCCTCACACAAGGTTGCTCCTACTTCCTGCTGTTTAAGTTGTCACCACCTTATATGCAAAGATTCTCAGTATGTGTGGAATGAACTGATTGGTGTTGCATATTCTACAAATTGAGCCTGTAAATGTGAGTTAATATTTACTTATATAGTTCTGGAGATTTGAGAATGAAATATTAAGGTTGAAAGATCTGTTAGGAATGGAAAGACTAGCAGAAGGTAGAAAACTAAGAAAGCAGGAATAATAGAAAGGACATTATACATAAACTTTTCCTAATTCACAATTTTCCACAGGTCAGATAGTATCATTAAACTGCTCTTTTGAAGCGGGAGTGAGACAAAGAGTTTAATCAAGTGGTTTTCCACTTACTATCTATGCACCATTTCAACAACAAAACTGCTAGTATTTTCTGACAACAGTACTCAGTTACATTTGTTAGTAGAAGTAAGAGGAAAAAATGAGATGGAGAAAATATGTAGCTCACTGAAATCATTTTTAAAGAGGAAAATACATAAAAGAAGAAAATTACAATCTATGATTTAATTTTAAATGATTAGACACTTTATGTCAAATACATTATTTTTTCTAATTTTTGTAAGTACACAAGTTAAGTGTTTTCCTTGCTTCTTTAAATAAATTGAGGTGAAAGAGGTGAACACAATATTACAATTATTAAGGAATTTAGGAAAGACTAAGATTCCAAATGATTAAAAACTCCCAATGTAATGTCTATGATCTGTGTGCTCACACACCATTAGCCATATTAAGTATATAAATATATACTCTTACATAAATTTTGAAAAAAGGGAAACTTGTGTACAAAGAAAATCTGAAAATCAGACTGGCAAGAAAGAGGAAGAATCTGGATTTGAAGTCAACCAATACCGTTGGTTTATATTTTTGTTATCTAAAATCATGCCAATTGTATTTTTTTAAAGATTTATTTATTTATACATACAAGCTTGGGTACAGGCCAGAGGTGCGGGGCGGCAAGAGGGTTCACCACAGACAGTGTGGGGAGCGGAACAGGCAGGTCAGAAATACACTGCTGAGGGGAGCAGCGGGCGAGGCAGGAGAGGTCTGCCGCACCATGTGGGATTCTCCCTGGTTGGGCGTCGCTCGCTGCCAACTGCTCCACAGCGCAGCGCTCAACCGCTGCGCCACCTGGGAGGCCCCATGCCAATTGTATGTGTAAATATAAAAGTCAATTTTCCTTCCCTTTTGCTTTTCAGGCAACTTTTTTTATTTGAAGTATCTGGTGTTCTGCAACAGTGACATTAAGTATATAAATAGTTATACATATAAAAATAAGAAAGCCAAATTATTGCCCACCTACAATTACAGATAATTTTCCTATGGGGACTGCTGAAAGGACAGGAAATTATTAATTGAAGCAGAAGCACTGGACAGATTTTTAATAATTATCCTTCTGAATTAGCCAGTATGTGTTATCAGTTCTCTTTCTGACCCTTTTAATTGCAATATCTATACATTTTATTATTTCTACACTCTTAAATTATAAAGAACAGAGACCCTTTTGTTTGCTTTGCTAAAAGAGATATAAATTATATTAATTTCTAGCTTATTTCCTTTATAAGGCTATTTGGGAATGTCTAACCACACATTGAATATTTTCTGAATTGGTCTTTTCATATTTTAATTTTTATGGTGAAACTCATTCGCAAAGATAAGGTTCTTATTTTGACTGTTGAATCTATACCACTATCATACTTGAATTTTTCTTACAGTCTATTTTTCATTTCTATTTAAATTATACTATGAAACTATGTTTAATTTCCTCTTAAAGATATCTGAAATTTCCTTATAAAGAGTACTATTTTTTATCAAATTTTTTAATACTAAGCTATTTAAATAAATGTTCTCTTTTCTACTCGCTATTTTTAAATACCTATCCCCATGAACAGATTAATGATTAAGTAAACCACCTGATACAAATCTATAGTCTGGATAATAAGTATTTCATATAATCCTGATAATTTTTTTTGTTCTATCTTTCTCAATTTAGTACATAACCACAGTCCTTAACTTCTATCTAATTCTTAATTTAATTTCTATGGGTTAACTTTTGTTTTAATGGTTTCACAATGAAATTATTTTGAGAAAACCGTGAAGAAAATATAGGTCATTTAAATGATAAAGTAAAAAGCTAAATAGAAAGAGATGAAAGCAAGGGAAGTAGATTTCAGAAGATTACTACGCCTTTTAGAGATATCTTTGGAGTTAATATTTGGTTTGATTTTTAGTGATCATTTATTATTTTATGCCCCAATTTTTCTTAAATTACTCCTAAACATATTGATCTTGACATGTCAGAAGTTCCAGTGTCATTTTTATACAAAGTAAAAACTATTTTGCCATTTTTCAAGAAGGTACACAAATTTGGAAAAGAATCCAGCTTTATATAGGAAGTAGAAGGTTACCAGGAAGAGTTTGAGATTTTGACATAGACAAACTCATGACAAACAAAAATGAAATGCTGTTAGCCTCCATATCCTATGAGTTGTGCCTTGAATTTTTAAGCCATGCAGTGGTTTAGAAAATTTTCTTACGTTAGTAGAATTTTTTAAAATTTTGAATGCCTAACATCGTCCAAATACAGGTATTGGCAATTTTCCATTTTTGATTTGCTGCTAATTATATGAGTGTATTTGTCAAGGTGTACACTTAGAATTTTTTAACTTTCTATATTTAATACTTCAAATAGTACTAACAACAAAAACAGTAAAACCTAAGTAGTCAATTCTGATTAACTGCAAAATAACTTTCAAATCCCTCCCACATATATATTTTCCTTTGAGCCCACTCCCATTTATATTTTATTGTATTTGGATTGACACAAGCTTAACTTATATTTCTCACGGGAGGCAATCATTTCTTACAGCAAATTTGTGTTTATATTATAAAAGAATTAGACTGAATGCATTAGTATCAATAACTGTCTCTCACTCTTTTCTCTCCCATTCCCTTGTTCTTTTTCTGTCTTCCCCCCTCTGTTATACACAAACTGAATATAAGTCTTAGATATTTTGCATTTAAAGGAGGAAAATGTCTATCTTAAAGCCCCTTACCAATTTTTACTTTTTACATATTTATGATCATAACAAAATAAAGTAACTAGTACATCATTTCTGAAGAATTAAAATGTGTAACTGACTTCAGAATTATATATATTATATATATATATATATTTTTTTTTTTTTGCTGACATTACAAAATGATTTTAAAGTCAACCCAATATAGCCTTTCTTAATTCCCAGGTAAAACCAGGAGGGGCAAAGGTGAGTATTAAGTTAAAAATGTTAGCAGGAGGGAGTGTGAAAGGATGGAAGGAGGATTTAAAATTAACTGAACATTTTGTGCCTCCAAAATGATTCTGCTGGCATTCAATTTTAATTCAGGGTGAAGATTAGGGTCAATTGCTCATTAATCCAATCTGGCTTTCGCTTCTAGGCTACTATTATTAACTTCTTTATTCAGATGTTATTCAAATGAGTCTCTCTATTAAAAGAAGCAAACTGATGCAGGCAAAACATATTGTTAGTAAATCTTCCCCAGTTTGGCAACACATCAATGATAGATCTGGCATTCTCAGCGTCAAAAACTCTATCGGCATCTGTTACAACAGAATCAAGATAAAATGAGCGAAATGAAAACAAATGGAGGCAGGGAGGGGAAAGTGCTAGAAAATATTTGAAATGTTCTACAGATTCTTTGTCCTTAAAGACTCACTTTTCATCAAATTAATCAAGAATTGGGTGCTACTTCAAGCAGGTAAACTTCAGAGGAAATAAAAAACAGGTAGTCAGGTGGTTGTTCGGGAAAACTGGGGTAGACAGGTGTGAATATGAAGTATCTGAAATGTGTCTTTGGTAAACTTCTACATTTTTTGGCTCTCTTGCTTCCCTTATATCCATTCACCAACTCTGCACTGTTCTCTGCTACACCTTGGTGTCCTGAGCCCCAGCTGAGAGAGTGCCTGATCCAGCAATTCACCAGGGCCTTAGCAGAACAGTCCCCCAACTTCACCTTCCTTGAATGCCATTTCAGAAGAGCCTCATTCTATGAAGTATTATACTTATCCAGTAACCCAACATGACTAGTAATTTTTCATTAGTAACACATTCCTCTTAAAGAGATTGATGTTAATATAGACTAATGGTAATTAGCAAAGACTATGCATCTAGACTGAGTTCAAATCTCACCACTAGTTGTGTGACCCTGAGAAAGTTTCTTGATCCCTGTTTCCTCAGTTCTCCCACCTATAAAATGGGAGATAAAAACAGGACATACTTAAGGAATTTTTAAGGGAGCGAGTGAATTCAAATATTCAAGTTGGTTAGGATGGTGTCTGGCATATACTAAGCACTATTTGATTATTAGCTGTCATTATTTTTTAATAACACCTCAAGGGAATTTATTTTTAAACAGAAATTCTTGGCAATGCTAGCAATCTGAATTAAATGAAAGACTTTCTAATTGGGAAAACACCAGACAGAAAAAATACGTGGAGAAGTATTTTAAGAACTCTCAAAGTATGTGCTCCCCTGACGTCTGCTAACTGCTGAAGTATATAGATTATTGAGGTCCAGTGAAATTAAATAGCCTAAGAACACACTTAGTAAAGGGTGGTGACAGAGGTTGTGGTGGTAGACAGAGGAGGTTCAGTATGTGGGATCTAGAATACAGTGCCAATGTTGAAATACAGTCCAGAAAGTTTCTACTAGTCAAACAGCTCTGTTCTCAGATTATAAAATTTACATATCTTTCAAAGTCTCTCATTAGCCTCCATTTCTATACCCTAGTGGGAAAAGCATGCACCCAAAAGATGCGCTCCTGAATTTCCTGCCCTGAATTCTCTACTGACACTGCTATCCAAGCCAAAATATTAGCAGCACACCTCACTCTCCATCAAAATTTTTCTCTAACCCCAGATCCACCACCTTACTTCAAGGTACCATTATCTCTCACTTAAATAACAGCAGTCACATAACTTATGTTATGACCCATTCTTGCAACTAAGTAATAATTATCTGTAGAAAGCGCAAATGAGCACTTCAACCCCATTCAATGACTCCCAATTACCCATGAAATCAAGTTTAAATTTCAAAATATAACTCCCAGGCTTCTTCCTGATTTTGCATAGACCTAACTCTTCAGTATCTATTTGAGTGCATTCCATGACCCTACCACACTGAAGTTCTGGCAGTTCTTCCAAGAACATACTGCAGTCTCTCAGCTGTGAGTTGCCATGCACAGCTTGTTCTGCCTAAGGTCTTCCTACATGCTTGAGGTCTGGATCAGGTAATTCAGGAAAATATTCAAATTCTATATACTATTTGATCATAAATGTGTATTTACATATGTATGTATTTGCATATATATTCACGAATATATTACACCACATATTACATATATATATATATATATATATATCTGTTAATTTACCCTCTGTTCTACTCTTTTCAGTTTTAAATTCAAATTAAAACAAGGAATTACAGAATTGTACCAATACAAGCTTTATTTCTCTATAAATATTATAGGAACATTATTTCAGATCTGTTTTCTATCCACAAGAATAACTGGTGTTACTGAGGATGGAGACAATAACTGTATCTGAAATTAACCAGGATGATTCTGAACTGCTATGAACTTATTCTTTTTTTTAAAGATTTATTTATTTATTTATGCCTACAAGAACTGGGGTATAGGCCAGAGGTGTGGGAGGTGGGGAGGGTGAAGGATCCACTAGAGATAGAGTGGGGAGCAGAACAAGTGAATTTACTGAAATACACTGCTGAGGGGAGAAGCGGGCGAGACAGGAGAGGTCTGCTGTACCATGTGGGTTAGCTCGCTGGCTGGAGATCTAACTCATGCTGCAGTGACTGGTTATAGCTTGATAGTTTTGAGACTTTAACTACTATGCCACCAGGGAGGCCCTATGAACTTTTTCTTTAAATGAAAACATCTAGCTGAGTTGGCCTATGTTAAGGGTTGAGTATATGACTATTATTACTCCAAATTAATTTTCATGTTTATAATTTATTGAAGGATATGTTTAAAAATTAGATAACAGAAGCTTAAATAGGTTTTAAAATCAAACAAAATCTACATTAATTGTTTAAAAAGGAGTCCAACAAAATATTTTTTTTTTGTAGGGGTATTTTATTTCTGACATTGGTTAGAATCTGGTACATGGTGATAACAAGCAGATTGACTTTTATTGATTTTAAACAATCTCCAGTCAAAGCATATCATCATTGCCTGTGCCCACTACAAACCAAGTGCCTTGTTCTTGGCAATCCACTACCATTTAATATTTGTCTCTCTTTTTTTAAAAAAAAATATTTTATCTATTTATGCATATAAGAACTGGGGTATAGGCCAGATGTATGTGGGGGCGGGGGGAGTGAGAGGATTCACCAGAGACAGAGTGGGGAGCAAAACAGGCAGATCACACACTGCTGAGGGGAGCTGTGGGTGAGACAAGAGAGGTCTGCTGCGCCATATAGGTTAACTTCCTGACTGGGGATCAAACTCAGGCCATGAAGGTGATAGCACTGAGACATAGCACCTAGGCCACCAGGGAGGCCCTATTTGTCTCTCTTCTTGCTTTCATCCTTTCTCTAATTTTAGCTTATTTGTTCTTATAATCCTTTTTATATAATGTCTTACAGGATTTTTCAGTAAACTAAACTTGAATTGTATTAAATTAGAGGCCTGCTGTTATGTCCAATGTCCCAGCATAGGCTATCTTTATGTTACAAGTCACCTTGCCTCTTTTTAATGGTCAACTTACTAGTTTATCTTTTCATTATACTATAATCTTCATGAGATCAGGGGCTATACACTGTTTCAGGAGTAGGTAGTGATTAAAGAATAGTTAAAAATATGAATTTGTGCTCTACTACTTTGTCAAAAAGCCAAATACTAATACATTTGAACTGATTTTCAAGAGTCAGTCCAAGACAATATCAGTCCAACATAATATCAAGATTTACCTTTTAAATTCAGTTTCAGAAAAGCCAGCTGAGGTCATGTTACCCTGACCTTTTGAAACTAGGTCATCCAACATGATGGATCACCACAAATAACTGAGAACCAACAGCCATGTGTCATGTCTCAGACCCAGTCCAGAATGATGCAGAGGAATGGGGTGGGGGATTGAGGGATATTGGGGAGTTGCCCATGCTAACAAAAAGTATGTGCTCATGTTTACTCTTTATTCCCTCCTCTCTTTAACTGATAAAAAAATGTTCACATTGAAAGCTTCAGGTAAACTGTCTTCACTACAAAAAGTCTACATTTCTTCAGAATTTATAGAATACATTTATTCTTCCTCACAAACCATAAATAACAGTTTTAGGTAAATTAATCATCTGGAGCTCCATTTCACATGAGATTCTTCCTGTTAATTAAGTCTGAGAGGACCCAGAAAGTTAAGATGCCATTGAAGAGTAGAAAATGTTGGTTTCCTGAACTTTTGGGAGGTTATAAATTATATGGGTCTAGATTTTCACCTCCTCAGAATAAAAAAAAAACAGTTTCTCATTGACTGGGCTGTCATGGATTGGGTCTCTAACTACATGGGCATGTCCTATGTGAGGGATTTCTTAGCATTTCATTAGCCAGTTACTATTTTAATTGAGCATTTGAATAGAAGATACTGTGAAAAACAATGGCAACAATATTAGTATATGTTGAGCTTTTAGAATCCTGCCAATTACCACCCTACACATTTTATGGGCATTCTTTCACACGATGTAGATATAATTCACAAGATATAGACAGGAAATTTGAGGCACAGAAATGTTACAAAACTTCCCTAAATTCACACAGTAAGGGAATGACAGAAATCACTTTGAAAGCCACATAACTGTACTCCAGCACTTACCAGCTATGCCCCCATTCTAAAGTTCCTACATAGTATGTAACATTTCTATCAGGTGACTGTAAATTTCTAAATAATAAAGATCATTGTTTGCTTTTTTTCACCAGGCAGTGCTCAGTTCAGGGTTTTCTGAGTCTTAATTACATTTTGTATCTTAAGAGAAAAACTAATTTTACCTATGTGTTGACAGTGATTGCTGTATATTCTGCTTGTTACATGTAACAAGAAACATTCCTTTTTATTTTGAGATTTTTTTAACTCATTGGAGAAAAAAAATATTTAAAAAATCACTTTAAAGCAGATACTGTAATGACCACTTTGCAAAAAATCTTATACTCAGAAATGGAGAGCAACAATAACACAACCAGAACTAACATTTTTAACAAGAATGAGCCAAGGTTAACATGAATTAGTCCGTGTAGCTAATACAATAATCCTCTGATTCCATTGTTACTAATATCCTCAATTTCACAGGTTGGAAACTGGGTATTAGTTGAAAATTGATTTCTTAAGGAAACTAGGTATCTTGATAATTTGTAAAGGTAGCAAGTAGAACGAGGATTGAAAGTAAGCAATCTGTCATCACAGCCTTCATCCCCAAAGTTCTTCATCATTGCCATATAAAACATTTAAAAGTCCCTATTTTGTATTAAATAATATCATTTTTTTTTTTAAAGACCCACAGCTTGCTTTGTGTATTTAATACACTATAAAACTAAATCCCTGTCTGGTAAATCGTGTGTATATTCTCTGTTGACCACTAGAGGGCGACCGTCCTGTTTTCAGGGTGGATTACTTCCAACTATCAATAGAATTGCTGACTGTAAAATAAAGGCAGGCAACCACTTTCAGTCTTGAAAGAAAAATGTAAAATCAATTTAATCAGTCATGTATTCGGCAAATATTTTGAGTCAAATTGGAAACAAAGACAGAGACATTGTACTCCCGGAGTTTACCATATATTTAGAGAGATCTATGAATGCATAGCAAATCTAAATACCAGGGAAATAGAATTTGTAAGTTTAGAAGAAGAAATTATTGTGGACCAAAGAAATAATATTACATGTTTATGGAGAACGTTTAAGATAGCAAAGTCATTGTTTCTACTTACTTGATTCTCAAACTTTCATATAGAAAGTGTAATTATCTCTACCTCACAGATGAGAGACCTAATAGCTTGGAGGTAGGTGACTTGCCTTGTTCATTGGATTTCCAATAGGCTTAGTTGTTCTTCTTGCCTTCACAGGAACTTAATGTATATCTAAGGTTAATTTACCATTTCTATCACTTTGGCTTTTTTTTTTTTAATTGTACTTTTCTCCTTTTCTTTCCATACTAAATGGACTTAGTTATTTTTGTTATTGTTGTTTGCAGAACTAAAGCCTAAAATGAGATGACTGAATGGATCAAACATGTGGGTTTTTAAAAACAAGACAGAACAAAACTCAGTTCTATGCCTCAGATCTTGTTTGCCAACTTTCAACAAGGAGAGAATTTTTATAGTCAAATTATAAAACCCTGAAAATAGGACTTTATAATGGAAATGCTGATACAACCGTAACTATAGTATTGCAATTGCATCACTATAAGAAAATTGGTTTAGATAATATACCCTTCTGGAATGAATGCCATTCTAAATGATTGTGCATCTCCATAAATCTAAGCTAACTCAGTAATTCAAAATTACTAAGATTTAAGTTTAGTAGCAATAAGCAATAAACTTATGGCTACTGCTATAATAACTGTTGGTCGCTACACCCTTATTTCACAGCAGGTGGTCCGCTCCATGCTGGTTGCAGTCTGAATGAAAGTAGGCATCACTTTGAAACTAATTCCTGAAGTTGATGGAAGGCTCCAGAGCCATTTCAACTAGTGAAATAGTGTTATGCTTTGTGCACATTTTTTTTTTCTTTTTAAATTAAATGCTCTGAGACACTTGACCTTTCTGACAAATGAAGGGCAAACCCAGCTATTCTTGCTTCATGGCACAATTATAAGTCTCTAGATATTTAAATTTGTTTAGGCAGATTGTTTTCAGTTCATAAGTCATTATTAATACCCCTATTAAGGAAAAATAGCTTGTCACTGAATGCATTTATTTGAATGGAAAACTAAAAGAGGGCTTTACATTCACATTGATGCTGAACAAGCAATCCAAGGAATCCCCTATTCCTAATCTCTTTAGAAGATCAGCATATACTTTGTTCAAAATATGTGTTCAGGTCACACAACTTAAAATATCCAGTGCAATTTTTAAATTATATTTAATGTATCTTTTTATTGAGGTAACATTTGTTTTCAATATTGTATATGATTTAGAGGTATAGGATTCCCCCCATTAGGTATTGTTACCACAGCATACCATTACTAAGATACACATAGTCCTCCACCAAAGTCCAGTTTGTCTCTTGCCCTCTGGTAGTCTCAGTTCTAAAGTTAAGACTTCTAGGGTTTGTTGTTGGTTTGGTTTTCTCTGGACCTTTGTTTTTTCTCTCTATTTTCCAAATATATGTGACACATTTCATATTTTGACTCTCTCCTTAGCATAACTCCCTCCAGTTCCATCCATGTTGCCACAGATGTCAAGAGTTTATCTTTTCTGTGCTTGAACAGTATTCCATTGTATATATAGATCACATCTTCTTAGTCTACTCATTTGTCTGTGATTATATAGGTTGTTTCCATAGCTTGGCTATTTTAAACAGTGCTTCAATGAATATAGGAGTGCATCTAGCCCTTCTAATTAGTATGATGTATATTGCAGGTAGTTTCCTAGGAGCCAGATTGATGCATCATATAGATCCATTTTTAATATTTTGAGAAACTTCCATTCTGTTTTCCATAGGGGTTGGACCAGTCTGCATTCCCAGCAACAGTGTATGAGGTAATATCTCACTGTGGTTTTGATCAGCATTTCCCTCATGATAAGTGATGATATCTTTTTTCATAAGGCTATATAACCATTTAACCACCTAACAAAGTCCTCAGAACAAATGAAAAATGTGTTGTATAATGTTTAGCAAGATCATGTTCAATAGATGCTTTTTCTTTTTATTTCAAGTTTTTGACCACAGAAGAGGTCTTAGACCTCTTCCTAGGTAATTCCACTTTCAGGGAGAACATTGAGATACTTAAAGAGTAATTGTGTTCATAAGATTTCGTGTTCTTGGGACCACAGTTTCACAGTAGGATTGTGAACATACAATTGTTGTATAAATAAAAGGCAAATGTAATTTTCATTCAAGGTTTTCATGATCTCTCAGAAAGCATTCTAAATTGAGTGAAAAAAAAGGCTTTCATGAAATCTTAATTTTAGATGCATGGGCATGTCACTTTCTTAACCTTCAGTAAACAGTGAAGGGAAAGAGAAAAGTTTCATGTTCTGACTCTTCTACTTCTACCCTAAACATCTGGGGACTTTGCAGGGATGTACAGCTTGGTTCCAGAAGAAAACGACCTTTGCTTTAGTGACCTCCACCATGGAGTAAGTCGCAGCAGTGACTGAGGGATCAAGAAGTATTCTCAGGTAAATATTAGTTGCACACAGATGTATTCCCGCACCACTCCATACCTTATTGCTCAAATTTTTTTCACTCCTAGCATAAATATTAATGGAATCTATATGCCAAAAAATGTAAAATTACCAAGAGTTTCAAGCCAATTCTCATATTTCTATCTTCCACTATGCCTTTGTGACCAAATTGCTTGGATTTTTTTCCCCGTTTTTGAGTCACACAAAAAAACCCCTAGCTTTCATTATTTCCACTAAGTAGTGAAATGTTATCAGTAATCTAATGATAATCAGTGATCTCCCACTACTTAGAATATCAGTAGGACATTGATTCACATCAAAGAGGAATGCAGCATTTTAATATGCTATTTATCTTGAAATAGCCATGTGTTTGGGTTGAAAAGTCACAGGTTGTTCAGTAAGAACTTTTAAATCTTTAACAAACTTGATTATCCCTGTTTGATATTACAGAGTGTTCTTGTGTCTTCAGCTCTACGGATTTCATTTTACATTCATCAAGATCATAGTTTCCAATTTGGAGATCACAGAAAAACACTATTATTTCAAGGTCACCTTAATTATACTTCTTTCTGTTACATTGATTTGGGGCAAAGTGTCCTTAAATTAATTTTTATTTTGTTCCTTTTTCCCCTCACTTACCTATTGCAAAGCCTTTCTTTTCTCTAAATGACACTGTATCTGACCTGGCCTTTATCCAAGGAGAGTTCTTTGCCAGATTTTGTGAAGTTATGCAGAAGCCATGAGTATCTTCTTATCAAAAATTTGTTCTTACTACCTATTACTCAACATACATATCATATTTTTTATTTTCTATTTCCTTGACAACACTTTCATCTCCATCCAAATCTCAAAGTCTATATCATATTTATTTTTCTACTTTTTTGCTGACATAACCTAAAAGTTCAGAAAACCTCGCCTATCATCTATTCCTTGAGAAGGTTCTTGAGAAAGACATTATTGGGTTGTAAAACTGCAAAAGACTGGGAAAGAATTACAACTCAGAGGAACCAAGAAAGACTTTATAATTTCAAGTTTTATAATTTAAATTATTTAAGAAAACAGAGATGAGGGCCTATGGTCAGGGAGAAAACAGTCTCACTTAGTCAAACTTAGGGGAACATCAAGGCTATTTGGTTCAAATGTTTGTGAGCATGAACATGGCCTACCTGGTATGATTATTTGTTTCTTGAAGTGGTCTAAATACTAAATACTAAATAGATAAGAAGTGTTAATAGTCTCTAAACTAAAATAGAAAGGACCTTTGACCCATTCTTTCTCCTAGTAGCGCAATGGTGACTTTTATGAAATAGTTCTCTAAGAAACCCTTTATCATAGTTATGAATTTTGTTGGAAGAAATAGATTAAAGAGGAAATTTAGAGAGGGCATTTGAAAGAAATTTGGATGGGCTCCCAGAGTGCCTCTATTATATCAATCATAAAAATACGGTTTCCTTTGGAAGCAAGGTTATTGAAAAGCTGTTTCCAGACCACCCCAAGGATGGGAAGATTTAGAAACCGACTCCTTCTGCAGTTTAATTTTTACAAATCAAGGTCATATATACAATTTCACTTCTCAAAACCTATTGATTTAGAAAGTATGAAAACTGTCAAAAATTTTAATTCCATATCTACAAATGAGATAAGAGAAATGCAAAGAAATAATACGACTTAACTAAAGTGTAGTGGTTATTATTACGGTGTGATTTTGGGGCAAGTTATTTAGCCTCTCAATCTGTAAATGGAGAAAAAATATTACTTTATAAGATTGTGTGGATTCTATTAACATTTCTAAGCTGGTTCATAATAAGCTTTGAAAAAAGCATAGTAATTGTGAAGATTTTTACAGCAATTACCAGTTATATCACAAAACCTTAATTAGAGATTGTACTTGCTATCTTGAGAAAAATAAAGGGATAGGAGTTGCAGAGTTAAAAATCACAAATTCATATTTCCTACTAAGGTCAGTCTTACATGCATATTAAGGTGAGAAACATTTTCATCTATTTCATGGGTGTAGACCTAGTCCATAGAGCCTCTTGTTCATCAACATGAACACTCTGTCATTTTATCCCATTCCAGTATGGAAAGTGTAAGTTTAAAAATAGACATTTTAATTTGCTACAGTCCTTAAGGAAAGATCTTAAAATTGCTATCTCTTTGTAAAGAAATAGGAGAAAAATCTAAATGAAATTTTATTCTCTGCTCTTATCTATACATCAGGAATTGAAGGTAGCAAAAATATACCTTAAATTTGATTTGTTCATGAATCCATGACAAATATGAATAATCTTTCCTAATCATAATAAAATTAAACCCTCTATATTGCTTATTGTGGGCCTTTAAACAGAACCAAGTATATGAATGTAAGAGACACACTGACATGTCACCCTCATGTCATCTGATAAGAAAAATCTCAATATTTTGTTCCTTCCAGAACATGTATCATAATCAAGTTCCATGTACTCAAGTATTACAATGTTTATTCCTAAATTATGTGGAGAAAAATTGATTGAGAAGGGTATCACTCGCTGAAAAATCACTTCATATCTGTATTAGGGATCTTTCTCGAATATTTATGCATTCTGAAATTATTTACTATTCTGTGATACTGTAATTAATAATCTTATTTCTGAATAGAAAACATAAGTAAAGTTTACTAAGAATCCTGTGGTTGATCATATTCATTCCCACATACTGGACAGTTTTGGAGTACTGTGAAAAAGTATTTCATGTATGTGTTCAATACCAGTATCTGAGACTAGAGATAAATATATTTTTATAAGTAGTAACTTACATAAATTTTATAGAGAAGATTAGAAGTAATTCAGAGTTGTCTTGGGGAAAAAAAACAGTTATATAATTTGGTTTCAATAAATGAAATATTTTTTAAAACTTTTTTTCAAAACAGTTCAAGGTTGGCTATTTAGACTTAGAAAACATGTTGCTGAATCTCTACTTTTTATAAATGATATACATTGCAACATATTGCCTAATCTCTTTGGTGGATTTTCAGTGTCTTTTATATAAAATTAAGTGTTCTAGTGGATCAGTAACAAAGGGAGTCCATTGTATATGATGTAGGAACATAGGTGCTCTGGGGGCTGTGGTGATGTATATCTGAGATATGAGCTTATTTCCCTGAATCATGTACAATGTGGTAAACCAATGTGAACCCACGTATATATAAAATTTGAAGGTTTTTACAAAATTTCAAACTCTTAAATATGATTCAGACATATCTGTACATTAAAACTCAGCATTGTAATACTGAGTATAAAAGATAACAATAGTTTGTTCCCATGATGGTTTCCTTTAGGTTATAAATGTTGGTAAACTTTCTGTGACAATGTTTCTTACAGACCATTTTTCTTCAAATGTGACACTGTTCCACCAAGCATAAAAATGCTCTATTTGTGAACATCAGAAATCAAGATTTCCAGGAGATTCTATGAATGAATATGTTCGCTATCTTCCTTTATCAAGATGTGGACTGAAAAATGATATTAACTCTATATTTGAGAGGTCATCTGCAGTGAATATTCACTTTTTCTCATTTTTAGCATTATAATTTTACAGGTAGTATGTGATTTTTATTAACTTATTTAAAATACTGAATTGAAGGAGGACTTAAGACTTTTATATCTGAAAAATAATATCACTAGTATTTAAAATTGGTTCATTAGTAAAATTACTATTTTCAGGCAACATTTATTCAGAATTATTATATATGTCTGTACCTTGATTGTGAAAGCATTTGTATTTAAATTTGTCTATATGTTTGTATGGTCCATATGTTTGACTTAATGTTTTTTACTTTCTTTTTGTCTATATTATTGCTATTTAACTATTTCATATTTGTAGGTTATTTTTACTAACTAGTATAAAGGAGTTGGCGGTAAAACATTTCTACTAAGTGTTACTTGTTAATAGTATTCTCAAAACAAGAGATTTCATTTGAATGCAGATGGATTAAGTTGAAAGCATATTTCTAGCTTGACTTTTCTTCCTTAAGAAATAGCAAATCCTACGTATCAAAAATTCCTAAAACTGAATATGTTATTCTTTATGACTAGTACCTATAAAGTGAAAACCTTTGCAATACCAAGGTTGTGTATGTTCATTACTACAAAACAAAATTAGGAAATGGGGTGGCAAAGACTCAATCATTCAATGAAACATCTGATAGTTTATATGCAATATGTACTTAAGGATAATAGTATGCATTTTTAATATGTGGGCAAGATTAAAATTCTGGATATAGATCTGTTTAACATATAGATGAGATTAAAAGTCTGAACACAGAAAAATATGCTTAATAAGTAGGCAAGAATTAATAGTGAATATGTAGAAAAAAATATTTGAGGCTGAATAGAATCCAACAAATTTTCTGGGTCAAGTTTTCAGATGAGAGAGAAAAGCCAAGTTAGCCCAAATGACATACTTGAGATCACATGATTTATTATGTTAGACCTAAAAATAGATTCTCATCTGACATTTTCTTTACTGCTTTGTCTGGGATATAAAAAATGACATCAAAATCATAAGATTATAGAATAAAATAAATCAAATGTTGACTGTTCTTATTTTGACAAGTAGGTGAATCACATATTTTGTACCCAACATTCAAAAAACTTTTTTTTAAAGATTTATTTATTTATGCATACAAGCTGGGGTACAGGCCGGAGGCATGGGGCAGTGAGAGGGTTCACCAGAGACAGAGTGGGGAGTAGAACAGGCAGATCGACAGAAATACACTGCTGAGGGGAGCAGCGGGCGAGGCAGGAGAGGTCTGCCACGCCATTTGGGGAATCTCCCTGGCCTGGGGTCGAACTTGCGTTGCCGCTGCCGACAGTTCCACAGTGCAGCGCTTAACCACTGCGCCACCAGGGAGGCCTCAAAAAACTTTTTAACTGATAAATTATAAGGAAAGCAACTGAACAAAATACTTTTGAATATACGAACCAGAATATAGCATTTATGTTAGAGGGGACTAATTTTCATTAATTTTAACACATTGTATGCGGGAAACGTATTTAACGTTTTACATTGACTGGTAGTAGAGTGCGGGACATGTATTAATACGTTTTTCATAAACTAGTGGTAGAATGCGGGTAACGTATAAATATGTTTATTTTTATACTTTTTTTTATACTTACATAATTAGCAAAAATGGCCCACGCCACCTGTTAGCGCATGATAAAAACTACCCTCAAACAATGTGTTAATAGAAAACTCAGCCCTTGTTATTTTTTTTACTATAAAAATATCCCCATCCATGTAGTGAGAATCATATCTATAATAATGGTAAAAATAGGCAACATGTTAGTTAGCACTCTGTGAAACATTTTTCATTTATTTGTTCACTGATCCTGCAATAGTCATATGAGGAACTAGATTAGTAAACAAACCATTTGCACATTTACTTTTTACATCAATTCATTCAACAGGCTTTTAAAGAAATGTGTTCTATAGATTGTTATATATATATATTTTTATATTTAAGGTAACCTGAGTTTCACAGAGATATTAACTAAAAATGAAAACATAGTGAAGCAAAGTGGTGTAACACTGTAGATAGATAAGTTAATGGTGTATATCACAGACTCAAAAGATGGTGACACTTATATGTGAAAAACCAAACTAAGGGGCTGATAAAGACAAGCTTGATAGAGACTAAGCCTTGAATGCCGACTACAAAACTGAAGCAAAGAACAAAGAGGGGAGGGAGCACAGTGGACTATGGGTGATTTGGTGGTAGTTGTAGTGTACTAAGGTGGCAATACCTGGGAGTGGGGGGGTGGGGGGTGGAGGGCATCCTATAGTTCCAAACAGTGTAGCCACCATTACCTCCATAAAAAATAAATGTAAAACATAAAACTGACTCATGACTAAAAACTGAAATTAGTAGATAAAATGCAAGATTTTAAAAACTACAATAAAATAGAAGACAGAGAAGAACGAAGAGATGAAAACAAGTAGAAGGCAAAAGCACAATTATAAACATAACCATAGCGTTATAATATATAATGACCTCACCAAATAATAATGGACTAAATATTTTAATTAAAAGACAGATTGTCAGAGTAAGACAAAAATAATGATACTTGTATTAAATAAAAGCTCCCATCTTCAATCTTTTGGGGATATCTATGCACAATTTGCTGGTACATTTTCACATTCAGATAAGCAGCTCAGAAAACCACCAAAGATAACATTCATAGTCCCCACATAACAAGAGTGTTTATATGGAAGCATATATGGAGATGGGCTATGACTTCAGACTCTTGTTTTTAAAAATGGGATGTTTGGCAGCTCTCCTGCCCACCTGTGACTATGCAGCTGTCTCTCTTTTTCTTCCTCCTTTTCCTAATAAACCTTCCTTTTAAAATGTAAAAATAAGTAAGAGATGTTTACTCTGAGTTACCTTTAATATATTGATTTTCTTATTTCCTAAATTATCCAGTTGTCTTTGATTTAAAATTCTTTATATCTGTAAAATAGCCATTTAAATGATATGTATTCTAGTAAAATGGTAACTTGAAAGGAATAGTATATTTTTCCTTTGTGATGTACATCCTATGGAAGGCCTGTGACATTATTGATATCTAAAGTGAGAGATTGAAAGAATACTCACTTGTTCAAAAGTGAGAAATTTCCAGGTTCTTTATGTGATTAGACCCGAGTCACAAAATAACAAAATATCCTAAATGAATCAGCAGTGATATTTTCATTCTGTAAATTTTTTCAGAGTTAATAAGTGAAATATCCAAACTAAATTGTTAGATAGCTTCAGTCCTTAGGGAAAATAATATTGTACCTCTTTCATATATTTGGAAGTAAGCAGAATGGAAATATCAATGAAAGACCTTTTTTTCTCTGCTTTTATTTTTATTCACAAAAGTTCTGATACCAGAAAAGATACCCAGTAACGTTTATAATAGATTTTGAATTCTAGTTTTAGTGACTCAACTTGGCTTATTCTCATCCACAACAATAAAATGGCCATTGGCTTCACAATTTCTTATGCCATAGCCGCTACAACAGTAATAACACATGGTAATTGTTTAATTTTTGTCAAATTAGTCTTACATAGACAAACTTAAATCATCTGACTCTGTCAAATGAAGATGTAATCATGTACTTTCCATAAGTTCTGAGTTTCAACAGAAATTCTTCATTTTTATTTCATATTTTATAAAGTAAAGAAATGGGCTATAGAAAGAAATTATTCTTGGCCATATCTCTTTATTACTTTGTTTGGAAACTTTTACCGAATTTCTAGATATGTATGTATGCTTTAATTGCAAATACCTCTATTGCTATAAAATAAGGATAACTGATGATTGGGACTCTTTTACACTCAGATTATTAGTCCTTCTTGAGAGAAACTCAATGGACTATTGCCTCCAATGTGTGAATATGAGATGTCTCCAATAACTATAATAGACTGTGGAAAACTTGTGGATGAGCTCAAGTTACTAGACAAAGATGAGAAATGCAATCTGACTTTATTACCTGAGGTGTCTATGCATTGACATTCGTAAATCCTACATGAGGGGAAAGCCTTCCTTCAAAGTACAACTAAGCTAGACAAGGTAATTTCCAACCACATCTGCATACAGTCATAATTTTGTTCATATTGTGAGAAAACAAAATCTAACAGTGTAAATTTGAAATCTAATTGGAATTATTAAGTGATTCATGTATCAGGCAGCATTTCATGTGGCAAACAGAAAGCTGCCCCAAAGGGTTATACAAAATGGAAACTTTTACAGAAAGAAGGATGGGACAAGGAAGCTATAGGTAAAAGAAAAATGAAAGTTCATTGAAAAAAGTAAGAGTTCAGGTGACAGAGCCTTCTCATTGGCTGAGTAGTGAGTAGTGGTATTCCCATTGGCTAGGCTTGATCCTGGGCAATAAGGAAATTTCCTCCCCATTTAGGACTAAAATTGACATTTAGCTGATGCCTAACTGATATTTAACTTTAATTGACAACACCTGTTTGGGGTAATTTATGATGAGAGTAAGTGTTCAAAATTCCTCTACAGAACTTCCTTACTCCAATTTTAGTTACAGTTTCCTCTATAAACTTTTGCAATATCTATTTTAAGTAAAATTGATATGGATTATGAAATCACCTGATCCCATTCTAGATTATGATACCTTTATGTGTAAAATTAAATATTTTCAATGATAACTTCAGTCTGAATACCTGTTTTGGATTTCTTATCACATTGAGATTTTTTTTATGCTGGAAACAGTAAAATAACAAATGTAGTTATAGGAAACCTTTACTTCTGAAAGATCATGAATTGTTGCAGGATTATTTTAAACTTTGGTCACTTAGCAATTTATACCTATACTTTCGTAAGTTTCTTTAAGAAACGGACCACAAGAGGAATCAGTAGATAGCATTTTTGTGTGAGATTGTATCAGCTTTGCAAGTTGTCATTTCTTTGAATGTGACACTATTCAGTCAAGCATATAAAGGTTCTTACTTTTAAGAAGTCTCAGTAAGCAATACTATGCAGAAGATTCTATACCTAAAACAATTCTTCCTTATTTCAACAACATCTGATTAAAGACAGAAAACCTGTGGACTATTATCTCCTAGGAAATCATTTACAATGAAGATTTTTCTCTTTTTCTCTATGCTCTTTGGTGTCTTCATTTTGCCAGGTAACACAAATATTATTAGAAGGTGAGCACTGGGGGGAGAGCAAGCTTTTTAAACTTAAAATTATTAATGTTATAGAATCATTAAGGACCCCATAAAGACCACATAATAGCTATTTACAGTCACCAGATGGAAAAAATATTTGAATAATTTTTGAAGGGCAATATACTAGTAAAGGCTGTAATTCATTTTAATTACATAATAGTGTATTGCACACATGCACATATATATTCATACACATGTGAATTGTTTTAAGAAAATAGTGCTGCAATGATTTAATTAATCCCTGAAATAAATGTGTGTTCAATATTAAAATTTTACAAAATTGAACATGCTAAAAAATTGAAGTAAACAGAGTAGAATAAGTTTGTGCATGGAAATAATTCATCCCACATTTATAGTACTGATAGAAGATGTTAAATAAGGTTGAGTGACTTGCTAAAAGTCCAAATTGTATTATGCTTATGACTCAGACTAACTGTTCATCTGTTTGTTCACTTCCAGTTAAATTCTCTTCCTTCATTATCCTGTTACTTTATTTTGATCACCAAGATAGCTGTCATTATTGAGATCAGAGAATATCACCATTAAATAAATCTATAATATCCTATTCTCTCACTACTACTATATTCTAACACTTAAACATAAATAACTTGTTAGCTGACAATTTCTCACCAAAAGCAGAAAAGTAAATGAACTTCGATTGATAATATAACCCATGGAACTCAAGGAGTTGAAATTAATTTAAATAAGAATAATATTTTTCCTTTATTATAAATTCATTATAACATGTTCATTAAAATTCCTTCTGTATCTATAAATTTTCTGAGGTATTATATAGAATTTAATATATAAATTATATTTAAGTTTTTCGTTTTAAAAAATGATTTTAATAGCTAACATCTGTTCTCCCATTTCACCACATTAATTCATGACTCCTTACAATAGCCATGTGAGGTTCTTAATAGCCAAGTTAAATATTTTATTCAACCCAATTTAAAAAAATAACATGTACAGCATATTTTTCACAATTTAAAAGAAATATGTACTGCATATTTTTCATGTTCTAAAATATTTCCTAGTATATAGAGCCATGAAATATACTGTAGTCCTTGTTTTGGAAAACATTTTTTTCTTCATCTTTTAAAGCAATATTTTTTTTTTACAGTTCTGAAAAACCCATTATCAAGACTACAATGAATGCCCCATGTAGAGAGAAATTTGAGATACTAACCTTAAAGATATACAATACTTCCATGATGTTTGAAAAGGCACAATATGCTACAGAGGAAAACAATACAGGTAAAATAGAACAAGCGGAATTTTGTCTTGCATATTTTAAACTGTCTGTCAAATTCAATGAAATATACCAAGTATATTCTTTATCCCAGTCAATATTTATTTAGCTCTTCTGTCTTTCACTTTCTACTTTTATGAAGATTGGATTTCATTTTCTAAATAAGAAAGAAGTCTTATTTTAAAATCATAAGGTCTAATTTTTTATGAAGCTCTTTATATCCAAATATTTTCACATTTTCAAGAGGAAAAATTCTGTAATAATTGCTTTCAGAGTCATTATTGTTTTTTAAAAAAATTGTTATTGTCTTTATGATTAGGAGTTTGACTATTGACTTAATTTTCCTCTAACCTGACAGGTGGCAAAATTTCTTTTTGTTAGTTACCACCATCCATTATTCATAAACGTGAGATCTTCAAATATGAAGTATGTTTTTAAAAAGAAAAAAAAATAGGATATTTTTATAGATTCCAAGGTTAATGTAATTATCTCAATTAGGATTTACAGTATCATTTAGCAAGATGTCTTTTCTAGTTTGAATGTTGTAAACACCATGTGAGTAATTAAGATAAATGTCTATGGGAGGGTAAAGAAAGAAGTAATTTTGTAACAACATTCAGAAGACTTATTGATGTCACGTTGAGCAAGTTAACTTATATAGGGTGTCATATCTTGTGGGAGAACATTATGTCATTCTAAAGTTTCTCATGTTTGAGGTAAAGTATCGATAGGGCCTCAATAAAGATTTATTTAATTACTCCATCAATGGATGAATAACTGTGTAGCTAGAGGGGTAGGAGGGAGCCAAAGAAATAGTCTTCAGGAACACATATATTTAGAGAGCAGGAAAACATTAAGAAGATAAAAATATTTTTAAAACAAAGAAATGGACAGAAGCAAGTAAGAAATGCAAGAGAGAAATGGACAGAAGCAAGTAAGAGTTATTGATTTGTTGAATCAGTGAATTACTACTTACTAAAATCACACTTTGCTCAAATGTATGACCCTACGAAGATTCCACGTGGATTTGATTCCAGGATGTTACAAGAATTGCTAATGTGCTAAACCCTAATATTTATGTTAAATATATAGTGAAATACAGTTAGTTCTTTGGTCTCCCTATTTAAGTTTTGTTGTACACTATATTATTTCAGTTATGGTATGAAAAAAATCAGTTTAAAAAAGAGAAATCCTTTATCACAGTTGTCTCTATCTAGTAACATCTGTGTTTTGAGGCCTTAAAAATACCAAGATACCAGTAGTCACCACTTTTTGACTAACATATTGTTGGCAATGTATATAAGTGAGAAGAGCTTTCATAATATCAAACAAACAAAAAAAAATCACATTTACTCCTGCATAAGTTTAAATCTTCTCTGTGGTGTATAATTTTGGACTTCTTGTACTTCAAAATCTAAATTACCTTCTTTATAATACACATCGGTTTTTCTATCTCGATCTCTTTATCTACATGATAATTTTTATATTTCTTTATATATCCCTTTATTTTATTACCTTACCTAATTCTATTATTTTTAATTTAAATATTTAATTTGCATTAATTGCAAAGATACATTATGGTGGTCAGCCTATTGTAAGGTCCTTTCCTATTGTCTATAAAACCACTTGGATAATAACGTCCATAGGCAAAATTTCCTTCAGTTTTTATGTATTAGCTTGACTATCCATAGATTGTAATATTAAAATTGAAACCTGGAAAAGGGCTTGTATCTGTAGAAAATAAAATATTCTAATAAATCAAAAAGCACAGTACAACTTTGAGGAAAAATACAGTCAACTTTATGGGCAAATCTATTGAAAATATTCAGCCTCATTAGCAATCAGGAAAATGCAAATTTAAACCATGATAAAATACCACAACACACTTAAAAGTATTTTTAAACATATATTAATTTATATAACACAAAATTTTGAAAGGCCAATGGAATTTTCATATTCTATTGAAGAGAATGAAGCTGATAGCACCAATTCAGAAAACAATTTTCCCTACCTATTATAGTTAAAGATATTTATACTCTATGACCTAGGATTTCCATTTTGAATATATCTACCCATCAGAAGACTGAAATATGTACTCCAAAAAATAGTACAGGAATATCAATAAAAGCCTTATTTGTCACATAGTAAGTAATTTAATGGTCATCAAAAGTGCAATAGATGAATAAAATAAACACCATGTACTAAGTAAAATCAATAATAGTAAACATACTATATGTAATATCTATGTAGTTTTAAGATATCTATTCAAAAACAAAAACGGAGAATATATATTTGGCTTATAAAATATAAGAAAAAGTAAGGCAGTTAGTACTTAATTCAGTATAGTTACTCTCAGGAGCAAAGGGTGTTTTTGATTCAGTGGTTGTGTTTGTAGAGCTTCTGACAATATTTCATATTATAGGGAGTAATTATGTAAATTGAATTATCATAGTACGTTAAGCTCTTTTTTGAAATTTTGAAATTTATTTTGCCATACAAGAAATATTTTTATAAGTAAAGAATGCAATTGTTTGGGTGAAATTGTTCTTCTCTCAGAACGTCCTACCCTTGTAATATACGGCTTTGTGCAAAGGTCTATGCTTAGGTTACTTGTGATGGGACATACCTTCCCATCGCAGAGTAAATATTGGACTTGTGATATTATTATTATCATTTACATTATTATCATTTATTAGAAAGCAGAATTTCTTAGAGTGTTGTTAAGTGCCTAAGTTTACATCACTCTGAAAATCTAGAACATAATAAAAAGATATTCAGTGAGAATGTAGCCTCAAAATTGTCATTTCTTAAAATTCTCGATGCAAAATTTATCAGTAATATTTCTAATCTATTTAAAATTATATTTATATTGAAAACCTCTATATAAACATTTCATTAAGAAAAGAAATAAGTATTTGGTTACCAAAAGACCCTTGAGATGAAAAATATGCTTATAGACATGAATGACAATATCCATTCTGACTTGTCTTCTAAATTATGTACAGTAGGACCTAATTATATTTGTCTAGGATGGTAGATATTTATTTCTTAAGGCAAGATATGAATAATCTTTATAAAATATTTAATGTTAAAAATTCATTTCTTATATTGAATCAAGCCTGGATCTTATTGATCTGCATAATTTATTTGTAGTTTTGTCCTGTAGAGATATTGGGACTACTTGAAACCTTCTATTTCAGAATTGCTGCTAGTGACAGACAGCTCATAGCCACATTCTTACCTCACACTTCCTGATTATCAAAGTTACAAAATCAAATAAATTACAGTGCAAAGTGAGACTGAGAAAACTTTATTTTAAATTTCTACAGCTCCATAAAAAGACACTTCTCCAAAGAAGAAATGCCAATGGCCGACAGGTGTATGAAAAAATGTTCAACATCACTTATAATCAGGGAAATGCAAATCACAATGAGATACCACCTTACACCATTGAGAATGTTACGCATTAAAAAAACAGGCAACAACAAATGTTGGCAAGATGCGGAGAAAAATGAACTCCCCTGCACTGCTAGTGGGAGTGCAAACTAGTACAACCACTGTGGAAAGCTGTATGGTGGTTCCTCAAACTGCTAAAAATGGAGCTTCCATATGATCCAGCAATACCACTTCTGGGAATCTACCCAAAAGACACAAAAACATTAATCCAAAAGGATACATGCACCCCTGTTTTTCTTACAGTATTGTTTACAATAGCTAAGATATGGAAACAACCCAGATGCCCCAAAATAGATGACTGGATCAAGAAGATGTGGCACATGTACACAATGGAATACTATTTAGCAATCAAAAAAGATAAGCCCATGCAATTTGCAGCAACATGGATGGAGCTAGAAGGGATCATACTCAGTGAAAAAAGCCAGAAGGAAAAAGAAAAATATGGAATGGTTTCACTTACAGGAGGAATATAGGGGAACAAAATAAGAGATCAGGAGGAGAAAATAGCAACAACAATAAAACCAAAACAGAAACTAGCAGGCAACAAGAAATGAGAGATATTCAGCAAGAGGTGGGAGGATAAGGGTTCAATACGGGAAGAAAAGAGCACAAGGGAATATGGTGACAGATCATGGGTGAATTGGTGGTGGGCAACCCATGGGGAATACACAATAATGTATATAAATTATATATAAATTTCTATAGTTCCAGAAACATTAGTGTAAGAGAAAAAGAAGGGAAAATAGCATTGAAAAACCTGAGACGATTGCTAATAAAATGTTCATTATGTTCATTCCTCAATTCATTTCTATTTTATTTAAGCTAATACTCCAACATGTCTCTTTTTAAGCAGAACTTCTCCTGGAGGTGAAGGTGTGATGTAGATTCAAGAGAAGCTGAGATACTTAAATAAAGTAGCAAGTGTTGGCACTTTAAAACTGCCTAAGTCACATTAGAATGATTGGAATGAGTAGGAAAGGATTCACTATGGAACAGAATTAAGCATGAATTTAAAAATGAGGAAAGACTTGGAGACTGGCCCACTCCATAGCCAGTGGTCCTAGCAGATAAGTAAAACAAGGGATAGTATTAACGAATTGCAAGTTCTCCAATTATCCTTTATAGAACTACTATCTAATCAATGAAATGTGTAGGGTGGGACACCTTGTATAGGGATTGGGAATTGAGTACTTTCTGATTTCGTTGATTTGCTCACTATGAATACAGAAAGCTTTTTCTCCTTTTTCTCTCTCTGAGTCAGTGATTATTTGTGTGTCTTATTCTAAATTTTGGCATTTTTACATGGATTATTAATTCCATCTATTCTTGCTTTCTTTCAGCCAGAAACAAAGTGCCTTATACTAAAATTAATAAATGGCTTGCATGTAAACGTCTTGGTGGTATATGTAAAAATCAATGTGATAAAAAAGAATTTCGAATGATAACCTGTGGAAGACCTACAACTTCTTGCTGCATAAGAGAATGCAATCCTACAAAATAACTCATAAAACAATCGACATTAAGTCTTCTCATTACTTAATTACTTCTGTTATCTTATTCACAGCCTACTATTTCTGTCTATGCATGTCTCTAATGAATAACTAATTAAATATATTTCATTCTGAATCATTCATGAATATTGTGTCCCTTTGGAAGGAAAATTCAAATAGAGTGGAGTTTTGAAATCAGGAGGAGACGAAGAGTGGAGAAGAACAATCCATTATGGGTCTACTATGTTATATGAGATTATGGAGTTAATTCTATGCTGAGTGTGAAAAACCTATTGTAAATGACTGGTGATTTATATCAAGCATTCACTGAGGGGTGTCCAGACTACGGATAGATAGAAAGTTATGTGTTATCCCTGAATTAATAAGGATGGTTGCAAGAGCTTTGACATTTTCCAGAGTATTTCTGTCACCTATTAGTTATACTTTTCCTCTAATAAAAACCTTAAAATTAAAATAATTAAGTACATAGACTTTTGAAAATAATAACATCAAAGGGTAAACTAGAGGAAACTAAGGAGGAAAATGAAATAAGTCTCTGTAGTTTGTGGTAAACCTCATCATCATCATCATCTTTGAAGTGTTATAATTAACTGTATTTTGTGTTGTGTTTTTAAGATATTATCTTTTATCAGATAATTTTTATCATGGCAGTTATGAGAATCTTAGTAGTTTGCTTACATATATGAAATCCTGGAAATATACTTTAATAGAATTATATGTATGTATGCATTATATATAATATATACTTAATGCACACCTCTATCTACCTACCTACCTACCTATCTATACATACATACATACATACATATATACATACATGTGTGGTGTGTGTGCCAAGGATGTGTTAATGGTGACTAAAAGAACACCTTGAAGGGAAAGGGTTAACAGCTGGTTTTGTTGCATCGTTTAACAGATAACTGATGATAAATTAACTTTCTCTTCTGTTACAAACCTACTGAATTCTGTAAGCAAAAATAAAAGGTACCTCTGAAGTTTTCATCTTTTTTTATACCTGTTATGTCTTAGTTGATCTTACTTGTAGAGCTTACTAGACTTACTTTGCTGCATACTTCTAGAAAATCTGCAAAATATTTCTATTGAGATATAAGAATGAGGGGTTTTCATAGGAAAGTACAAAAATATTTTGAATTACAAACAAACAGAATTCATTCATTGATCTAAAGACTTTCCCACCCACTTGACCAGGAAAGTGTGTGTGTGTGTGTGTATTTTTTATTTTTTAATGGTTTTTATTATCCAAGATATTTAGTTTTAGATAGGCCGAAAGGATTGTCATACTGCTAATAGAATAGACCATTTGTTTCTCTTGTAAATGAAGAAAATTAAGTCTATACAGTAGCAAACAAAGAAGAAAAAAAAACACTAAAAATAGAATGAGGATTGAGAGGATGAAAAAAATACTTCATTCTGCATACTTTCAATTGATATAATAAAATAGTTTCTAAACATATAGTTCTAAATTAAATGACAATGCAGCTTAAACCTGAATTAGATATTTTTGCAATGATTTATTAAATTGTGGATGCCATTGGATGTGATGAAGAACAACATTTCAATTAAGAGTTCTGGTTCTGCAAAAGGGAGGGAGCACAAGGGTCTGTTGTGGTGCACTGTGGGTTGTTTGATTATGGGGGAGCACTTATGGCAACAACACTTGAAGGGGGAGCCTACATTTCTATAATGGAAACAATGTTGTAAACCACTGTATTAACTCAAAAAAATATTTTTTGAAAGAGTTCTCGTTCTGGTAGGTAAGATAGGGATTGATATTTGAACACTGTAAAGTGTCCCCCAATCTTGAAAGTCATCTAATCTTCAAGATCCTTAATTTTATAATAACTTAAAAAGGAGAAAAGAAAAACGCTTTTCAAGTTGAGATTTGGTGCAATTTATGAAAAGAAAAGGTAATTCAAGACATGTATTATATTACATGTATTAGACATGTAACAAGACATGTACTATATTGGCAAGTCACCCAGTGACCATGGGGAAGCCAGCTAAAGTTGACCTCTTGTTTTTAGTCTCTCTCAATGTGACCTGTCAAAAGATAGTTATGGTGGATTCTGGAGCCCCATGTTGTACAAGGTGATTATGTAGCCATCCAATTCTGTGATGAATTACATTTGTTATTTCTCAGGGAAGCGACATAAATAGGATCACTTTTTCGGTGGCCAAAAAAAAAAAAAAAGATAATATCTATGCAATAAAATAATACCTACAGTAAATTCTAGCAACAGGTAGATATAAAGTATGAACCTACCTGTGGGATCCCTGGCCCTCCTTATTCTTGGGGATATTGTCTTGGTGAGTTCCTGCTTGTCATTTAGGTGTAGGGTCATGCAGGGGACCCCTCATCAAGGGCAAACATCCTGGTATGAGGAACATACTGGGAAACCATTATCTGCTGAAAACAGCAGACAGATGTGAGAGTAGACATAATATGCTTTGACTTGCAGGAATAATGGAGCCCCCAGGCAATAACCCCTGGACACTCTACCCTAGCTTAGTTCCCTGATAATGCATCCCACAGGCATGTACCTTCCTCCTGTTACTTGTCCATCTTCTCTGAACCTAGTCCTAAATAAATATGAGATTGTCCATAGATGGGCCTGCGCTTTTTTAGGTATAAGGCGCTCTAGGCCTCTCTCTACTTGGACTTTGAGTTCCGAATGCTGCCACCCCACAAGGCAACACCTACCCATCTCTGAAGTAAATTAAAAAATGAAGTCAAAACTGGAACAACTTTTTTTTAAATTAAAGATTGATGTGATAGCACATAAAAACAATAGTTATGGAAAAAAACTAGAGACATAAATGGAAAATATTTTAATTATTAGAAATGAAGTAATTTAAATAGCAGAGGCAATGGGGATTCGATTTACATGTAATTGAATTTTTTTAAAGAAAAGCCAAATTGTGGAATAAAATATTAACCATTTGAATAAGTATATCAATCTTCCTGAATAAGAAAGCAAATGCAAAATCAAAATAAAAAGAAACCACAGTGACTCTATCTAACACTCAAAAGAACACAAATGTGGATGTTGTAAAAATATTGTATAAAAATGCTCACATTCAAAAACAAATAAGGATTCTAGGATAATGGAGATGTATAAAGTGCCAGGAATCTGTCTGCCCACCTAGACAACAGTTGCACTGGCAGAATCTGCCTGATGTAAGAATCTTGGTACTCTGCAGTCTAGTGAAGTCTGGTAACTCTCAAGGGAAATAAACTGATGGGATGCAAATTGGTATAGATATTATGGAAAGTGGTACAGAGATCCCTCAAAAAATTAAAAATAAAAGTTTGATACAATTCAGTTTTTCCATTTGGGGGAATTTACCTGAAAATATAAAAACACTATTCAAAGATACATAGTGCAGCATTCTCTTATTTATAGCAGCGCTGTTTATAATAGCCAGGCACTAGAAACAACCTAAGTGCCCATTGGATAAAGATGTTGCTAATATAGACAATGGAATGCTACTCAGTTATTTAAAAAAAAAAAAAAGAAAGAAATCCTGTCATTTTCAACAACATGTAGGGACCTAGAGGGAATTATGCTAGGTGAAATAAACCAGACAAAGATAAACACCTTAAAATTCCATTCATATGTGGTATATAAAGATAAGAAACAGATGAATTAAATAAAACAAAAATAAACTTTTGAACTGTAAGACTCATGAGTGATTACCAGAAGGGGAAGGGGAAGGTGTGGGTAAATAGTGACAAAGGTGACATTTGTAAAGGACAGAATTGGACTTTCAGTGGTGAACTTGATGTAGTGTGTACACAATTTGATTTTCAATGATGCGCACCTGAAAATTAATGTTTTAACACAATGCTACTTTGATTTAATTTTTTTAAAAAAGGATGTCAGTGGAGAACATATGCATTTAGTCTAGCAATCCATTCATTATCTCTCAGTCAGCAGCATCATCGGGCTGTGGGGCTTGGAATTTATGGTTCCAGAGTAAACTACAGAGCATCTTCACAGTCAAATTGCTGTTACAGCTTACTTAGGTCTCAGTGGCTTTTTACTGTGCTTTGAGACTGCTGATTTATTTGTTGCTGCTACAGAGAACTTGTTTTATTCAGTGACTTTCCAGGAATAATTATCTATTGTTTATGTTCTAAGTTGTGCGATTTCTGTTTCATAACCTTTGTGGTCAATTTATGATAGCACACACATTTCTTTAAGCACATAAAACAAAATTTTCTTTTTTTGGTAGAGGGAATCCATGCGTGTTTTGGTGCATACTTTCAACACTTGACCAAGCTGTTTGCTGCTCTGCTTTTATCATCACTTCCTACATGGGCTGATCTTTCAATCAACCAGAGGTGAGGGCTTAGGTCTTCCTCAGGTCTCTAGTGAGCATGCAACAGTCCTTGGGAATGTGTCTCTAACATAAACATGCAAATAGCCTTCTGAGTTCTCAGGAATATGTCATAGGTTTCTAAAACCCCCATGATAATTTTGTCAGCCTTTCTTCTTGGTACTTTTTAATTATTCTAATGTTTGCCCCACTTCTTAACAACTGCCTTAGGCATTGGTGACTAAAATATTTGCCTGGAAAAATCCTTCTGGGAAGTGTCTTTAGCACTGGTCATGACCTGAGTTAGAAAAAATGAAGATAAGCTTTGCAATTAGATTCTTCCAGGAAACCATCCAACAGGTCAAATAAGGGCTTTTGTTTAGGAATGAGAATCCAGCCACGTTCTCCCCTTTGTACCATAAATGCAGACTATTATTTTTCAAGGTTAATGTTGAACTGAAAATTGGGATGGCACTAGGATATTTAAAAATGTCACCAAGCTCACTCTTCTTATAGACATTGTTTTTCCTAAATCAGTACTGAGTGGTTATAAACCTCTGGTTAATATTCAGAGTTCTGTAAAAGATAATTCTGACAGTTGTGACCAGTTTTTCCATTGCTTTTATGAAGCGGTAGATTTTAAAAGGTCCTAATCTCATTATTTTGGTTATTTCACTCGCCAAGATAATATTTCAACTCTCTTTTATTTTTCTAATGTGGCATCAGTTTCTACCAAATTGGCAAATTTTGGTGCTCATTAAATATTTACTGAATTAATAGTATTATATTTAAGTGGTCGTGTGCTGGTGCTGAATTCTCATTTTTTCCTTTTCTAGAAAGAAAATATTGCTAAATCAAATTCTGAATATCTTATTTTAGTCCAAAGTTTCCATTTGTATTTTAAAATTTGAAACATTTTTGTAAAGGATAATAATTTTAGTCAAGTAAATTAATCTCTCTTGAAATCACTTTTCTCACATGTAATATGAAAGAATTTAATTAGAATCTCCAAGCAGCTTCATATTCTTTACTTGTCTATGACTTAGACCCTATGGCTGATTCATTTTTTTTGTTGTTTTATACAACGAACAAATCAAGTTTCTTGGAGTAAGAGGTAACTCTTTTGTTCAGTATTAGCATTCCAACTTTGTTAGAAATATGAATTATTAGGATCCGCTCTTGACCTACTAAATCAGAAATGCTGGAGATTGTTCAGTCCATTTTTTAACAAGCCCTTAGGGGATTGTGTGCTGAAGTTTAAGAACCACTGGTCTTGAAATCCTGTGGACTCTGTGGAAAGAGAAATCAATTCATTGCTTTCTCTTTATAGCATTGACTTTTGGGTATTATATAGAACTTCCAGCTCTTCTTCATGTATCTGAAATAATAGACATGGGCAGTTTGTAAATTGGATCATAAATCACTTTCAGTTCCAAAAGCAGAATTAAAAACATTAGACCTAGAATTTTGATGATTTGTTATAAGAAATTCATAATCCATACTTAAAAACATATTGGGTAGATTATTTCCCTTGCTCATTATTAAACCCAGAATTCCCTAATCAAGTAACAGTTATGTAATTGCACATTACATGACTGAAATAAATCACTCAATTTATCTGGTTCTTATTTTTCCACCAGGAAATGAAGTTAATCTCATTGGAAGCTTATAGCTACAAAATCCTGTGATTCAGACATTCAGTAATTTAAACTAATAGCACTAGAATATTTAGCACTATATGTAATAGGTAATAGAACATTGTATTACTGTAATATTTTCACCCTCATCTTTAGCAATTCAAACATGTATCTCTTAAAAGTCGCTTAAAGATGGTGTTTTCAAGAGAATCTATTTAAGGTAACGCAAGTAGGTTTTGCTTTTATGAGAAAAATTTAATAACTTCTTTTGTGATCATGTTCTTAGAACTTGGCACAACTCAGTCAAGCATACAAATGTTCTTGCTATTGATAAACCTCTTTAGTTAAAACCACTTCACAGGAGAATCTACAAATAAAAGGGTTCTTTGTTTCCTTATTTGAAAACAACTGACTTGAAAAAGATCTGTGACTTTTTTTTTTCCCTAAGAAACTCCACCATGAAGATTCATCTCTTTTTTATTCTGCTTTTTTGGGTCACAGTTTTACCAGGTAACATGGAAATGTTTATGAGTGTATATGTGTTAATGGATTTCAGATGATGTTAGTTGTTTTTTGATAAAAGTACAGTAATAACATAGGGATTGAGCAATTTTAATACTATAAGCAATGTGGTTCTCTGGATTGCACCCTAGAATAGAGGAAAAAAGGAGAGGAATGGGGAAACTGGTAAAATGTGAATAAAATCAGTAGCTTAGTTAATATCATTTCTTCTTTTTTTTTTTTTTTTAGTTTCGAAAAAATAGGACATGACTAAATGAAATGGTTTCATAAGGGGAAGTTGGCCTGTTATCATTAAAAGTCTTAATCCAAGTTGGTATCAAAATTAAATGTTTAAAAAAGGCAAATATAAGATCAATCCATTAGACTCGTCATCTTTGTCATGCAACATTGTCAGAATCCATTGCTGAAAAAAAATTCTTTAGTGTAATCTACTGGTATGGTAGATGATCCAGTGTGAGAAAAAGATCTATTTACATTTTCCTTCTTTTTAACCTATGCCAGTATACTACCTACAATTAGTAGAAAGTGTTTCTACAATTAGCAGAAAGTGTTTTTTACTTAGCATTCTGTTTCTGGTACTACAGGCAAGCCATGCCCCTTGCTGGCTTTTCTTTATGTATTTTTAGTCACCATTCTTCTGTCATTTTGCATGTTGTAGATCACGTGAATGTTAAGTGATATTTACATGGGAGCTATATTTTTTCATAAGATTTTTTTTCTCCCTCAAGGCCTTTCTGTTCATATCAGGTATATAACATGGTTCTTCTGAATTAGTGTGAAAGCATTAGCTATAAAAAAAAATGATAATTTTTTGAAATGGGAAATTCACTGAGTGTGCTCCCTTCCTTAAAGAGATTAAAATGAAAGAACAATTTGAAGTCTACCCAATTTATGATAATGGCGCTGAAATAAGGCTTAAATTCACTAATTCTTAGGAAAATATCCTTTTTTTGGGAAAATATTCTTTTTTAACTGATTTTTTTTTTGGCCCAATAGAAATCATAACAGAGGTGTAGGAGAGTGACTTAACTTATTCTTTCATTGTGGATATTATGAACTACACCATGACAATCTTAAAAACTTACACAGAATAAGCTGATCAATTATCACTTGAAGGTTGCAAGTCTAAAAATTTCTGTATGGTGGTCAAATATCAATGAAGTAATAAAGTAATGTAGTTAATGTTAATTTAACTAAGAAAATAACTTCCTTTCCCTCCTTGCAAAAATTGTTATAAAATGATTTGGATTTTTTTCCCAGTTGTAGAAAGAGCCAAAAAAGAAATCCACAGATTCATATAGCTTTTAAAATGTGGCATATCTTTTTCTTCATTTAATCTTTTATAATAACCAAATTAATAGATCTCTATGCCTAACATTTTTATTTTTTGTTAGCTTATTTTTTCCTTATAATGGCCATGTGCCCATACTACTAACTAAAGTAATTATACATTTGTTAACAAATTTGATAATCATGTGTCCTGCAGACTTAGGAATTATAAACCACTTGGGTTACACAGTGATGTAGTTTACAATATGTGTTATTAACATTTGCTTATTTTTTATTATATTTTCAGTGTGAAATCATTGTTTTTCTTTACCATACATGCACCAAATCTTTAGGAAATGCCTACCATTGCTGACAAAAAAAAAATCTCAAAACAAAAGAAATATGTTAAGATACATTTTTTTTTTTTTACAAAATAAGTAGAGATGATATGGAGGAGAAGAGAGTTAATTTTAATAGAAGAGCTAGGTCTTATAGAGCTTTTGATACCAATAATATAGACAATGCAGCTCTGAATATATGTATTTACTACCAAGTATCAAAACTCAACACCAATTGTTGGAAATGAAGATAAATATCTAAGAAAGACCCAGTCTTTGAAAGGACTGATTGGGACATCACACCACAGTTAATGGCAGAAACTAGTGGAAAATGGCAAAATACCACAAATTTATGAAAATGTTTCAATCTGCCCTTTAGTCAGTCACCTACAAAATTTAGAATTCTCCGGTAACTATTCCCCAAATCTTCCCATATGAGTCAGTTGATCACTTATCAAAAGTGATGTATATACAAAAACCAAAACTCTAAATACATAGGGCCATGCATAATGTGAAATATTAAATTAAAATGTATTTGGCTTTAAAAGGATCTTATAATAAATAGTAAGCTGCTAGTGAGAGTAAATATTCAAGCTCTGAGATAAAACATGTAGTTTGGAGTACTGGAAATTTTAGAAATCATACAATGGTTATAAAAGACCCCACAATCTAGTGATTCCCTTTTTTGTCTCTGATGCCATTATCAAACATGTGTCTAAGTTAAACCATTTCTTTGAGGAAAAATTACAAAATATTCAGGGAAATTGTAGGAATTCAAACAAGTTACCTATCATTGACTACTTCTTGACATTTTAGAAAAGTAAAATCAAGCTGCAATAGGAATCTCTTGCAGAAAAATTTGCAAAGCACAACATTCCATCTAAAATTGTCTGTGAGAGCAGAAAATGCAGAGCCAAAATACAATTAAGATGATTTCAGTAGAGACCATGCTTGACAGAAAAGGAATGAGCACTGTTTTTACTGCTGACTTTGGGAATTATTCTTGAGTTTCTGTCCAGTCACTTGGAAAAAAGCAAGTAGGTACACTTAACTTAGGTCCAAGATACCTTTTCACTTCCAGGATTTACCTTGCATCAAGAGGCAGTACATTTATGTAAACACTCCTCAGTAAGATTTTTCACAATCATAAACTAGATGTGGAACAATGAGCTTTGAATCTTGGACTTTCTCATCTTAAAATATAGGTATGTTGTACCTAGGTTGCTAATTCTAGTCATTCTTTCATTCTTACAGCCAGAAAGAGATATCCCCAATATGGTAGCATGGATTTGACGAGAGAGTGCAGAAGGACTAATGGTCGATGTAAGCTTGAGTGTCGTGAAGATGAAACTAGGATTGCTTATTGCATGAGACCTGCAACTCATTGCTGCATGCAGAAATAAAGATGACAGAAGAAAGAGACACATGGTTCAAAAAGAGAGGACCAGTGTTACTAAGTGATCCTAGCACATCCTTCCATGACTGTGTATCTCTGTAATACACAAAGGATTTAATCAATAAAATTTAATGTTGAACCATTCAGAAGTGGTTCTGTATCACATATGTACCTGGTGCCTTGACACTGCATTTCTCTTACTCTTTTGGTGCCAGAATTAAACATAATTTGTTTAATTATTGAGTGAAGAACCCTTCTATGTGCTGTATTAATTGATATAGGTAATGTTGGGAGACACCCTAAGTCAAAGAAATGTGAGAAGCCTATTTCTGAGATTCAAGTCTCCAAGAAATGTGGTGTTATTTTATTATTAAACAGTACTCTATAGATTATCTCATGGAATAATTTACAAATCCTGGAGTTAAGTGACTAGCAAGCACTTCATAGTCCAAAAACTATTTATGAGAGAGACAGAGCTGAATAAGAGAATGACCGGAGAATAAAAACAGAAAAATAGAGTAAAATTACAAGCGGCTCTACCTCTATCCTATTTTATTTTTTAATGGTGAAAAATGTGCATCAGAAAAGAAGAGGGAGTAAAAAAAGGAATAATTTTCTAAAGAAGAGATGATACAGAAACATTTGACCAAGGTAGTCAGAAACTATCCTTAATAACTGAATTCAATTCTTCAGTCCTAAGAGATGAACCTGTCTGAAAAGACACACATTAAAAGGAAAGAAATCACCACTCTTTAGCTCCATTCTGGCTCAATTCCTCTTATTACTTCCTCAAAAGAGTCACAGTATTTTTCATCACAACACTCTCAACAGTACATTTGTATCATATAGTTTCTATTCAAAAATGCAGCTCTTTTATGAGCTTACGAATACAATTTAGCAAATTAGAATTCTTTAAAAAAATTGTCAGTACTATAGCACAGCAATAAAACAGAAACATTCTCCACCATCCCCTCCAAAAAAATAAATTGGAATAATCATTTAGTAATTTGACTAAAGAAAGAGGAAATTTATTGAGTAGATAACATATGGGTCAGACTTGTACTTGAATGAAGATGAGAAGTCAAAGAATTTCTAGGTAATGCCTACTCTTTAGACTTTTTTATTGTAACATTTCATTCCACTTTCCTTTCTTTTATTGAAGTAACATTGGTTTACAACACTGGATTCATCATTTTAGCAAGATCTATAAATTAGAAGGGAGAATCTTAATAATCTTAATAATATTAATACAGAAAATAAGGAAGTGGTAGATAGTAAGAGGAAACTTCTAGAAGACACCCCTAGCATCTCTGAGGGGAATGAGTCTGTAGTGTTTCAGTGCTTGAGAGAAAAACAAAATCATCCAAATTTCTGAGCTATTCTCTACTTGTATAGTCAAGCCACCAATCACTGCCTTCAGCGCAATAGACAAATGTAATAAATTGGAGAGAGAAAGTCTATTTTTCCCCTCCAGAAATATTTAACTGTTTGTTGTATATTATAGCAAAGGAAAATTCTGGGAGCTCCTTCATGAATTTCTTCAGTTTCCTTAAAGAGAAGAGTCATTAATTTTTCCACATTGCCCACAAATTAAAAAAAAAAAAAAGACAAGTAATTATAACTGGGAAGACTTCCAGCAACTTTTTAGTTCATATATAGTAATTTTCATTGCACTGATTGACAAAACAGATAGACCTTAGAATAGTTATAGCTAAAGATTTGGAAGTTTTATGATTTCCTTCTTTCGGCCCAGAACCTGAATTTTCATGACATGATATATTTTCCCTTTCCCTTTTAGTTTTCTATGAATCTTGATTAGCAGCGACCCTGATGAAATATGCAGCACCATGTATCACTTTGGTTGTTATTTAGTTGCTCAATACACACCTCAATGAATCCAAAGCATTATATTGAACTGGGGTATATCACCATCAAATTTCACAGCAGGATTCGATGGAGAAGAATTATAATTCATCCTGATATCAAGTATTCAAACCCAATCTATTTTAGGATTTATTTCAATTCAATGCCCTTGCACAACAACAAAATCTAATTCCAAAAAACTTTTTTTTTTTTTTTTTTTAGGTAACATTAATGGATTTCTTCCCAGATATGAGTTGTGGATTTTGGATTTGAAGATCAAAAAATTTATAGTTCCTGTCTTAAGGAACTAATCTTTATTTATCACTAAGTGAAATTTAAGTACTATCCAGTTTGACAGTTAAAAAATGAGTAAGACATAGGTTCTCTCTTCAAGAAGATCAAAATCAATTCATAACACTGACAATGTTATAACACTGAATTTAATATCTCCTCTCTTATTATCAATTCAATGAATACTCACTGCAAACACACTTTATATTAGCCATAAGCTAGTAAAATTGGTACACACAAGCAAACAGGACCTTTTTATGAACTAGAATAGATCTTGCTTTTTACGTAAGAAAAATATGATGAATTTTAAAGGGAAATCATGTTCAAATTTTGTTTTAGAAATAGCTTTTTGAAGTACTTTCACATGATAGGAGGTATTAAAATAATATAAGTAATGTATGATGGTTGTTCATTCTAGAATGGTAATTGTAAAGACAATGAGGATTGATAAGGTCCTGGATATGTTAAAGGTAGAGTTAATCAGATTTTATGAGATGTTTTTCCTCCAACCTACATTGTAATCTGCCTTATTCTACTCTTCACCAAACTTTGAAAAGCAGTCTAGATCCATAGTCTCCACTATAAGAAAACTTACACATTCATCTGTTGATATATTCACCCCCATGAATAATTAAACGTCTTCTTACTAATGTTGTTTTTTCTAAAAGAAAATCCAAAAATCTGTTTTAATTCTTCATGTTGATGCACATCTGTACATTGATGGAGTTAGACTATTTTGATAATTGTTAACTGACTTCCTAATTTTTGATAATTCTAAAATGCATTATATGTAGTATATATCAAGTGGTTTCCATCATCACAAAATTAGGCACTATGAATAGTATTTGTACACTATTGTACATATCATAACATACTATATAATCATTTTTCACAACAACACTGTGAAGTTGTATTATTCTCAATTATATTTTTTTACATGACAGAGCTATGATCCTACACATTACTTATAAATAGCTAAAAAGGAATAGAACAAATTTTGCAATAGATATTTTTGTTTCACATCATATAATTCTATAGACTTCTTCATAATTTAAACATTTTACTCCTTCAAATAATAAGATTTTTTAAAAAAACTAATGAACATTATACAAATTCATACTTTTCTGAATTTAACATTTCATTAAAATCAATCTGTATTTGGTGGATTGACAAGAAGTCGGGTCCCAGGAATGTTGATTAGTTTTAAAGTTACCTATCCCAGCAGAAAATGGGGGAAAAAAGCAAAATGCAGCTTGAACCATGCTCTTCCCCACTTACGTTATTTCAAGTTTGGCCTTAATATAACTTTAGATTTCAACAAAATTCATCAGTGGCCAGGGATTCTGTCATCATGAATTAGCTTCCCATTCCCAAAGGAGATATATACACTCACATGTCAAAACCTTCCTGACAATCTTTTGCATTTTAAGCTTCTTTCTCTTTTCCATTAACTTTACTAATAAAAAGGTTAGTAGATTTGAAGTCTTCTGTCCAGTTTGCCACTTAATGCTTGGAGAACAGTGGGTACTCAAATAAATACCAACCACACAGAATTGAAATAAAACACCAACCTGAATTTCAATTAGATTCTAGACAATTAGTTCTCTGACTTGACCTGATATAATTTTAGTCTAAATTCAATTCATTCTCCAAACTCTAATGAAATTATTTTGCTTTATATTTCATGACGTACAGCATGCAACATTTAATATTCAAAGCGTATTTGTGACATCTATGCTTTTTATATTCTGCTGTGCAGATAGAAAGAATGGCATCAAGGTAAGTGAGAGCAATGATAAAATTTTGAGGAAAAATAAGCCTGACTTCAAATTATCTTTTCTGTTCTAAAGGCATTGGTTGCAGTACAATTCATATTATGAAAAACAAAACCCTAAAGAAGCAAAAATATTTGCTTCCATTTACCATAAGGAGCACAGAATCTTAGATCATCCTACTTTGCATTGTCTTAGATGATTCACCAGAAGCTAGCATACTAACACTGGGGGCGCCTTTCTTTCTTTCCTTTCATTTTTTTTTTTTTTACTAAATATTTTATAAGCACACAAACTGTGTTTCTATATAAATATCTAAACTTTAGTTTCCTCAGTCTATTACTCTGTCAGTAAGTAATTTAATGGCTACTGTGTTACAGTTAGTACTTCTTCCCATACCACTCTAGGTTCTTTTAGACTGGTAATAAATAATCAAATGAAAGTCAGATAGATTGTCGAGAAAAAAACAAGTTAAAAATAATATGTCTAGCCTCTATACACATGAGAGAAACTCAGTAAAACTGAGTAAACCAACAAAATTCCTTAAGTGACCACCTTATATATCTTCAGCTAGAGACAAAGACTGTGTGAGTAGGGAAAGGGAGATTAGCCTTGAGAGGCCACCAGAAAAGGCACAGCAAAAAAAGGTCAAGACCTCTTTGCAGGCATAAGTTGCTGTCTTCCTCATTAATGAAGAGTTAAAGATCTCAGATCTTCCCAATAAAGTGAGATTTTCCTCTTGTGATTTTTTTTTGTCTTTTACAAAAGGACAACCAAGACCCAGCCTTCAGAGCTCCTCCTATGAAACTATCTTAATGCGAAAGGAACATATTTTTGAGGTGTCAGAATTTGTTCCTCTACAGTGATAATGAAGAATTAGAAGAAATCATAATATAGGGGTTTGTAGTTTGATTGCAAAAATTAAAGTATCATATTCATATCTTATACATATACATATGTATAAGAAAATATATAATTGCTAAATTATGTTATTGATTAATTGTAACTATATATTAATAATAGTGATCAAAGAGACATCCATTTGTTCTAATCGGATGAAATAAAATTTTAATCAAAGATCTGGAAAAGAGAAGAAGTACTGAATAAATAATACAGTGAAAAGTATAATGAAAACATGGAAGAGTAAATCTGGTCTTAATAAAATAAGAAAAAAAAAGATAGGAATACAAGAACCTGTAACAGCCAACTGAAGTTTAGAACTGTTATGTGCTGTAATATAAGGACTGTTAACTCAAATGGTTGACACCAGTTAGGGCAAAATCAAATGTTTATTTGGGGTTTTGTTAAGACTGATGCTGGAGAGACAGACTCCAGTTTGTCAACTATGTTCTGGAGTTCAGAAAACAGAGAAAATTTATAAAGATAAACCAAAAAGAAAAGTCAGCTTCTCATCTGACTCATTCTACAAATTATGGTGAAAACTTGCAATGCTTAGGTTAGTAATAGGCAGAGCAGGTGAAAGTTGGTTAAGTGTTAAGATTGGTGAAGGCGGGGAAAGCAATGCTTGTCAAATAGCAATTGGTTAAAATTCCAGTCTCTGAGCCTCCCCTCGCCACACACCCCCACCCCTCTGGTGCATGGAGTTAAGTCTCAGCACTTTGAAGCTATCTGCAGCCACTGCAGCAAGAGTTCGATCCCCAGCCAGGGAGCTTCCTACATGGTGCAGCAGACTTCTCTTGCCTCGCCCACCGCTCCCCTCAGCAATGTTTCAGTCAATCTGCCTGTTCTTTTCCTCACTCTGTCTTTGGTGAATCCTCTCAGAACCCTCACACCTCTGGCCTAAACCCCAGCTCTTGTATGCATAAATAAATAAATCATTTTTTTTTTAAAAATTGCCATCCCAGAGGGAGGTTTCTGAGTGTTTGGGCCACCATTCTTTAATCTAGGAAACAATGATTAGTCTCAGTTCCTTCTGGGGACTTCGGAATGTCTAGACATGCCTGGGCCCTGTTCTCAATAGCTTTCCAACTCCATTTTAATTACAATGACTCAAATGACTCTATTTTGTTTCTTATTTCTTGTCAGAATAAACATACATTCATTTTGTGGCAAGTAAAATGTGACTTGCTATCTTTTGGGAGCAACTGATAAATTGTACTATAAAATAATCTAACCTCCCAGACACTATCTCCAACATAGGTGATCCCATGACTAGAACTGGTTATCTCCTCTTAGCAAAAAGACTGCCAAATGATAACGAGATTGATGACTAGATGTTTTTCTTGATTACAGCCAGAATTAACTTCAAACCCAAGTATAGACTTGAGAGATGTGATGGAGTGCAAGGAATTTGTAAACCATTTTGTGATGATGATGAGTATGATTACGGATACTGTATTAAATGGAGAAATCAGTGCTGCATATAAACGAAAATACTGAAGTACTATTGGATATCAAAGTCTGGAACAAAGAAACGTCTTATTGACTTGCTAGAAGGGAGAAAAGAAAATGTATGCAATATTTAATGAAAGTAAATAAAACTAATTTTCACTCTCTATGCTGTCTATTCATTGACTATTCACATTCTTTGTATTTCAGATGAATGTACATATATTATTCTTACCAACAAGTTAGGGACAGGGAAACTATCCAGTTACCAAGCTCTGGTGCCAGATGAAGTCACAGCTACAGAAGCTGGGAGGGCATGTCAAGTTTTGCTTAGTCTGGAGTCAGGGCCTGCAAAATCCCAAGGCAAAGTCTTACTAAATCCTGCCACCACATGGTGGCAGAGGCTCTCCACTGCTTTGGTGATGGGGAGCCCCTACCCTGGAAGACAGTAAAGGCTGGAGACCCAAGGAGCCTGAGGGATTTCTGCCTTCCACAGCAGCTCTGACAAAAAGAGAGAGCCCATGTGCCTCACTCCCTGTCAACATCTCCCCAAATGTCTGCTCAGCTTCACCCTTTCCCCATCAGACCCCTCACTCAGGATATCAAAAGCAGGGTTCAGACCAAGACCCTGCACAGGAATTGTCCCATCCAGCTTGGGTGGAGCCAGATTTGAGGGTGGTGGGTAGTTGATCCCTTCATCTGTGTTTTTTCAAGATCACTCCAACATAAATATGCTTAGAATCTCATTATGGCCACTTGGTCACCTAGACATTCATGCTACTTTACTGTGTTGCTCTTGTCAGGGCACAAAATTAATCATTCCATACTCCTTTGGGTTTTTCTCTGGACAACAAATAATCA